>JABVXV010000275.1:0-85298 GCA_013365325.1 Dipetalonema caudispina | reverse complement strand
ATAATAATAATAATAATAATAATAATAATAATAATAATAATAATAATAATAATAATAATAATAATAATAATAATAATAATAATAATAATAATAATAATAATAATAATAATAATAATAAAATGATAATTGTAATACTTCTGAAATATAATCGAGTAAAATTATTTCTTCCATTCAATTTTAGATTCTCCTTTTTTTCCGTTTTTTTTCCTTTTTTTTTGTTTCCATTTTTTGCTTTTTCAGTTTCCACATTCTCAAATTTCGCTGTAGCTTGGCAGCTTCAATCCGTACTCTTTCTATTTTGTGAATTTTTTGATAACTTCTTTTTCAATATTCTCTTCGCATAGCCTAACGCATAACGGAGAAATATTATTTGCTTTTGTGCTACTGGAAGAGAATTTATGAATTAAATTGTAATGAATTGATATGACTCATTAGTAATTGCTATTAAAGTTAAAAAAAAATTTTGATTCAAAAATAAATTTGTTAAATTTCAAATTCTTCATATATCTTTTAGGTTTTGGAATTTTATTTGATATATTGTTGATTGAAATTGAAAAATTTAATCAATTAATCAATGCTTAAACTCTCGAAATTGCTCATTTTTAATGGATTTAATGTTAAAATTAAAAGTGTTGATATAAATGAGCAAAACTAGTTTTCAATAACTTTTTTTTTATATTCCGCATAAATTTGGTATAACATTTTGCATGTTTCTTGTTACACTTAATTTTTTTTTTAACTTAGTTGTTTTCAATAAGAAAAAAAGAAGTGATGAAATTTTGTCACAGATCAGTATTGGTGTAATTAGTGTGATTATTACATTTTTCTTTTGCATCATTATTTAGCATCATTATATAGTTTTTTTTTCTTCTCATTATAACTTTTTATTAGGAAGTTGGTATAATGACTAGTTTTACCTGACTGTTGATCCACTAAAAGTCAATTATATAATCAATTCGTTCACATTTTTTTCATTTCTTTTTTTTTTTTGACCTTTTTTCCTCCCAGTGAAGTGTTCGGAAATATTATTGTAAGATTTAAAATATGAAAAAAAGAATAGAATTAGAAATGAAACAAAAAAGAAAAAAAAAAACTCTTTTGGGTGGATAGCTATTTGATCTGTCCTCAATTTTCACAAATAACCAATGATGATAACACATTTACGAAAATACCTCTTTAATTGATACTAATCTTTTAATGGTATCAATCATTGCTTATTGAAAGTTATCAGGTCTTAAAATTGTAGAAGAGTTTGATTTTAAAAAAGAAAATAAATTAAAGTTAGGATTGGGTACAACTGGTAACACAAGTTGTAACATAACTTAAAAATTGTTGTATTATCATTTTGTTGTATTTTAGTAATATAATTTGGCTTGAACTCTAAAATTTATGAAGTAATATGTTTTTTATTCTGAAATTCAACTTGTAAATTTAATTAATATTCTCGAAAACTCGATGTTTCTGTATATTTCCTGTAATTTATATGAAGATTGAATTCCATTTAAACTGTTTCAGCGATCATTTTTTTCTTTCCATGAATCATTGTGATTCATACCAATAAATGATGTATAGCGATAAACTAACATAACTTTCCGTTTTCCTACGCATTCAACGAAACGTTCGTCGGACAGGAGTTAGCAAAAATGGCAATACCAACATCTGCTACAATCACGGAAGTATCAACAATGGATCAACAACAACAACAACAACGTGAAATACCGTCACCATCACCAATGGTAGTACTACGTTCAACACCAGGTTCCTTTCAATATCTCTCCATTTTTCCTTCTTTTTTTTTTTTCTGTTTTAAGTTAAAAAATTAAAAATAAGAAATCGATTATGCTTCATTAAATATAAATTATTGTTATGGCTATAATGCACAGAAATTCCTAATAGATTCAAATCGAAAATCAAAAAATATGTTCATTTTCTAAATACTATTCTAACTGCGACATATTGATGGATTAGGATATAATTCAGTTTGTTTATAGCTTTCATTATATAAAAGAATTAGTAATTATAAAAATTAGTCATTAAATCTATCTATTCATCATCGAATGATTTTTAAGCGTTAGGGATATGTAATATGCCGGAAAAAATCCGGGCACCTTATTTTTCAAAAATTTCCTAAAAATGCAAAATTAAAACTTATTAGTTTATAATATTTCAATTTTGAAGTTAGAAATTTTGGTTTTGTAAATGAAGTCGAAAAAAAAAAAAAGAAAACATTAAAAGTCGTTTGCTGGATATCGAATTTTCCGTTTTTCTACTCATTTTGCATTCATACCAAACAGACAATTTTCCCTTTCTCATTGAATCTTATTCATTTAAAAAAAAAAAAAAAAAAAAAATTTGTTAACAAAACATTCATCAACAATCTAATCTAAATAAAACTCAAATCAATAATACTTATCAACTATTAATTTATTCTTTTTTTAAATCTTTTTTTTTTTTTTTTTTTTGTTGAAGGTCGTACAACATGGACGAAACGTTTATCGAAAACGATTCAACGTCAAAGTGGTTCATTTCTAAATACATTGGTGCCATTTCGTAAAAGTATCGATCAGAATCATTCCAATGTAAACGATAATAAATCATTGTTACCATCAACGTTTTATCATAAACGACGTGCCAGTGCTTCACCCGCTATTTCCTTGCAAACTTCTACCAAAGGCGTATCACTTCTTGTACACGAAAAATTGAGTAGTATTAGTGTGGCTACTGCAACTGCTACAGCTACTGCTGGTGTAGTTGCTCTTATTTCAAGTGGTAAATTAATCACTTTTTTTTTTTTCCCTTTTTTATTTATGAGATTAGATGAAAAAATATTTGAAAAGAAAAGAAAAAAAAAATGAAGAGAGAGTGAGAGAAAAAGAAATTTTGTTTTAATGATTAACGTTAAAAAAATTACTTAAAAAAAAAAAAAGAAAAAGAAAAAGAAAATGCTTAACATATGTTTATGTTTATTTTTGAGAAAATACATTTGCATGAAATAGTGGTTCAACAATTCATGTGATTTTATTAGAAAAATAAATGAGAATTTCAAAAAAAGAAAAAATGGAACTTATTAATGAATTTTGTATGCATTCTAAATTTATCATTTAAAATTGGAATTAAAATTTAATGAAGTAATTTATTAATTCATGGCATATGTGTGTGTTTAATTTGTAGGAATTATGCAACAAGAAGATGTTGGAAAAGATATTTGTAACGAAATTCATAATAATGGTAAACAACAACAACAACAACAACAACAACGACAACAACAGCAACAACGACAACAACAGCAACAACGACAACAGCAACAACGACAACAACAACAACGACAACAACAACAAAAGCGACAACAACAACAACAACAACAACGACAGAAGCAACATCAAAAAGTATAGTTATCTTCGAATTAATTTTCCTTTCAATTATCCGAATCCATTATTCAACCAGTCTAAGATTTTTATTACTTTGGTATAAAATAAAAAAAAAAAAAGATAAGGGACAACACAACAAGCGATTATGTCGTAAACGGTCAAGAGCGTAAAGATTTCACTTGATTGATCCAGTGATATAACATCAGTTGTGCATGTGTGTGTGTGTATGTGTGTGTGTGTGTGTGTCTGTACCTACATTTCTAATTGTTCACCTTTTGATAATCAAAACAAGTTTTACCGTAAGCTTGTTTTCATCATTATTATCTTCTATTATATTGTTGCATTCGGAGTAAAATTTGGTTTTTCGCCGAGATCCATTAATTTCAGCCGAATCATTCGCCTTTTCCATTCTTTTACCCATCTGCGCCAATTTTAGCTAATCATTCCCTTATGTGAGTATTTTCCTTTCTTTTACAATATATGCGGAAATACAACAGATATCTTTCTATTTCTGCATTTGATGAACGATCACACGTTGTGAGCACGTGGATATCACACTTATTATTCCGTCTATTTGCTTAATATTATATCTCTTTGTCTATTTTTCATTTCCATAAATTTTTGGAAGCTTTTTTTTTTTTCAAAAGTCATTTAGTGTGTGACAGTTTCTTTCAATATCTTCAATTTTTGATTAGATATTATTTTTGAGACGAGAAAATTGAAAACTATTCTCCAGTTTGAAAAATTTACTTTTGTTTCTTGTTCATTTTTCATTCGGCAATTTCCGAGGGTCCATTCATTTGGTGAAAGCATTGTACTCCAGAATTTTCACTTCCTCCTTACTCTCTTGACCTTTGAATGATCAATATGCTCATGAAAATCTCCCCGATCGTTCGGTCAATTCTTCTTGGTTATTTCGCAACAGCATTTCGTTTTATTCATCTGTTGCAATGAATTCTAACTAAATTTATTTGCTTGTCTCTATGTAATTCCCAAAGCAATTTTTCTGTGGAATTTTCAAATGATGCAAATTCCAAACATTTCCTGAATTCAAATAAGTTTAATCAGCCTTGTTAGGATAGTGCCTTTCTTTTTTTAAGTTGAAGATATTCGTCCAACTTTATCTTCAATGAAAGTAAAAAATAACGGAAGTAAACAAATAATAATAAATCGATATACCTATAATAACATATTTGAATCATTATCAAAGTAATTTTTTCTTTAAAAAAAGTGTCAAAAAAAAAAAAGAATGTGAAAAGTTTTCGTTTATCTAATCTAAAAATCCACTTTTTCTTCAATTTTTTTTTTTTTTCAAATCAACCAGTTAAATTTGAGAAATGATTGTTGTCACCATTATGTTACTGATGTCATCTTTTTCTAATATCTAGGAAATGAGCTTCAATAAACACTTTTTGCAATGCAAACATATTCCCAAAATGCTAAATTCCTTTCAATTTGAATAATTCAAAATAAATTTCCTCATTTTGTTTAGCTATTATAGAATAAAGAAAGAATGTTGCTAAGCTTAAAATAATGTTTTTTTTTTTTTTCGAAATGATAGAAAGATAGGTTACTTTTCTGCAACTGATATTTAGTGTTACTAATGCAGTAGAACTTTTTATTCTATGCATTCTTAGTGGACTATCCATTTGTTTTATTTAAAAAAAAAAAAAAAAAAAAAAGAAAAAGATGAAATAGGCATTGTACCTCTTTGCCATTGAAATCCATATGTGTTGTACTGTATCGTTGTCCATCGTTCAGTGCTGCGATACAACTTATATCAGAGAAATGGTTTCGATATGAAAACAATTTTCAAATCCAATATCATGAATGATATAGATCGAAATTTGAAGTATCATTGGATTCTTGACTCTTTCAATTACATCTTAATATCACGAATGGTATAAATGGGAATTCGAAATATTGTGGGATTCTTTGTACTTTTAGTTGAATCTAATATCGCATCCTGATATATTTTGAAATGTCATAAGATTCTTAGCTTGAAATGTAATAGGATTTTTGGCTTTTCCAATTGGACCTAATATCAGGAGTGTTCTTGATAATTCCAATCGGTAAAACGATTATAGGAGAAAAGCAATAATTGGAGTGGGAAGAGAATTATTTCTTTTCCTCTTCTGCTGATAGAGAGAGGATTTCGTAATATTTCAAAGGGGCAAAAATTGATTCATCGTAGTTTCTGAAGGATTATATTGAAAAAAAAAAAAGAAAAATGCAATTACTGGTTGTTTTCCTTTTTTTTTTCTCATTATCCAACAAAAATTTAACTGTTACAACTCCATGCTAACTTAATTAATACTTTAAATATATGCCAATATTTATTGTATTCTTAAACTATTTATCAAATATGATGATCTTTTTTTTTTTATAGTTGATCAACTTCATTGAAAATTTCATTTCAATTAAAAAAAAAGAGGAAATAATAGGTATGATTAGATTAAAATCCATTTGTTGAAGATAAATCTTTGATAAATTTCCTATTGAAAACGTATGAGTTTATTTCTTCTAAAATTTTATGAAATTTATAAATATTCAAATACTGGAAAATAATTGCACTAATCAGATCCTAGCTTTGAAGCTACGATATTTGGATGATACTTCTAAAGGATGCAAATAAATATCTCTTCCAAATTCGGAATGCTATCATTTCTGACACTTTTAGATTCATAAAACGGGAAATCTTAAAATTTTTGCAAAAAAAAAAAAAAAAAAAGAATTTATTAGAATGAATTGCAGTACTTTAGCAACTGTTTATTCTGGAACGTATTGGCAAATTTGCACTTTCAATAAATATTTTAACAATAATCTAAAGTTAGGCAATTCTTTTTTCCTTCTCTCTCTTGAGATTCTTTTTTTCGAGCTGTTTTTTTTTTTTTTTTTTTTCTTTCTTTCTTATAAAAAAATCTGAGATTAATGGAATCTTTAAGGTGAGATATTTTCTGATTGTATTCAACAATTTTCATCAAATACTTCTATCAAAAGCCTTTCCAATGATCCTTCTCTTATTGTGATCATTTTGGTCTTCATCATCTCTCAATATGACAATCATGATTTACCCCAAATTATTATCCTCAATATATCCGTACAGGAACACTTCTTTCTTCCCCTCTCTCTCTCTCTCTCTCTCTCTCTCTTTCATCCTAATTTCATCATTTTTTCATTTACCTTTATATGCATCTTTTATACTTTTTAACCCTCTCCCTTTTCAATAACTTTTTTATTTCATCTTTCAATTGATTTATTCATTTTCATTATTATTTATAGTGGGCAATAATTTTTCAACCAGAAAATGGATCAATAGTTCAAATTAAAATGATTCGATTTGTTCATTAGGCGAATAAATCAATTCAAAATGTACGAAAATTTTATTTAGATGAAATTTTGTTCAAATCAAAATGGAAAACGAATGACAAATAATTTTATATAATGATGACTAATGCGAACAATAATGGCTGTCCTCTTTTTTTTCCTTTTTTTCTTTTTTTTTTTAATAAAATTGTTAGTAATGACATGCATATATACAATTGTGCAGTTGTAATTATAATTTGATCTAATATGGTACATAGATGATTACCTGTCATGAAACTGGCAATTTTTCTTTTTTTACAAAACAGAAAAAAAAAAATTTTTTTTTAATTTGATAACTAATAATCATTTTATCGTTTTCCACTTTCATCCCATTTGATAACAAAGCTGTTTGAATCTGTTAATGACTATTTGTCTATGTTCCTTTCAAAGTTTATCGATCCCGAAATAGTGGACAATCGAAAGTTTTATAATGTTTTATCGATCTGATCTCATTCCACAACAACTTCTTCTCTTTTCCGTTACCAATCCTCAGGAATAAAAAATCTTTTTATACTTGCTTATCATGCCATTCTTGTAAAGAAACTCTTATAAACTTGTGTAGAATGAAAGAAGAAAGATTCTGAAGTGCAAGAGAAGGATTCTGAAGCTCCTTTTTTTCACAGCTCATGTAGTTTGTATTAAATTTGTATTGAAAATTTGCTAAGCTATACTATATGATTTGTTATATCAGCCTTATTGTAAGGCTACCGAACCGATCGGTCAATTTACTGGATGCTAACTACTCCACGTGACTCATTCATCAAACCACTTAACACAATCGGTTAGATTACTGGCTAGCAAGACTCTTTTATTCAATACAAATAAAACAAATTCGAAATTGTTAATTATGGAACGATTTGAACTTCCTCCAACTTTTCAATCATTTATTTCAATTTTGTCATTATTCGAGTGAGCTGTGTAATGTGATTTTGCTGAAGTAAGTAATTCAATTATTAGTCATCTCATCTTATTTCAGTCAACTTAAAATTTTTTGCTTTGGTTAAAGTCAAAATTACGAATCAATTCTTTTTTTCCTTTCGTTTTTCATCTCATTCTCATTTAAACTTCTCCATTATTTCTCCTTTCTTTCAATCTTTCTCAACAATCTTTTCCCTTCAATTTTATTGTTTTTCCCTATTAACTTTTATACAATTTTTCAAAAAGCTTTTCTTTCCGTTTTTTCTTTCTTTCTTCTTTTCTTGCTTTCTTTTCTTTTTCTTTTCCTTTTTTTTTTCTCAACAAGATCAATCAGTTAGCTTCATTTTCATTCCACTCTCAAAACATCTATCTGTTCATTTCAACTAATTGCCCAAAAATTAAACCAATCAATACAGAACACCTAACTATTTATTACCTCTTCTTGTTTTTTTTTTTTCTTCTTAAGGAAAAATTTAAAATTTTCAAATTTCTTTTTATACTAATAAATTCTACCCACTAATGACTTGTCATTTCCCTATTTTCATTTTTTTTTTTCTTTTTCCAAAAAATTTTTGAAATAAATTCAATGAAATGAAAATTTTTTTTTTTTTTTTATAACAAATAAGAGACAAAAGAGAATGATGAAGGGATTTCCACCATCAATTTATATGTTGGAATATAGATTTATTTAAAATCATTGATAATTTTACTCAGTGTAATACTTTAGCAAATATTTTGAATATTATTATATTTTTCACATTTACTGAGGTAGAATTTCGGTGATTTTTGTTAAATATAATAAAATTTGCCCATATGTTATTGTTGTTGTTGTTGTTGTTGTTGTTGTTTCTCATCACAATCTGATGATGATAATCTGTTCACATATGGCTAAGATTGATTATCTTATTTAAAATTTCTTCAAATATTTTAAAGAATATCATCGTAATATCTTTTAGCACTTTCTTGAATTGTTTTCGTGCTGAAATTACATTTCCATCGTATCTTAGGAGAGGAAATTTTCCACTTATTTCAAAATTGATTCTGAAACAGTTGCTCATTTTTAAATCGTATTAAAGAGAGATATGAAATAAACCGTAATTTATTTCACCTTTTTTTTTTTTTCCTCCCCTCCTTTTTTTTTTATTATATAATGATGGCAGGAAATGGGATGATTCATTTACAAATAAATTGATTCAGTTGGCACTTTGGTGACATCGACCATTTCGAAATGAGTAAAATTTCAATGTTCTTTCCTTTTCCTTTTCCTTTTCTTTTTCTTCTTGACAATTAATCTAAAATGCATTTTATTTATTGAGGAAAAAGAAATGGATAAAGTTTTTTTGATCAATCGAATATTTTTTTTATTTTTTAAAATTTGATCAATCGATACTTTTTTCATTTTTAAATAAGTTTAAGTAAAAAGAATTGATAGTCAAGAGTGATAAATAATAATACCATTTGGTTTTATTGATTGGTACTTAGGATCATTTGTTATCGGAAGATTTTGTAACAGTTAAAAAATTGTGTAATGTACAGACAAGAATAATTCGAATAATTGATACCGGCAGTTTTTCATCATCATATCTTCAATTTCACCTAAAAATAAATAAGTATTATTGGTCAACCAAAAATGGTTCATCTTTCGATTATTTGTTTTAAATTTATTCGTATTAGTGAAATGAATATGATAAATATTGTTTCAAATTAACTATCAGTTTTTAAATTTTTGTTAGCTTCGTCAATCCTTCCCTTTCTATTTAGTTTAAACATTTAAAACGTAAAAGAAAAGAAATCGATCATTGTATGTTGACTTCAAATGAATATTTGTCATTTAGAAGTTATAAAAAATTTTTGCATAACTAAACTTCCTGTAATATTACAAATGAGCCTATTGTTTGGTGAACAAATATGATATTCTATCAAACTTCCTCCTTTGTTTTTTTTTTCCTTTTTAGTAATCAAATAATTGATTAATGAATTGTTGTAGAGTAGCGAATGAATTATTCTGATCATATGTGTGGTAAGCATAAAAAAAAAAAAAAATGACTCATCCAAAATATTATTGAAATTTTCTGAGAATTAAATAAATAATGGAAATTTTTTCATCAGTCATTTATTGTAAATTAGTAAATTTTACTCAATTCCTTTACATTTCTAAAATACACCAGTCTTATATCTCTATCAGATGAATACGATGATGATATCACTATGTTTTGCTGAATGAAAAAAAAGGAATCTGTCACTTATCATTATCATCATTATTATTATCATCAACTACTACTACTCTTTTCTCTTTCATTGTTTTGAACGAAATTATTTCACGTTGTAATAAATTTCACTATCCAATTTCTAAGATTACATATGGCCTATAATTCGCTGAAGATTATAGTAAAAAAGAAAAAAACAAACAAACTAAACTTCAATCTTATCTCTGCCAATAATATATTATTTCAAAGATTATAGCTTAGAATAAGTGCGCTAGTAGTAACATTTTAATTCCTTTCAAATACTTTAATTCAGAAGAGGAAAATTCAATATTCATTCAATTTACACTTTTTTCTTCTCTTTTCCCCTCTCCTCCCAAAAAAAAAAAAAAAAAGAAAAGTCAGAATCAGTTTTGTTTAGGAAATTTGAGAGATTTTATTTTAGAAAAAAAAAAAAAACTTGAATTCATTCAGCAATTTCACCGTTGCTAACTATTTTTTATCCAAAATAACTCATTTGTTGACAATATTACACATCTGTACTGAACAGAATTGAACTCATAATATTAACTTGTGAAATTCTTCCTTGATTAGGGTTAGATTTTTCTTGGAAGAATTTGAATCAATTATATGAAAATGAAACAACTAAATAAATTTTAATTTATCCATTCTTTTCCATCATTTTGTAATCTTTCATACAACTATTTTGTGAAATTTTTTTTCTGTTGTTCAACAATTTTCCATCATTATCATCATCCCTTCCTTTTAGTAACTTCGTAATGTCTAAATGAGGAATAATTTTAGTTGTTTTGTGCATCATCAATTTTGTTAAGCTAACATCAATTGCTTTTCCTAAATCATTTCAGTGCAATTTTCATTCTTAAATGATTAAAATTTTCCAACTTCATATTATTTATTTGATTTTATCATTTTTCATTGAATCTATTCGGTAATGAAAAAAAAAAAACATTGTTGTAGGATATGTTTTTGATACATTTTAAATTATTTCTCATTCGATAAAATCAATTGTAACATATTTCGGATTAAGGGCTAATTGTTTAATTTACTAAAGTTCATTAATCATTGGAAATTTTAGTAAACTACTATTTAAGCTAAATATACTTTTAAACTGGAATGCTTCTTTCATTTAAAACTTATCAATAATAACTTCCTGATTGCTGTGGTTTAGTGACAGCCACATATATTTACTACTATAGCTATTTCACTGAACTGCTCATTTTCTGTCGTTTATAAATTTTATCTTACCAAAATTCTTATTATTTTAAAAAACTTTTCCTAACTATTTAACTAATCCACAACTCATTTTATCAACTTTTCAAATCATTTTTCAGAATCCATTAATTTCTGATCTCTGCGTATATGTGTATGCATTTTTAACTTTTACGTACGAGATACGTGTCTTTTTGTCTTTCAGAAGTTATCTTCTGACAAATTTCAGATTTACTGCAGTAAATTTTGACTTTTTTACTATGCTTATGATTTAAATGAATTTTATGCCAATATATGAATCCTCACAAAGCTATTCTCTTATCATACTTCGTTGTCTTTCCCATATTATTATTATTATTATTATTATTATTATTATTATTATTATTATTATTATTATTATTATTATTATTGTCATCATCATCATCATCATCATTATCATCCTTTTCTCTCCACTCCGTTCTCTCTCTCCAAATAATTTCCTATGTGTTACAAATTTCAATGAACTATTATCTCTCGACTAGTACCTAATCAGATCATCCCGGAAGAAAATTAACTCGTTCTAAAAGATGTATCGAAATTAACAAATGACAAAAATTAATTAATTACTAATAACATGTGAAAGTAAAATATGTATCAGCAATCATTTGATAAATTTAACATAATTAAAATCAATTGTAGTGTATGTTTTAATCCTAAACGTGAAATAGATTATTTTCGCACATATTATTATATTAATATACATTTACGCCATTACCGTGAATCCAAATGACGGGAACAAATGACTCTCAATGAGTTTATTTAGTAATTATTCAGTAATTATCTCACATACTATTAATTTCACGTATAATGTGCCGTAACATCAAAAGTTACATTTACGTCAACTTTATGCATAAATATCGTATAATAAGAATCTTCCTAATTTAATTAGCTTATTCATTTGATGTAGCTGATATACGTACATCATGCCAATTCATTCATATTAGCATACTTATCTATTTGAAAGTAAAATAAAATTATGAGTAATTTAAATTTCAATCCCTGATTTTGTCTTTTTATTATATCTAAGAGATAAGTAGTAGTAGTAGTAGTAATCTACGAGACATTATTAACAAATTGTCCTCAAACTTTTCACTCTTCTCTTCTAATCTACCTTTGTTTACACACTCTTCTATCTCTCTCTCTTCTTTTATTATTATATATTTGTGAATTAATTTAAAATTGATATTTTTAAATTCTCTACTATTTTTCTCTCTTTCTCTTCCTCTTTCTTTCTTTCTTTCTCTCTCTCTCTTCTAATATGTTGTCCAGTGAAAGAAAGGAAGGATGCAGTGGATTGGTTTGTTGTCACCAAAATGAATGTTGACACTATGAAAGAAAGCCCCCGTAGAGCTGAATTGGTGAGGGATAGACAGCGTAGTGGTGATATGCAAAACATTACCTCTGTCAAGGTGATGCGGGATGACAATCTGGTTGGGATGAACCTCGGGAATGGAGTGCACGGGGAAAGAAAGTTGTGTCAGGGTGTCCTCTCCTCTCCTACCACCCACCACTTCTGTCTGTCTGTCTAGCAGCCTACGCGGATGTACCCATCTATCTATGTATGTATCTGCCTGTATGTGTATATATGTCTGTGTCTGTGTATGTGTGTGTGTATCTGTGTATGTGTGTGTGTAGATATGTGTATATACTCGTCCGCAATGCATTGTTGTTCAACCACCAACACATTTCGTCTAAATTCACCGAAAAGCTTACTGAAATATTATGTGTGTGTGTGTGTGTATGTGTGTGTATGTATGTATAAGCTGCTACGTATGTTTGCATATATACATATGTATGTGTGTGTGTGTGTGTGTCCGGTACGGAGGAATCTTCGTATCGCATACACATGTAGACAGACACATACACACCCATACACTCTCATTTCCACCTACTCCAATATTCATTGACATTATTTCCATCGATTGATTCCTTTTGTTCTGATTTCTATTTTCTGTTTGGAAAATCGGAAGGATAATTGTTAGGAAATTTTCCGGAATAGATAGATGATTGACAAACTATAAGATTATCATAAAATTACATCTATTCCATTCCATTCCATCCTATCTTTATTTGCATCGTAAATAACAGCATACATACTCTTATAATGGTTATATGCTTTGTAGTTACATTGATAAGATCAAATTATCTAATCAATTAATTAGATTTAAATTTCAAGTATAATATGATAATGATAAAATCATTGGTTCAAATTTATACATATTGATAGTTAAAATGTATAAATTTATAAATTTCAACCATAGAAAACAACACTTTCAAATATTCCCATTTCAAGAGTATATTAGCAATGGACAATATTTCTTGCAAAATATTTCTCAACATATTTCATTATCTCGATGAATTCCCGAGAAAATCATAATCTAATCTATCAATTTTTATTCAAGCTATAAGTGTTTCGTTAAATACATTTGAGTAATTTTCCTATTCATTGATTTACTTCTTTTTTCATCTTGTATGATATCATAGTATCACGATACTTATTACTATATCTTTATAATTTGATCCATTTCTTGAAAGTTTAATTTCATTTCAGTTCTTCTACGATAAAAATATTTCTTGTCTTCTTTTTTTTTTTTTTTTTCTTCCTCACAAATTATTTTTTGCCGAAAAATTTTGAATTCATTGAAATTTCATTATTGAAAAGATATATATCTACCCGACGAAGGGAATGTATATATGAGCGGTATGATTGATTCCATTTCATTTTTTAAAATCAGCATTCATTTTATGCATTTAACAAGGCTGACGAGTACTGCGCATATTAAAATAATCTTAATAGAATTGATAGGGGAAAAAAATTGGAATTGGAATTAAGGTTAATGTTGTCAGAATGTTGAGGATTATTTTATACAATAATAAACTTGAGGAATAGAAATAGAAAATTGGAATGTGAAACATAATAAATTGTAATTTTGAGTAATTTAAGTAAAAATTTAATCCTTTGCTTTCTATACTAATCGTTTGTTTACTTTTTAGCTAATCAAAAATGTCTTTCGTTTCACCTATTTTCCTTTCTACTTTCCTGAATTACTTAACCGGATTATTTGACGGTTTCTTTTTTCAGTCATCTTTTCTTAATTCATTAAATTTGAACATTTCTAACATTTTTCATCCTTTCACCCATTATCGATTTAATTTATGCGCATGGCTGTGTGTCTATTGAATTATAAATGTTGGATGGTACTTTCTTCCTTTAAAAATTGATGAAAGTATCGAAAATCGTTGCAATTTGACAATTTTGCTTTCTTACGACAAGCATTCCTAAGATTTCATCGTAATCTTTGAAAAATAACATTGGAAATCATTGATGCACATTTGAAATCATTGACAAACAATCGTCCTGAGATTTCCCCGATTCTATAGTGGCATTCTTCATTACCTATTTGAAATTGAGAGGTGAAATAAAAATGTTATTAATGATGTTAAACATTTTGAAAATCGTGGGAAGAGTAGCAATACCAGCAACAGTAATCCATAAGTAAAAGGTCACTTAAAGGGCATTCTCGGGTTTGATTAACTTTACGATGCAAGAAATCATTGATCAGTGATTTTGATCGATCGACTAATTGATGAGTAATTGGGATGAACAATTAAACTGTCCTCGATGTGTTCAGTTGATAACATTCTTTCTAGCAAATTTAGGTGTTCTCCTTTACCTGTTTGATTGTAGGCTTTCACTGTCGATAGGAACTTTTCGCCATATAAATCATTTTTGCATTATAATTTATTTTTACAAACTTCATATTACATAAAGAATTTTAATGTCAAACTTTTTTTTTTCATTTCCCGAGATTGGTTGTTCAATCTTTTAATCCTCATCTAAAACTTAGTGAAGAAAATTTAGTTGCACTTAATATCTGGCAATCATTATTAGTAGTTAAAATCTGATTTTATCAATGTCCAGAAATTATTTGTTTTTGAAATTTCGAAATATTTACGCCATCATTTACTTCATTCGAATTATGCTATTTGATTCGAAATTTAGAATTAGTTATTTGGTGATTTATAATATGTAAGCATTGGTATTGATCAGAAATCTATCAAATATTCAAAAATTAGCAATCTTATATTCTATTCTAAATTTTATTTTCAACATTTTTTCAATTTTTTTTTTTTTTTTTTTTTTTTTTAGATAATTTTTGTCTAAATATATGTATATGATATAATATAGTCATCATTGTTCCTATCATCCCATTCCTTTCTTCTCGCATAATATTAAATATTTAATTTATAAAATAGGATAAATGAAAGAAAGAAAACATTTCAAACATAAAGGAAGAATAGCTAACTGATTAATCATAATTCGATTATGATGATGTTATTGTTATTGTTATTGTTGTTATTGTTATTGTTGTTGTTGTTATTGTTGTTGTTGTTGTTATTATTATTATTATTATTTGAATCTGTCTTAATAATATTACTTTTCTAATCATTCATTCCATTTTCAGGATGCATGTACAAAGCAATTTACTTACTTCCTTCCTTTTACTCTTTCAACTATTTCCTTAACCGTTACAATTAACTGGGAATTGTAATCTATGATACTGAAATAATTACATTTTCTTGACAATATTTTTGTTCTTTCATAGTGCACTTATACTCTTATCATTTTTTTTTTTTTTTTCATCCTCTCAATTAGGCATGAAATTTCTGAATATCAATCGCATTTGATTAACTGATTATATTCGAAATTGTGAAATTGTTCAAAATTCTTATCGAATTTTAGGATAGATTTCAATTTTGCATTTTTCGCCATATCCAATAACCTAAATTGAATCAAAAAAAAAAAAAAACAATTTCATCACTTCATACTGTTGAGATTTGTTATACCTTTTTCATCTGAAAGGATTTGGTTCAATTTAAATTTGAAGACTGTCAGGTTTGCTTCCTAGAATAGATTTATTTGGATGTTTTTTGAAAACATAAAAAAACGAGCCAAACGTTGAGCATTCCTACCGTATCATCAAATGATGACTAGCAATAATGCCAAGTATCCTTGATACGTTGTAGTTCTCCGTTCTTCTTTTCCCTTATTCATGAAAATTCATTTTCAATTCAGAAATGATTATTTCAATGATTTCGATGACCCATATCAAGTTCTCTTATGTCTTATTACCATACAAAAGCTAATTGATTAGGAACGTAGACACTTTAGTGTTAATTAAATTTGTGTGAATGAATCATTCACATTTCAGTCAGTCCAAAAATGTGAAACTAGAAGATAGACTCTCAGTATTAATTAATGAAGATAATTTCTAGAAAATGCTTATAAGGATATATTAATAGCTAAGTAAAACACAGTTCCGATATTTCATCAATAAATCAATGAATTAGAAAGCGCTGTGCTGCGCTTGTTTCTAGCATTAATTGTTATTATTATTGTTGTTGTTTAGTTGGTTTAGATAGCATTTTCCCTTCTATATTCCTTCTATCCATCTGTTTATTTATTTATTTTCTATCGAACATTTGTCCCTAACTGTCAAATTGATTTGATTATTATTGTTAAGAAATTGAGTAAATTTCTATAAATTCCCTCTTCCTTCTTTTTTTTTGATAGCTTTTAATGGAACCTGAAAAAGGTTTGATCTGAATTTTGGAAGAAAGATTTTCAAAGGCCTTTTTTTCTCTTTCTCATCAGTGGAGAAATATGAGTTCTTTTAGTATTACATGTTGAAAGTATGGCGCGCAGTGCAATAAGTTTCATCCCATCTGGCCTTTTTATTTACAGCGTTCATGAAATTCGTTTATAGTTGCAAACACTTCTCGGGAAGGTTTTGTTGACTTTTGCTTTTGAAGAGAATAAGAGGAAAAGAAGTCTTTTTTTAAATTAATTAGTCGTTGATCATCATTTGCGATAGAAATTATCGTTGATCAACCCTTGTTTCCAGGAATAATGAATTGAAGCGAGGGTTTATGGTAAGTTGCTGTGATCGTTGTGCTGTGGTGTATGGGTCCTCTTCCATGTAGACCAAACTGTCATCTTCATTTTCCAGTATTTCGATCATTTTTTTTTTTTTTTCATTTTTTAGAATCAAATATGAAGTTATTGCTGGTTCTGATAGATCTTCCCCCCCCAAAAAAAAAGCACCAAAATAAGATACTGTTGCTTTCTTTTTTCTTTATTTCTTTTAGCCGAAAGCTTGAAGTTGATCGAATTGTCTAAACAAGTCTCATTTCTTCATGAACGAATGAAATGGGAAAAAGTCTTCACCATCGCTTTTCATTCCAATTCATCCGAGAAAAACGAAATTTTGATTGATGCTTCCATGTGGATTTTCAACTTTCAAATAATTTTGACTGCGTAAAATTTAACTGTTAAATAGTTGTTGGGAGTTCCTTCTAGTCAAGTTTTATTTTCTTGCGTTATTTTCTTCTCCTTTCCCGTTGCATCATTCAAACATTATTAGATTTTCGCGAATTTGTTAATGTGTTAATTTATCTTTAAATTTGTCTCAAAATTTTTTATGATCATAATTTTTGTTTGGGTCGAGAAACTTGAATTTCGATGTTCTACCAGCTAAGTTTTACATTCTAGAGAAGTTAGCAACTAATTTTGACTATCTTCTTGTTTTGATAATTAAGAAAACCGGCGGTCAAGACATCCGTTTATCACTTACCATGTATGTGAAGAAGTAAACTAAATGATAGCTGAAGTTGACATCGAATATTTTGAAGTTGTTTGATTTTGGCCTGATTGCTAATTTGTTCCTGCTTGAACCTTACTCTTGTTTGTCTTGTAAGCATTTCCCAATTTTCACAAAAAATTTTACAATGGACGAAATTCTGCACCCGGAAGTAAAACCACTTCCGTCTTTTCACAACGAGAAAAAAAAAATGATGCTGAAATGTAACAGAATTGGGAACTAGTGAATTATCCATTAAATAACATCATTTATGGAACGTAAGTATATTTCATGGTAATTATTGATGAGAAATGAATGAATTATGCAAATGATGCTAGATAATATCACCTGAACTAACAATATTTCTTAACAATTTATAATTATTAATACTATATTTGTTAACAATATGAGTATACCATTACAATTATCTAGTCCATAATATAATAAATACATAATTAATGATTGTTATGGGCTAAATGATGGTGATAGTAAACTAATGTTTAAACTACATAACATTTTATCTACAAGATTTATTGAAAGAAAGCTAATATTGTGTTGCGCTGATAATTTCTACCCGATAAAATATCTAATTAAGCAGTAAATCATGATCATGACGATTGCATTAATATATGGAAAAGGTTTCCGGAATGCAAATATCTCATAAGTATTATTGAAAGTCTCAAATTATTTAATTGTACAGGTGAAAGAAAATGAGAGAATGCAATCAAAAAGATTGATTCTGTCGTGGTTTACAAATGTGAAAAGAATCAAGCTTGTTCCTTAAAGGATTTAAATTTCTTCCCAAATTTTATCGATGATGAATATTAGCTTCATTATTGAAAAAATAAAATTACATTGTTCGTAAGAGTTTTGCAGTTTCCTTTTTTTTTTCCCCCTACCTTCCGCCAGTTTCTTAAAAAAAAAAAAAAAAATCCAATTTTAAAAGTGTTTTCAATATGAATAATGGAAATATATGAATCATAATTTACAAATCAAATTGTAATTTTTGACCTGATTTTTTCTTCAATGTTTTTATAGAGAAAGCAAGGACTATTATTCACAATGAACTACTATTTCAACTTTGATTTCGTGAAATTGTTGGTAATTGACATCCTGATTCTTTTCCGTATTTGGGGATACTAAATAATTCTTATGTTATGTCAAAGGAATGAATGAAGAATCCGAGTAATAAATACTGTGTAACAAAATTTGAAATTATTTTAATCGCCACATCATTTCCGTTTAATTAGCTGATAAAGTATATTATAATCAATCTATTTTGTAACCTATTTTAAATAAATTAAAGCAAATAAAATTTTGCATTTAATAATTTAGGAAAAGAGAAGCAAAAGAAAAAGAAAAGAGAAAAAAAATCCTATTATATTATTTAAAGATTTTCTTTACTTCACTACACAATAATGTGGTAAATTCGACAAATTATGCGCAAAAGAAAATTGCTTTGGTAATTTTTCAACATTGAAACTATAAATTAGTTCGATTACGATTAATGTATGAAAATTTTCTTGTTCTTATCAACTAAAATGATAGTGAGATGGTAATCATAAGTTAAAAGGAAAATTAGGTGGGGAAAAAAATAGGAAAGTTAGAAGTTGAGGATAGCAGAGAAAAGGCAGTTTTAAAATGTTGATAACTTCGATAAACGCAAACGATCATCTCGTTGTTATTCATGATGGAAGGCAACTAGTTGATACAAAAGGTCATTTCCTCTATCTCTTATTCTTTTGTCGATTAAATATGGGAATTTGAAAATTGGTAGTGCTTATTCAGCTCAGTATGAGCTGTCTGATAATTATAGGAAATTTGATGATGTTGTTATTGAAGGTGAAAGTTGAGTTCGGAAGTGTCGATTTGAAAATTTTGCCAATAATTATACTTAAAAATTCCCATTTGAATTTACGGCCAGATTTTAATTTATTTCATATTGTTTGATTTGGTAGTCGAACAAACCAATATGAATGAATTTTTGATATCTTTCAGCTCATCAAATCATCATATATGAACTTATCATGTCCTTATTGGTAGTATAAGGTTAAAGTTATCCAACTGTGATCAACTAACTTGATTTTTGAAAATTGTTTAAGAGGAATGAGGAGTTTATTTTTTGCTTAAACAAAAAAAATTATTTAGTTACAGTCTTTCTCGTTTTTTTTTTTCCCATCGTGCTTATGACATTTTGCATGGAAGTTGCATGTACATTCAAGGTCAAGAGGTCATTTTCTTAAGGAATATGACTATTGCAAAATACTATCAATATTTGTTACAAATTATCAGGCAATCAGTTCAATGAGTTTTATTTCATTTTTAAAAGAATTGTCCATTAGATTTGTTACAATTATAAGAAATGCTTTAGCATAACTTTTAATTTTTAATGAAAAATTTTAAAATTCATTGTAATATTTCCAAATTTACTAAAGAAAAAAGAAGCAATAAATTAAAGATAAGAAGTTATATTTAGGATAAAGGGTGAATATATCAAAGATAATCATTTCTGATTGTCAAGATTGATTCCTCTTGCTACAAGATGTCATTAAATATAAAATCGGAAACGATATTAAAGACTGTATCTACTTTATTTCCATATTTCATTTCTTCATATTTGCCGTTTTTTAATCTTACTTAATGTTTTCTCGTCTTTTATACGTCTCTGAAAAAAAAAAACCAAAGATTGACTAATAATTATTAATTCATCTAACAAATTAATACTATTTTGTTAGTGTTTCCATGGTAATATTGTGGTAAGCTAATGAGAAAGATATCTTCCAAATGAATTTGACACTATTCGATCAACATCTTGGCTGATGATGATGATGATGATCGTTTGGTGTTAATTTCATGGTCAACGATGCACAAGTTACATTAAAATGTATAGATGTTCATGCATGTAGGGTAGGTGTGTATGTTGTGACATTATACATACACACACACACACACATACACACATACACACATACATACACAGATACATACAGAAATTATTGAATTAGAACGAGGTCATCGACTCGATTCTACCAGCCAGTCATTCAGCTTTGTTGGGAACAAATTTCTTTCTTCTATTCTATTAGCATTTCTACTAGGCCTATAACATCCTTATGAAACTTTTAGCATTTAAATAAAAGCTCGTATTTAAGTCAACCAAGAAAATAAGCCTAGCTCAGATAAAAAATATCCAATTGTCTCTTCTACTAACCGGTGTCAAATTTTGTGCAATTCTTAACGTTTCATTTTGTACTGCTTACTTTTTATGTTATCATATGAATAATTAAACTTCCTTCAATAATAGTATGTTGAAATTTGACCAATTTTAGATCATATAACATTTATCAAATGATGGAGAAAAAGGATAAGAAATAAAATTTTCGTTTTTTTTTTTTCCTTAAATTCTCATAGAATTTTACATGTATTAAAGGGAAGATATTGGATCAATATGTGTTAGAAACATGGAATTTTTTGTTAAACAATATTTCGGATATATATCAATTCTTTGGACTAATTTTGACTACACTATTATGATTGATTGTTTGGGATTAAATGATTTGCAAAAACCAGCCGTTATTAAATGTTGCTTCGTATCTACTACCTCTCCCGGTTTGTATACGTCCGAAAGGTATTGATATTAATCAGCGATAGTTTGATATAGTTTGTCTCTTGTACCATATCACCTGATAAGCCTTTATCATTTTATCAATTATCGGTTCTATATGATCTAATAATTGGTAGTATGAGCAAGGCTTTATTTACACTAATCTTCAGTTGAGCTATGGTTGTTATATCGTGATTATTTCAACATGTTATTGACTTCGTAATGATCATATTTATACTATTCTGTCCTGTTATTAGTCATAACATACATAAAATTTAGTACGCAGGCTGTTTATTGATACGTCTTAAACACTCTATATGTAAAAAGGATTATGACAACTAGTAATTTGACATTAAGTATTAAAATTATTCGTTGTAGTCAACAAATCTGATTAACTTATCATAGCTTGCAGTATAGATGACACTGTGAATATGTTAGTAAATAAGCACAAATAATCATTTGTGAAAATCATTATATCTAAATTAAGTAATTGCTGATACCCTTAATGTTACTTTTCGTAATCTCAAGTATCGTACGATTGGTAAGGTAATATTGCTGATTGTTGGATACCTTATCACTGGTTCAATAATAGTATGGATTTTGAGACAATGTATTAAAAAATTTACTCCCATATTGTTTTACGATCCTGTGCAGCTGGGAAGTACAAAAGACCTAATATAATTCATGTTTCTGGTTTTCCCTCATGTCGTGATGTGTTCTGTTTCCCAACACACAGGGTCATTTATCATATTTCCGGCTTATTTCAGGAGTATGTAAATTCGTGCTCTAGCACTGAATCAGTAAATAAGAATATAATCCGGAAAAACAGTAACATACCGCCTGTGCGGAAATCATTCCGAAAGATTAAAACTCAGGATACTGCTTCAACATTGTCCAATACCAACGGACAAAATGTATGTACTATTATATTTTTTGGAATTTAATCAAGTTAGAGAATCCAAATTTCGCATGTAGCGTTATTTTTGAAGATTTAAACAGTTCGAGATATATGCCGAACCGTATTTTACACTGCTCTACACTGTGGTATATGTAAATCATTGCATTGGAGAGAAAAGGTTTTCTTATTTTCACCTACAGCACGGTTGGATTGCTGGGTCGTCAGAAAAAAGAAGGTACAACCCGTTACAAAACAGGTAATACCACATCGCACAGAATGTCACAAGTGTTTCATTCTTGTTCTCGTTAAAAATCCATCAGGCTAGTTGATTGTAATGCTGGGAGGTTTTTTTTTTTCATTTCAAGAAGAGGATTTAAACAGATGGATGGAAATATTACGGCCTTATGATTGCTTATTCAAGTCACTTTTTTTTAAAGAGAATGTTAAATGACAAGGAGAGGAAATTTAAGAGAAGGAGAAAAAGATGAGCTTAATATCTTTCACTGTTTTTATATTTCTATGGTGCGACGTTATTTTCTTGATAAAATAATGAATACCTTTTTCATCTACATTACAAATGTTGATTATTAAGAAATCGATCCACCTTGAATGGGGACTTATCCTGTCTTCTTTTTTGATCGTTTCAGTAGTTCGCCACTCCAAACAATATACATATCACAAAAAACAGCTACTTCTTAATTTGGCAGTGTCGATAAGCCACATCTTGCTTTCCTGCAATATCATAGTTGAAGGAAGAAAGGATGAAAGAAGTGCGCTAGAGAGATTCTTGCCTCAGAGTGTTCGCAGATGTGATTGGCTGGTGTAACTACCTATAATCTTTGAATTGCTGATTCAGTTCAGCTATGTTCTCCTCTTCTGAAGTGTGAAATACCGGAAGAAGTCTATGCGTGTATGTGTGTGAATATGTGTTTCTCGTTTTTCTTGTGTTCACTTATTTTCTTCAATGTGACATAGAAGTATTGGATTTGAATAAAACGGTTAGCAAAAAAGGTGATTGAACTAAGTGGTAACAGTTCGAGTAGTCGAGTTAGTTGCTAGTATTTGATCAAGTCACTGACTTTATTATAAAGCTTTGATGAACTAAAATCAATATTCTGTTACATTTTTGTAGAAGACATCTTGTTCATCAACCAAAGTACCGACCAGTGCTTTTTGTCGCCTGCCGGTGGAACAACATACCCGGATGGCGACCACGGTACAACATGCACCAATGACTGCACCGTCATCTTCCAGTTCCCATCATCATACCACTGCTGGAGGCAATGGTTCGCACACCAGTACGCAAATATCCTCTCATCACGGAGCTCACCCAAGGTGCTGCTTTTATTCATGTTTGTTAGGCTGTGTTGGTAATACCATGATTCTTTCGGAAGTAAGAAGTTACAATCTTGACCATCATCCTTGCAATTAAATTTTAAAATTCTGGTTTGCTCACAATTATGGTGTATCATTGCTATTTGGAAGAGAGGGCATCAATTTTGTAATTAGGAGATAGCCGAAAGATCGGAGAAGGTAACATTTGACGCAAACTTGTAAAAATGAAATTTACTTATTGGTCAAGACTAATAATCATCTATAACGATTATAACAAATGTTCAGTTCAAGCTCTCAGCACGGTACTGGTGGCGGCTTTCATGGAAGTCATCGTTCTTCGAATCTGAATGCAACCCGTGTGCAAAGCAGGTCGCGAACCACTGATGAGCCACATATTGGGAAGTATAAGTTGCTCAAAACCATTGGCAAAGGAAATTTTGCCAAAGTTTGTCATTTTGATTTCTCCTATTTCATATACCGAATACGTAACATATAAAATTTTTGTGGGAATCGTAGCAGTTAATAGAGTTTTCATAATGAATGTGAAATGATTATTTATATAGGAATCCTACCGGACTGTTTGGGGGTCTCAATTTAGAATATTCCAGTGACAGAATTGAAATTTTTACTGGGTCAGAAAAGCTGGAAAAATAATTGCAAAGATTTTTTGTAATCAGTTTCACGAAAATGTCAATTGGAAGATTAATTGATCTTTCGTCTTCCACTTCAAAAAGCTTTCGTTTGATGCTGCATGAGGCTAAATAGAAAACCAAAAGATCAATCAAAATCTTCTTTCTAATTTGTTCGTCTTGCAGGTTAAGCTAGCCAAGCACATTCCTACGGGTATCGAGGTTGCGATTAAGATAATTGACAAAACTGCTCTCAATCCAGGCAGTCTACATAAGGTTTGACTACACATATTTCCTTCATTATTTGAAAAGAGAAGGAAATAGTTTTATTTCCATTTTTTTTGAACTGCAAGCGTTTAATGTAAATCGATTTAACTCATCGAAGTATTTCTGTTGTTAGAAATTAATGTATTTGTTTTTTCAGTTGTTCCGAGAAGTAAAAATAATGAAACAGTTGGATCATCCAAATATTGGTACGTTTGAGACAATACTTCGAATATACTAACTGAATCTGTTTTTTCTATGTTTTATAAGCTGGAATTTAGTTGTGTTAAAATCTGAAGTGCAGAATGAAGTTGAGTTAAGTAGTTCTGTAATTCGAAAAAGAACTTTAAAAGTTAGGCGCAGACACTAGTATCTTCTTTGCTGAGCAAAAAAAAGTGGAGCAATTAGACAGAAAAATATTTTATTTGTTTTTATTTTGTTTTAAACTGCTTAAAGTACCACGTTTCAGTGAAACTTTACCAAGTGATGGAAACAGAAAATACGTTATATCTTGTGATGGAATATGCGAGTGGTGGAGAGGTGAAGTTTTCAGTTCTTGACTGTATTAAGCGTAAACGTTCTAATTTCTTGCGTTTGGTGTAAACTTTCTTTCTTTGCTTGTATCTAGCGTGAAATTTCTAATTTATCATATGACGCTTTCAGTTATTGATTTTCGCGGGTCGTTTTTTCCTTTACGTTGTATTATATTGTTTTTAGGTATTCGACTACTTGGTGGCTCATGGTAGAATGAAGGAGAAAGAAGCAAGGGCTAAATTTCGACAAATTGTGTCAGCTGTACAATACCTACATCAGAAAAATATCATACATAGGGATTTGAAGGTAATTTCTTTTGTCAAATTTTTATCATGCCACAGTAACAGCTAAGAGAAAATCGCTTCGTTACAATGGTAAGATTTCAAAAATTTGAATATTGAGCAATCAGACATATGAATCTATATTTGATGCATTCCATCTGTTGATGTAGTACCATAACGGCGCAATTGTAAATGAACTCTTGGAAAAAGTTGTAACGGTTTATATACCGTCCTATTTAATTATTCCATAAATTGAAATATTAATAATGGTATTCCCCACAAGTTAATTGATTCTTCATGGCCACAGAAAAAAAGAGGCTGGAAATTTTTTTTTTTAGGCTGAAAACTTATTGCTCGACTCTGATATGAACATCAAAATAGCTGATTTTGGATTCAGTAATCAATTTGTAATAGGTAATTATTTCATGTAATTCATTTCATACTCTATTTACTCATTGATCTCTTTTTTTAATTTTTTGATATGACATTCTGATGCGTACTCTATTGTTTGTGTTCTGAAAGGTTGCATTGAAGTATAATAATTACAAGCATTTTTAATTTAATCAGTTAGAACCTTTCATATCTCCAAATATAGTATCGTTTATCTTCCCTGACGATATTATATTTCAAGATGTAAGAGGTTTTAATCGATTAAAAATGTTTGTAATTATTATACTAACCCTACGATCATGTCCTTTTTAATTATGATAGTCATTATCCAATTTCTGCCCTTAGAGTATCATCATTTCCTTGTAGTGGAAAAACAATTTGTGCCGTATAATGTTTTACAAATGCTAAACTTTTTTGCAGGTAACAAACTGGACACATTCTGTGGTAGTCCGCCTTATGCAGCTCCTGAATTATTCCAGGGAAAGAAATATGATGGACCAGAAGTGGATGTTTGGAGTTTAGGAGTTATTTTGTACACTCTTGTCTCGGGTAGTCTACCCTTTGATGGACAAAATTTGAAGGTGCGTCTTCCGTGGCATTTTCTTTATTCCGCAGTTTCTATTTATAAAAATTAATGAATTAAACATTTTTAAAAACAAAAGGAATGTTACATTTGCAGCCCCAAATTTTTCAGGAATTAAGAGAAAGGGTACTGAGAGGAAAATATCGAATACCATTTTACATGTCAACCGACTGTGAAAATCTTCTGAAGAAATTCCTCGTACTAAATCCAGCTCGTAGAGGAACATTGGAAGCAATAATGAAAGATAGGTCGGCGTGAGTCATTTTTTATTTTTTGTTGTTCACATTAAAATCTTTTAATTAATTGGTTTCTAACTTTCTGTAAAGTGATGTTTTGATCCCTTCCGACATACATACTTGTGTTTCAGAAAATCGTTAATGAGAAAAAGAAGTTCAATTATATACTATAGTTTAATCGTAACTTTTTTCCTATTTTAGGTGGATGAATATAGGTTATGAAGATGATGAATTGAAACCGTATATTGAACCACCGAAGGATGTTAAAGATGAAAATCGAATAGCCATTATTCAGCAAATGGGTTACAGTCGTAATGCAATAGTGGTATCTCTCGATAAAGGCAGTTTCGATGATCTTCACGCCACCTACATTTTGCTGGGAGAGAAAAAACGCGAGGTAAAATTTTTAAATCGTTCAAGGTGTTGTTCTGATGATTTGAAATTGGAAAATGTAAGGTTATCCACCTTAACACAATATTATAAATATTTTTTATGAATCTTAGTATGGAGTTTCGTAATCAGTTGTTATCAAGTTAATCGAGCTGACAACAGCTTATTTGAGCTCAGTCGAACATCGATGATGTTACTTTTTAGTTTGTCTAAACTTGGAGAAGCGAAATTATTTGAAACCACTCATAGAAAGCGAAAATGGTTTTAGTTTGTGAAGTGTTTAGTTATTTAACTAAACATCAATTCATATCTTATAATTTTGTAGCTTGATGGAGAAGCTATCCTAAACGCCCAACTGAATCCTGCATCAGCACAAAGTGTTGCTCATGGAATAACACAAGGTCAAAGTCCTCATGCCCAGCCTCTTGCTTCTGCTGGTTTTGCCATGGTAAACTTCCGATTTGAAAGTTCTTTGAGGCATTTGTCCTTAAAAAAATGAATTGAAGGAGATAGCGAAAATTTTTTGTCCGAAAAACTTTCAAGATTGATGCCCAAATTGATGGTGGAATCAAAATCGTGAAGAACTGAAGTCACTCTTAAGTGTTTAAATTTAAAACACTTGTTCGAGCAGAGAATTTCTAGGCCCAGAAATTTGTGCCTCGTTCAACATCAGCCCAGGTACCCTCAATAAAAACACGACGCGGATCACAAGAGCAAACGATTGCACCAGCTGCTCAGCTTCCAACAACTCTTTTACCATCTGAAATACATGTCACAACATCACCTGGGACACAACGAGTTATATCTGGTGTAGCACCGGTTACGATGCGACATGTTGTTGGTCCACCTGGTGGTCGACAAGCGCTTAGTATGCAACCGGGTCATATAAGTATGTTATATCTTATACTATTGAAGTTTCATAATCTTTGTTCTTTCCAGGGTGTTTCTGTCGTTGTATTTTGACTAAAATTATGCGTTCAGTTATGTTCGTGAATCTTATAATTCGTTTTAGTGCCCAATTATCCGTCGAATGTAATGCAAGCTGTTGGAAGTGGGGTACAAGCTGGTGCTGTTCCTGTTTCTGGATTTAGGAAAGCTTCCGCTCCGGCACGGACACCATTAACTAATTTAGGAACTAGGGGAATTTTGCCAACAGGGCCTCGATTTGTGTATCCGACGATTGAGTGAGTTCCTCGCATTAATTTATCGGTTATCGATTAGCTATATCGTTTGAGTGTAAAGACTAGAATAGAAAATCTTGTTAGTGCTTACTTTAAAGACCAGATAAAATTACCGGAATTAAGGTACTTAAGATAAGAAACTACTGATGTGATATGTAATCTACATGAGGTTTGTCATTTGACTGTAATTTGATGTTTTGCAGTACAAAAGGTTTGCCCAAAAATATCAGTGGGTCATCATCTGCTCGTGGTACTCCAAATTCGCCATTTTCTTCAAATTCTGCACAGCAGAAGATCACATCGCTACAGGTATTTTGATTGCTGAGTCTTTTTTTTTTTTTTTTTTTTTTTTTGTTCTCTCCACGTTTGCAAATTCTTTTCCAAATGTTTCGAAGTATTATGAATCCGAAAAGCCTGTGTTTTTAGAAAAGCGGTTCTATTTCGGCGACGCCAAATGAGCCGTCGATTAAGGAGGATGACAATGAAAACGGTGAATTGTTCGCTAGTAACGGTGATAGCGGGAAAGCTGAACCACTAGTTATAGCACATGCAACTACCGATAAAAACGTCGATATTGGTCGTTATGGTGGTAGTGATGTTGATGATGGAGATGCTACCGCGATATCACGGCAGCAGTCACCTACATCAATAACCGGACCAACGGTGGAACAGCCGGAAAAAAAAGAGGAAAAGTACGTGAATGATTTGTTCAAACTTTTGTTGGGGGAATTACCGGATGTTTTTGGCGTATTTTGAGAAAATCGTTCCAAATATAAGTTATTCTGATTTTGATTCTGGAATACGCCATAGCAGGTCTCTGAATTAATGATTCAGAGACCTGCTATGTGCCTGTGGATAGTACAAAAATGCTTCACTTTGGAGTCAGTGCATATTTTTCCTTCTTATTCGAAATGATTGTGTTTGCAAAGGATTGTTAACTTTTATGTGTTGTCGTAGTGATTTCCTTTTTTCTATATTTCTGATGAGCAAGGCTGTGGCATTCATCAGGCATCCACTGATACTTTGTCGAAATCAAATACACTTTCAAAATCTTTATCTTACATATATGCAGAGCTGGAGTCAATAGAGTTTTCAGGAAAGAAGAATTTAATTATCTTTATATCCTTACATCGAAACTCATTCCGTTTAGAATCGGTTCCAGAACTTTTGCAAAACAGTAGATTGCCATATTTCTTGAAACAGCCGCAAATACACTTTGATAAATTACCCATTGGATTTAATCTAACCATGCTTTGATATTTTTTCCTCTTTTTTGCTATATTTGAAACAATAATATGTAACATTTAATATTTCCTCTTATAAATATGATTATTCTTGCTTGTCTTCTATTCCGGACTTTAACTACAATCATTTTTGGGATTAAAAGATGATTTAAAGCGTAGCTTGGTTACTGTTAGGATTTCGTGGATTTCGATTTGTGGAATTGGAGTTGGATTGCGCAAACAAACTCGAAATTTGTGGATGTTTTCGAAAAAAATTTTCTCGAGACTTCATAAAAATATCCTTAGTCTGAATGACCGATGGAAAATAATTTATGTGGATCTGAACTGCTGAAAGATCTTTCAGAAACGTTGCTGTCAATGTTGATTTATTAGTTAATGTTAAATGTAATGGCTTCGGTTTGATTTCCGTCCAAAAGTTAGGGGTTTCCTTAATGAGCTATTTTATATTATTTGCCGGCTTTCATTAAAAATCTTGCTCTTAAGCAAAATCTAACACATGAATTTAAATTGGGTTTGTAATAACAAATACCTGATTTTTGGCATTATATAACTGCGCAGATAATACTTCTTACAGAATTATCACGCCTTCGTTCAAGTCTAAGATTGCAACATTTTTGCTGTTTCAGGCTTCATCAAAGCGCATCTGCACAGGCAGTTATCAAAAATTTAGCTATTAACGAAACATCACCGTCTGCATTGTTGCCACATTCACAGAATAATAGTCCAAAGTTGACCAAGTCTGCAACTGGCACCGCTCTGACCCCTGTTTCGGTGACAGCAGTATGTTTCTTTTTTTTTTTCAAATGAAATTCATTTAATATTAGTTTTCTAAAATATGTGTCATGGCACAATTAGGATTAACGGAAGACGTTTTAGGTATGTCTTGAATGGATGGGTTTGTAGTTTAGTTTTAAAAAAATTCGCAATGCTGTTATCATCATTGAGAATATCAAATCGTAGTGCACAGAAGCGAAACCGATTGGAAATTTGGAGATATTTATAATGGAAACATGGATTCATATTTTTGCCATTTTAACAGTTAAATTTTTTCATTTCAGCCTTCCTCAGGTGCACAAACTGTTTCATCAGCCGCAGTATTAAATACACATGGTACCACAGTACAAAATGCTGCCTTTCCTAGACATACTCGTAATAGGCAAACTTTTCATGGAAAAACGGAGCACAACAAGGTTTCTTTTTAACTCATAATGAACAACATAAAATAGTTGACATATAACTGTACGATCGAGAATATAACAATTACTTATATTTCGCGGTTAAGTCTGATCAGTTAAAGGAAGAAATTGTCTCTGTGGTGAAAGAATCCGAGTTTCTCAATAAAGTTTATGCTTCCTTCATTACTTTTTGAATTATAGGGAAGTATGGATGACGAAGTTGGGTCGGAAGTAGTACATGGTACTGGTAATACATCGGGCAATGGTGGTCCACGTGGATCATTCCTCTCCAAACTCTCCAAGCTTACTCGTCGGTTAGTAGTTTCATTTTAGTCAAATGCTGACGTAAATTTTGGTTAAAACATAAGCGTTTCCTATAGATACGATTACCCTCAGGGGTTTTGCCATCATTTTCGGAACTTAATCTCAGCTTTTATTGCTTACTTTACTAATTGGTTTTTTTTTTTAACTTATATAAGGGTAAAAAGCTTTCACATATTCACATATGAAGCAAAATGTTGGCTTTGCTTGCAAGTCTATACTGTTATGCTTTTACTAACAGAAATTTTCTGGAAGGGAAGTTTTGATAAGGTTTTAGGAACTGAATTCAAAAATATTTGGTTTAACAGAAGTGAAAGCTTGTTTGGGATGTAATCTAGGAAAAAGGACCTACCCAGTCTTGTATTCTGGAAAGGTGTTTTTCGAATAGCCTACTGATTTAGTCACTTTGTTCTCGTTACGCTTAAAGTGATTTTGCATTTTTATAAAGATATCGCTTACTTGCCGCAAAGGCTTCAGTTGCAGTAAACTGCAAGGAGAGAGAAGCTTGGTGCTAAAGAATAGTACTATCGATTGATTTCTTTAGGCAAACCATTAATCGATATGTTCCATTCTTCAGCACTGCTGAAATGTTTGTTTAAAATTCTGTGCCGTGGCAATATTATGTCCCCGTTAAAGCTCAGGGGATTATATTGCAAAGCTGGAGAGACATTTTATGTATCAGCTCATCATACTGATTTAATTTTTACATAAGTATGCGGGTTATGGTGATGGTTCCTTCATTTCACCCATCGTTTACTCACAAGCACCGAACATTCCATTTCTCACCGATGTATTACCAGTTTGCACAAGACTAAACTGTTTCCTCCATACTCACGTGTTGGTTATCTTAATAATAATTCACTGATCAGTTATCGGATAGTTATTTAAATCGGAATCCAAAAGTGCTTTCTTCCGGAAAAGCAACGATTTCGTGTTATGTCGAATAATTTGGTTAGTGCCGCTGTGCTCTCCCACCATATTCAGACATCAGTTTTTGCACTTTCGGAGGAATCAGTTGATGTTAAACATCCTGAATAGGTTGAATTATATTCAAGTATCACATCTTCTATTGCTCAATAGCAGATTTGGAGATCTTGATGTGCATCTTCCATATAGTGTGCAGCACTACATTGCTTAAGAAAGTTATCTTCTGTCATGATTTTTCGATCAGCTCTAGAGCCACAAAAATTTGACAGTGTCTTTCCTTTTCAACTTACAGAAAGTGTTATTTTCGGAATAATACGAACACTGGGATGTTTTAGAAAAAAGATTTTATCTGAAAAAAGTCACTCTACTTATAGTCTTCATTCTGCTTACCTTTTTTGATTCCTTCAAATCTTGCTAATTCTGTAGGAGGACCATTTCATTTAGCCGAATGCTTGATTATATATTCACATTATCTTATTGTTTTACTTTCTTTACAGATCTATAGATTAGATCAATCTTCTATGAATTAGGCAATTTAGATTCTAAAATTGAATCCTTTTCAATAAAGAATGCTTTATTTTGCTTATTTCAAGGCGCGTTTTTTAGGCTCATTTATTTTTGACAAGCATCTCCAAGTTACCATTTATTAAAATTTCTTTTTCAAAATGAAGTGTTCTTGAATTTGCTTTTCATTTAACAGAAAAAATTTTACAACGTGCGCTTCTTTCGTTTCCATTTTTTGCATATTTATTTGCGGTGCAAGCACAGGATTTTCATTCTACATGGGTTTTAAATTTTTTTTTAAAAAAGATTGTTGCCTAACCTCTTCAAAATGCTTATTTAAGTGGTTGGCCTAGGAAAATGACAGTTTTGAAGGAAGATGCTTTAATTAAAAAAACTAAAAATTAGGAATAAAAAGTAGAAATTTTGGGGGATTAATTTCTCAAGCTCCTGCTATTCTACTATTCTTTGTTTGTAGTGGTTCATCTGCTCAGCAGAAGTCATCATTATCATCATCATTATCATCGCATCATCACCACCATCATCACCATCAAAATTATCCTTATCAGCAGTATGCTTCATCATCTATTCGGGGTACATCCGCATCTACTCCGGAAAACAGCTTACCTAATAGCCCTACGGTACTATCACAAATTCGTTGCTTTTCCGGTCGTGGTACTTCAATAAATCAGCAAGCTTTACCCTTGCTCCTATCACCAATAGCCATGAAGCAAGCAATCCAACGGCATTCATTTACTGATAGTAACGTTAAAACCAGTGGTATCAGCAGCAACTACAGTGGTGGTAGTGAAGCTAATAATGTGCAAGCTTTAAATATAAGGCTTTCATTACCGGTTAGACCGCTTTCGGTGTATGTTGGTAGTAGTTCCGGTACGATGTCGCCGAGCTCCGACCAAGTACTACCGTTAACATTAGTTGCGCCTCATTATGATTTACTTCATATCAAGCCTTCCCGTGGTTTACATTACTCGAATTCCCTTTCTGCTGGTAACCGTCGCCATTTGCCAATGTTCCCTATTCCTTTGGTACATAAAGCAGTACCTCAAGCACCAGATTGCTCGGTAGATGCTTCTGCAGTGCTTCTACCCCCGAATCTTGATCCTATACTTCTGCCAAACAGTGGGAGTGATACCATGCGATCATCCAATGATTCGATCCAATCGTTTAGCCCATCGATGGCATCGTCAAACAGCGGTACCGTTACTGGAGGAAACCATCATCATAGCTCGAGAGCGGGTGATGCATGCAATGTCCAGCTACCATCAACGTACTATGCTACCGGTACTGTTGGTAGCGGGCCATCAACTTGTGCCTCATCTGTATACCAATCATCGCGCAGGACACCAATTGTGGGAATTGCTGAAGGATCCGCTCTCACCACAACGTCGCCATCAACACCAGTTAGCACCGGTGAAACGATTAAACATGGTGGTAGAAGTGGGACCATTGGACCGACTACAGGTATTACTGGATTTAAGCGATTAAACACCAGTCAGCATCATCATGGTCAGTTTACCATGACACCAAATGCAGCATTGGGGGGTGGCTGTGATGTGTCAAATGGTGATGAAGTGAAGCCACGATCATTGCGGTTCACGTGGAGTATGAAAACTACCAGCTCTTTAGCACCCGAAGAAATGATGAAGTAAGTCTTTGAAGTTAGATTTCGATTCAGTATAATTATACGACTGATTACGCTTTGTTTTTACTTCATGGGATTTCTTAATTCTAACCGAAATTTTCTGGAGACATCTGTAGCGTTTGATGACATGTAGTACCGAAGTTTAAAATGGCTAAATGTCATTTTACACTTCGGTGTAGTATTCGATTATGTCTGAAAAAAAATCTCTTATATGCCAAATGTACAACTATTTGACAGTACAACTGCTTTAGGGAAATTCGGAAAGTTCTGGACCAAAATAACTGTGATTATGAACAGCGTGAGAGATATTTATTATTATGCGTACACGGTGATCCCAATACTGACTCGCTGGTACAATGGGAAATGGAAGTAAGCTATATTTTTTGCTAAAATATGTGAGAACCATGAAAAGGGCAGTGAACATTTGCATGTTATTGAAGTTTCATAATTGTGCCATTTTCTAAGGAATTTGTGATAACCGAAGTAATATTTATTTTTTTGGCTAATTTGTAGGGGTGTGGATGTCTGAGCGCTTTTATGCATTTTCTTAAAAACTTCGGAAGGAACAGCAAATATTTATTTATTGACAAAACAATTTATGCCTTAAGGTTTGCAAATTGCCGAGGTTGAGCCTAAATGGTGTTCGATTCAAGCGAATATCAGGGACATCGATTGGTTTCAAGAATATTGCATCAAAAATAGCACAAGAACTGAATTTGTGATGGGATATCAGAGTGGCAAACAAGTTGTCTTGATCAAAAATTTGAAATTCCTGCTAATTGAGTTATTTTTGAGCACAAGATATCCCTTGACGATAAAATTAAGCGTATGGAGAGTGCTTACTACATTACTGCTACCTTCCAATGATTTTCCCTAGCTTTTTAATTGGAAGATTATCGGATGATTAATGATAAGTGAAAATTTGCGAAGATTTTTTGTCTCCCTCAAATTTATTTGTGAACTGCTTATATTCGGCAAAAGTAATTGTCTTTAATCTTCATCTGTTTCTCTTGACTTATTCATTTTGTGTCACACCCGCTACACTGTTTTTGAATTTAAGTTTTTAAAATCCAGCAGAATCAGCTAGTATGAGTTGCAGAATTTTGATTCCGAAGGAAAAACTTCAGAAAATTTTGGTAAGAATAATGTAATCGAAAAAAAGCTCTTTGAGAAAGTTTGTAAGAATTCCTTTCCATCACATATAAGTCGATCTGACAATGGGTGATCCTCTATCATTCTTGTCAAATTAATACCATTCCGGCTTGTTGAGGGCTGTTATTTTTAGTAAGAAACTTTAATTTTGGAATCATCGATCGCCGGTTAGCACGGTCCTCTTCAGTGATCCCTGCGAATATTTCGTGTAACGTCCATTAAATTTACAAAATTCTTTCATATTGTCTACGGTTTTTAATCATTTTTTAGGCAGTGACGTATTATTTTATTTACTCTGCCTTCAAGTCCATATTGTGCTGTACCGTAATATCTCCCTTATCACCTGATATGGTTATCACACAGTAGTAACAAATATATTAGTAGTAGTATCTGTGTCTTTATTGATGGTTATGGTAATGCATTTTTCATATACAATGAAGATTTTCTCGAAAAGAGCACTTGATTTTCAATTTGTTTTATGATTAATTTGAACCTAAATTTCATTATCATAAATTTGAGGTTGAAATAGACAATAAAATTCAGTACGTTAAAATTTAAATATAGACCTTATGTATTTTTTGTAGTTTTGTAAGTTACTCGATGTGGCTTCCTTCAGAGAGATCATTTTCATCAGAAATTTTCGTATCTCTTTCTATCTGCTGGGTTAAAAGATGGAAAAAATCAACTGCAAATTTTAAAATTTCCTGACAGTTATGTAAAAGAATCAGTTGTTTGTCAAGTTCGCTGCATCTCTGTTAAAAAGTATGTGATTTACTCTCCTTTATTCTTTCATCTTGTCATCTCTTGTCTTTTTCTCAATTTTTTTTTTCGCTGTTTTTATACATTAAATGTTCAGTGTTAGTTTTTAATAATTTACCAGCCATCTGTTTGGTTATGGCTCTTAATTTGGACATCCAGCTCTCTGAATTTCGCAGCTTCTAAAAACAAGAAAAAAATTCATTCGGAGAATTTTTGTATTGTATGTTTAACGAAACAAAAAATAGAAGTTCTCTCCAGACTAATTGTTTTATTTATTGTGACTCAGTCTTTTTTTTTTCTAGTGGAAAAAAAAAGATTTCTTGTTGGTCCGATCATTTCTTTTTTTATTCTTTAGATTTGAGAAATTCATGAAATCTGGAGTTGAAAATCTGCAGATTCAAAATCTTGCGATTACCCTTCCTATTTCTCTCATTTTTATTCCTTTGACCTGACATTTTTGGAATCGTTCATACCATATTTACGATTTTGCAAAAGATTTGGTAAAATGCCTGCGGATAAAATCGCATATAAATTTTTGAGAACTTCGAATAAACATAGATAAGGAAGGGGAACATCAGCGTGTTTCAAATTTCAGAGTTGGAAAATGGCGCAGCTAAAGCAGACATTTAACCTCTTTACTGTTCCGAACTATTGCATTCAGTTTAATTTCATCCCTCCTGTCATTCTTTTTGAGGCTTAACTAATATCACCCTCGTTTGCCAAAGTTTTTTCCAACGTTGTAGGATTGTATCATCTTCACACCCCCTGATTAACAGATTTTTCCGCGATAATTATGAATCGTCTATATATTTAGAAACTTCCTATCGCAGTAGTTTTGACATTGAAGTCCAACATATATCAAAGACTAAAGGTCCTGAGAGTTGGTTATTGGATCAGAAAGCTTTATGAATCGATTACATATTCCTAAAATGAAGTTCTTGTTTCTCGGGTCTTCGATATTCCATGATCTTAAATTATATCTTTGCCGTGAAATTACTTTCTCTATCAGTTGGTAATGCGATACAGTGCAGTTTTTGTCTTATCACAACCACAAATACAATGTAGAAGAAACTTCGCATACATACGAATGAGTCTGTTCATTATTTTCAAATTCGAGAAGGTAAAAGATAAATTCCTTAATGAATATGGTCATTTTCACGTGCTGAAATCTTGAAAGTAATTTACCTGGAATAAATGACTCCATATCTTTCAGTCCCTACTTACATATACCATTAAAAAAAGGGAAATTGTCAAAAGTTAAATGGTAAGAAATGCAAAATATACAATTTCGGTATATTTAGCTTGGCTTTATTTATATATTAAAATGAAGATGTCTAATGATTTTTTTTAGTAAACTTTTGCTTACACATAAAAAGTATCCGGATACTGCTGATATATGCAGCAGATTTCATATACATTTCGATTAATTACTTACTTATTTGAAAATATTTACAATTTGATTGTTTTCTAGTAATAGTAGGCATTAATGATGGAAATGGTTAATGATCAGGTTGATAATACCGTAGCATTATTGAAATTTAAAGCTTGGGATTTTTTTTTGTCTTATCTTTCAAGCAGATCCTTTAAATCATGTGATTAAGGAGTAAAATGGTAAATGATTTTGCACATGTTCGTACAAGTGCAAAAGTTCGTGATTTTCTAATAAAAATATACACAATCAATAAATAGGTAAATGAACTTAATTTTAACAAGAAATAATGATACAAATCATTTCTTCTGTTGTTCTCTTTTACTTGTTTTGCTGTGTTTATAATTTTTAGATGTCATCTTAAAGATATACGGGATATGGAAATGAAGCGATATACAATTGTAATAATAATGATAAAAACTCGATAATAGATGATGTCAAATGATAAAATTTAATTGACATATAGATATTCAATTTTGATTATCTACAACTAAAACAGACACAGTGCACAATCAATAAACAAAGGAAAATTGGAACGGAAATAGATGGGGATTTCAAACTGGATAAACGAATATGCTATTATTTAAAAGATTTACTATAATTTTTGAGAGATAATTAAGAAATTTCTTCGTTCACAATGATTCTCCTCAAAGTTACGAGAATTAATCAAGAAATACACAGTGAAGAAAAGTTCAACTTAGGTTGATTGATGATTGTAAATTTCATAGGGGAAAAAAAAAAAACTGCAATATTTTTTATGCAATAAATAAAAGTTTTCATGTTATGAAATTAAAATGATTAGTGCACGAAATTATTACTGTAGTTTTTGATTTCTTTTTTTTTCTTTTTAATTAATTCTAAATGTTCAAAAATACCTCAAGCTATTATTATCTTTGAGAAAAATATATTTGAATTTAAGAAGTTTCATTTAAATTTATGACAAAAAGAAACACATTTAATACACATACATTCTGCGAAAATCATATTTGCTTTTTTCCAAATGCAAAATAAAGCAAAAAAAAAAAAAAAAAAGAAAAAAGAAATGGAAAGTAGGAATACTACTGCTATTGTTGTTGATGATGATGATGATGAAGTAGTAGAATTTTCCTTAAGAGAACAATTTTCAACCCCTTGGTTTTGTGGAATGTTTTTCTGCTTGTACTTCGAAAACCCATTCACCATTGAAATGATCAATACGTCGTTTGATCTGCAAAAAAGTACAGTTTTCAGTATTCCAAAAAAAAAAAATTTAACCACAATTGAAAAAATTAAAAAAGAAAAAGTAAAAATTGCAGTTGAAATTCGTCAAATCGAAATTAAAAAAAAAAATCTGTATATGACATTTAATAACAGTGATTTTTTGTTAAAAAATACTACTTGCTAATAGGAATACTACGAGTTTCTCATCATTCAACACAATACGTTGTATGATCATAATGCGATCTCATACGTGGCACCATATGAGCAACATATAAATTAAGGCTTATGATATCAGGAGTGTAATCATTTTCTTTAAATGATCCATTGAGAATTGTCAAAAAACTTCAGAATGTATAATAACAAATTCAGCATCAGCTTGTTAAAGAAAAAGAAGAAATAGGAAAATAAACCTGCTCTAAGCCAAGTTCAATTTTCGACAATTCTCTTATCTCGTATTTTTTAACTTTACCCGTTACTGTTAGCGGAAATTCGTTTTCTTTTTTGAATAAAATATATCGTGGAATTTTGAAGTGTGCAATCTGCAAGAATAAATTTTTGGATTAAATTAAGAAAGTAAATGGAGAGATTAATTTGATGAGCATATTTTTTAAAGTAATTCGTTATTACAAATGCTTTTATAGACCATGAATTAGAATCTAAAGCAATTTCCCAGGATTAACAAGTAATTATCAGGGGCACATTTAATAATCATCATGTTCTTACTCGTCCTTTGCAGAAATTTCGGATATCTTCCTCTGTAATATCATCTGCAGAATCACGCAATCGTATCCATGCACATACTACTTCACCATATCGTTCATCCGGTACACCAACAACCTAAAATCAGAGGAATATCTTACATTTAGCACTGCCTTGTAGGATAACAACGAATATCACCATTTCTTTACAACCACTCTCTTTTCAAACCACTGGTTCTACTATTATGAGGTTGTTTCGCGATTTTGTTAAACGATTCCGATCAAGAGATCAGGATTTGCCATATACAGAAACAAATTCAGCTAACAACTCTCTAATCTAAATAATTAAGTTAAGTTGATAAGCAATTCAGATGAAGAATATGAATAAATCAGTTCTTCTCAATACCTGTACATCTTCAATTTTTGGATGTCGGAATAGATATTGCTCTATTTCCAATGGATAAATATTTTCACCACCACGTACAATCATATCCTTTTTTCTGCCAACAATACTCAATGAACCATTTTCATGAATTACACCGATATCACTGTAAACGAAAATTCTTATCCGTCTATACTAATGATAAAGATTATAGTAGTGCTGTCAAGAAGTGAAACAGATTATTGTTTTCAAAGTTTAAATAGTTGAAGCTGACCCAGTATGGTACCACCTATCAGCTGTAATTTCTTCTTTAGTCTGTAGTTCATTATCCCAGTAGTATTTCATCACGGAATAACCACGAACAAGTACTTCACCACGTTCACCACGTGGTAGAATAATCCCTTCATTATCGACTACAGCGGACTGAAATAAATATTAAATTTTTTCGAATCAAAACGATGAAAGGGATAACATATTACGAAAAATTACAAATAAAATATAATTTTTCAAAATATCACTAAACGAAAATTAGGAGAAAAGCTATTAGTACCTCAAGGTGATCCATAATATAGCCAACAGATTTAACACGTTCCTCTGGTTGTTCCTCTCTAAGCGACATGAAAGATACTGGACTGGTTTCTGTCGTACCGTAACATACCTAAAAATTTGAAAAATTCAAAAAAGTAGTAGGAAAAGAGAAATTAGAAGAACTATTAGACGAAGAATATTCGACAATAAGAATCAAAATTTTTGTTAGAGATCTTAACTTAAAAGATACCTGCAAATCACGCATTCCCAATTCGTTGACAAGTCTTTGGCATAACGTTATGGGACATGGCGCTCCGGCTACAAAACCTGAAATGGTAAGTAAATGATTTTATGGGAGAATGAGGAAATCGTTAATTGATTAAATATTAACAACAAGAAATGAGTTCCAGCTAAAAATCTTTGAAATTAAATTTAATATATTCAAGCTTATGTTCTGTAATTTTGTATTGCATTACAAGATAATGATGTAATCCATTATATTTTAAAACATGAGATTATATAAATGAGAAAATTAAGTAATTTCTAATTCATCAAAAAAGAAAGCATATATTCGTTATCAGAAGATCTTACCCGATGTTATCGATGTGTAATCATATTGCTTATATTGAGGATGATTTAGCATATCAATATACATTGTTGGAGTACCATAAACTGCTGTACATCTTCAACCAACAAAATAAAAATATGAAGAAAAAAAAAAAAATCAATTTTAAAACAAAAATCATTTTAATACGATGAGCATTATTTGTTACAGTTAAAGATCAATAATATTTTGTTGATGAATCTAGTTAATAAATGAGAAAGGAAGAATATATTTAAACGAAAAATAATAATATTTTATAAGCAAATCATAACTATTAAAAACTTTGATTCAACATGAAAAGATTTTTAAAAAATCCAATTAAAAATAATATTAGTTTATTTGGTTTATGCAGTAAACTGAAGGATTGCTTCAACTTTTTTTTTTTTTTTAAATTACATTAAAAACAGTTTCAAACTAACTTTTCTTCATGTATAGCTTGAAGAGCAGCTAAAGCATCAAAAGATGGTGCTGGAAATACGCAAGTTTGCAAATGAACACATGCACTCAAACTACCCATAACACAACCGAAACAGTGATACAGTGGATTCGGAATACAAATTATTGTACGCTAAAACAAAAAAAAAAAAAAAAAAATTACTTGTTTATCATATTTCTTCGAATAATTTTTTAATTTGATTAAATTTGATTAAAATATAGTAAAGGAAATTTCAATAATAGTAAGTTAAAGAAAAAAAGGTCAATGATTATGATGAAATATATCTCTTTTAATTTGTTTTAAAATATAATATTATACCTTTTCATTGTAACCAGCACGTCGTCCAACAAAATATGCATTATTCACAACATTATGATGACTTAAAGTAGCTCCTTTTGGTTGTCCAGTGGTACCCTGAAATTAATGTTATGATGAATTAAAGTAGCACATTATGATTGTCCAATGGTATCCTGAAATTCAAACTGATAACTTACTAATCATAAAAGCCAGAAGTTGTTTGTTAAGCAATTTTAATGAACATAATTGTTATCTTCAACATTGTCACTTATTATATCAATTTCAACATTTTTTGTCAACATGAGCCACTCCAATAAAGTTTTCCTATTTTTTCAAATTTTTTTTTAAAAAATAGTTCCAAAAAGTATTTTAATGAATGTATAGAATCTTAGAAGAACTAATAAGTAGTAGAGATACAGTATTCATTTAATTTTCGAATACAAGAAATTCCGGCATTTCAAAACTTTACAAGTATTAATTGGAAATATTATTAATCGACCAGCTTATTCAATGTAGTTCTTATTAGAAATCGTTTTTTTTTTTTTTTTTTCGATAAACTATAAAGCAAATCTGTGTGTTTCATTTTTCAAAAATACTTTTTTTTCTTTTCAATGTGTTGTTTTTCAAATAAAATTCCGTCTCCTATCAATGAAGAGATAAGGAAATAATCAATCAAAAAATTAGACAAACAATTAAAATAATTGAATAATATGTTAAAAATAACAAAATGAAGAACAAAAGAGTTAAATTAAAAGAGAAAAAACAAGAATGGAAAAGTTTGTTAATAATACATGAAGACTAATTTACAAATGTAATTATCATCTTTTGTATAGGATCAACAAGGCAGATAAATTAAAATGGTTAAAGCGATAGATAAATCTTAAGCTGTATCCGATATGCAATTTGCATCATATATTTACAACAAGGATATGGAAAAATTTCAAACTATTTACAACTTTGTGGTAGATACATACAAAAATGCTATTCAGGATGTTCTTTTTTTAATTATTCGATAAACTTTATCTAATTATATATTCATATCCATGTTTCTTTTCTTTTTGTAGAACGGTCAACGTTTACAGTTTACTTCTTTTTATGCTCAAATTTTAACTGATTTTGGTTTTTTTTTTTTTTTTTTTTTGCTTTTCATTACACAAAAATACTTTGAAAAATAAAAAAAAGAAAAAATTTCATCTGATGACAGCTTATTTTTTTATCATTTAGTTGGAAGAACATCAGCGATATTCTTAGGTTTATTATAAAATCAAACAATTCCTGATTTTCCTTGTTGTCCTTCGACAATGTCATGTTATCAGTGCAACGTCCCAAAACGAGGAATGTTCAAATATTAAATATGACACTGCCTCTAAGCTTATAATTAAGCTTGTAATTATTCAAAGTCCACATGCAGATTTTCAAAGACTAAAACACTAATGTATGATATCAGTGTTAATCAGATGTAAATGAAATACTTACACTGGTATATTGTATATTAACCGGATCATCTGGTCGTATTTGTCGCTCAATATCGGCCAGTTTTAATCGATCTTCCTCAGTACCCATCTTTATCACATCCGAATATCTCCACGCTCCTCTGCAAGTGCAATACAATCAGTTATTTGGATTGATTATATACCTCACTTGAGGTGCTGCTAAATCCTTCAATGACTTTCTGCATTAGGCATTATCATTAATCAAATGCAACAATTAAATTTCAAGTCTTCAATTGTCGTTTGATTCATACATCTTTAAAAGACCAAAAAACCAGCTGATTGTTTATTTTGAATTACATTAGCCTTTATTGCCTCTCTTAACTTTCAAAGCTCTCATCGAAAAGTCTTAATTCAACAGCTATTCTTACCTGTATGATTTATCTTCACCATCTCGATCAATGATAATTAGATGGCGAAATGTAGGAAAATAATCTGCTGTTACATCACCTCTGCCTTCCGTTTTAACAGCAAGATCCGGAATAATATCTACCATTGACAGGTAGTAGTTTGATTTTTTGAAACTTGCAGGTGAGATTAATGCTTTAATGCCTACTTTACCAAGTGCAAATTTCAACTCTTCCGATTGGTATGATGGATTTATATTAACCTAAAATTTTTGAAAAACTATATATTAATTTTTTATAATCAAGAAAAACTACATCCAATCTCCGAAAATTCCAATAAGTATAATTTTTAGGACAACTGAAATTAACTTTTTCTACAAAAATTACACTTGATTAAATTAATTCTGTACATCATTATCAAATTTACTGAATAATCCTTTTATTTGAAAAATATGAAATACTTGCCAAAATCATGCCGGCAAGAGCAGTAGCAAATTGGCAAACGATCCATTCGTACAAATTTGGCCCCCATATTCCTACACGATCGCCACGATTCAAACCCAAATGCAACAAACCAGTAGCCAATTTTTCACACTGTAAATGAATCATTTAGAATAAATTTAATTTCCAATACAAATAAAATCAATTTTTATGCTCATAAAATTTAGAACTAAATTTATTTGGAGAAAATATTATTTGTAATATTTTCCCAAACATTCGACTTATTTAGCATTTGGGAAAGAAAAAAAAAGAAAAAAAAAAAACGAGAATATATACATCATGAAGAAGTTGTTGATAGGTTTTACGTATTCCGTCACGTTTAAAAATTACAAATTCTCGATCCGGAACCTAAAATAAGTAAGTAAATCCTTAAAAAATCATTCGTAACAATTCATCAGCAAGATGAAATGTCAGTCAATTTTTCTAGAATTAACTAAATTCAACTAAAAATAGTACAAAAGTTAAACCTGATCAACGGCCATTCGAAGACGATCACCAATAGTATCGAAAAGTAGAGGGATGTTTGATACTCCATGAACATAACTTTTTCTTATGGCTTGTGCTGCTGCATTTTCTGACAGCACACTTGCATCACCATTAAGCGGTGTTTCTTAAATATTTGCAAGAATTTCGACATCGAAATCATTTTGTTAAATCGTCAGAAATTTCACCATTTAGCAACATATGATATTTAAATATTCAAGTATAAAAAAAGATCGATTTAAAATATTTAGATGCTCTATGCTTTGCTTAATACTATCAATATAAAAAATAATAAATTTCAATCAGATTATCCCAAAAAAGGAAAAAAAAAAACCAGTTAAGATTTCGATTTCAATCCTCTTATTTTAAAGAAAATTAGATACGAATATCTTTCATTTTATAGAGAATAAAAAAATTTATTTAAGATTTATATTTCAATTTTCTAATTTTAGAGGAAACCAAATATATGGATATTTTTCACTATAAAGAGATGAAAAGAAAAAATTGAATAAGATTTATATTTCAATTCTTTGATTCTAAAACAAAATTAAAAAAAAAAAATGGATAGTAATCGAGAAACCAAAATGATAGCTTAATAGATTGTAAAGGAAATAAAGTATGATGAGAAACTATCCTTTTTTTTTTTCCTCCTTTTTCAAACTTTTAAAGCAATTAATCAAGAATTTTCATCTGATATTTTTGTAAAGATCACATCATCGATAATTTCACTCATTTCTTTATTAAAAGTTTTTAAACAATACTATATTGCATGAAAATGTTGAAAATACAATTTTCATCTTTTAATTCGGAAAATCAAATTCAGTAATTTTTTTTTTTTTCAATGGTATTTCTTGAAAGAAGAAAGGATTAAAAATGAATATTAGTGATAGTTGAAGAAAAAGATAGAATGGAAGTTCAAGAAAGATTATCGGAAAAGTATTCGAATAACAATTAGGATAATGGAAGAATTTAATCAAGATTTTACTAGAATTCAATTATTTCTATGCCGAAAATGAACACTGCATGATATACTGATATATCGTACAGTTTTTCAAGAAGGAATGTAAAATGATACCATCATTTAGATCATTTTATCTAATTTATTTGCAGACTAAGAAAACAATAATTTTAGAATTTAACAGCAACTTAGACATTAAATCGTATTTAATTTCACAAAATTCGATAAAAAATTTAAATTACCATAACTGATAAATCATTCAATCAATTAATGGTAACATATTTCTCCGTCTATTTTTATAATATAATAATCAATTAGAAATTTCAAAATTATTAATCGATGGAAACGTAAATGAAAATGGAAATTTGTTCGTACTAACCAATATGCATAGTACTGCTGCAATAATTATAAATTTTGATCGCAATATCGGATATATTTTTCCACTGTTTGCGTAAACTTTCAGCTCTTTTAACTACCTGTAAGCATTTTTCATATCATTAGTTTATAATACAAACAATTAGATTTTATAAAAAATGAAAAATTTAATACAATATCAACATTGGTAATTAAATTTGTAAAGATCGATTAGTTGTATCATTTGTTAATATCAAGAAAATATAAGATATAGAATTATGTAAAAATCAAAGAAATAAAATCAAATAAAAGGAATGTTTGAAGATTTTAAAATAAGAATGAAATTTCAGATATTATCATATCATATCATTCATCTATTAGTTTAATAATGAATGATCTAACTTAGGATTACCGCGAAATGATATAGAAATGAATTGTAATACATTAATCCCAAATAATGATATGATAGAATAAACAATTATAAGTGATGAAATAAATGAGCATTCTCCAATTTGATGAATGGAAGTAAATTTTTGAAATAATCAAAAATCTAAGCAAGAGAAAGAAATAAATTTGATCCTTTTTTTTTTTTTTTCAAGGAATTACACATCATTTTGATATGAAATTTTCAATAATTTATTCAACAAAAAAAAAAAAAAAACAAGACTTAAAAGATTTTGAAAAAGAAAGAGAAAAACAAACACCTCTATCAAATTTCTAAAAGATTGAAAGCATATATTTAACAGTGATAACGAAAGATTCGCTTAAATGATAATAAATGAGGGGAGTCAATCAGGAATATACCATCTATATGGGGGTCAAGCATCTAGGTCAAGCAAATACTATATCATTTATTTTTCTCTCATCTATCATATAGATAGATTCCTTCTTGTTATTCATATCTAATGATATCAGTTATCTATTAATTTCAAATTGAAAGGAACTTCTTCATTTCATTTTATTCACATCTATATTATCATTACTGATCAATTTATTTTTTATTAGGAAGAATTGAAATTCTCTCCGATATAAATACAAACTTAGCAATTCCAATTTTAACAAAATCTTTCCAATTTTTTCCAAAAAAATATATATATATATAAAGTTAGGAGTGGTAATAGATAACAGGTAAAAACTACTTAAAACATCAGTAACAATTAGTGATACATTAAACTAATGATGTTCCCGGTATTTTAAACAGCCAATAAAAGCTTGAAAAGTGTAATAAAAGTGAAAAAAATTTTTTGAGAAAATCTTTTATGAAAAAAAATTCCCATTATCAAGGCACTGAAAAATTAACTTTTCGGTAAATTCTGGGAAAAAAAAATTTTTTTTTTTTTGGTTAAATACGTCTAAAATTACAAATCAATTTCAAATAGTAGTTTGAAACATACCTAACCAACCGATTTTTTTTGTGCCGTTCTTGCAAAATTTCATCAATCACTAGCGTTAAGCTATTCTAATAACAAAAATTTGCATATTCCAAATAATAATATCGCAAAAAGTTTTGGAGATTTTTTCCTCTCTTTTTCTTTTTTCTTTCGTATAAATGAATCTTTTTAAACTGTTAGAGAGTTATAATTGATGTAATAATATGCGGTATAATTAGTTGTATTAAAGTTATCATCGATTTGTTTATTTTTCTGATCACATATTATCGATCTAAAAATATGACAAGAACAGTCTCTTATTTTCTAAGTTTCTGATATCTAATTAAAAAAAAAAATTTTCCAACAGAAAAAAAAAAACCAGATTTGTTCATTTAAATTGAAGTATCAGTTATGAAATCGAAACAAATAATTGAAAACATTTATCACCTTCCTCTCCTCAAAAAAAAGTCTTTCGGTTTTATATTTATTTTTACCACAAAATCTTTTTTTTTTTTACCATTATTATTCGTAGTGATGTTAAGATAACTAATAATAATGATAGATTTTTTTGGTAAACAATTTTTTTCATACGTATCATTGATCCGTAATGTTTTCTTTTTTTTTTTTGGCCTGATTACAATATGACTATCTATGTTTTAAATGAGATTCACAAATAATAACTTTTGATTTACAGAAACTTCATCATTTATACTAAAAAAATTTACTGCAAGAAAAAAAAAAAGTAAAGCAATTAATATTAATTCATTTCATTGAAATGAAATTGAAGCAAAAGTTGTCATAATTTTTGCGAAAAAATGATCCGATTAGGAAGTAAAAGTTATCGTCTGATGAACTTCCATTGATATATCTCATAATGTTTTCTTTCTCTTTTGCTGAAATGACTTTATATGATAATCGTTGTTGAAGATATAATTAGTTGCTATTCTGCTGTGAACGATTAAAAACTCTAAATTATAATATAATGGACGTTGATAAGGATAGCTAATTAAATCCAAGGAAATGATATTTGAAAAAGTATATAATTCCTAAAATGTATTTTATGAATTGAGATTGAAAATTCAACATTTTTCAATTGAAAGGAATAATGAGAGAAAAGTTCAGTAATGATGAAAATTATTGATTACCCTTATGAAATGACAAATTCGAAGTGTCCAGAAAACTTTGCTACTTAAAAGCTTAAAGAATAAAGCCATAATAGAAAATGATGAATTGCTAATTATTTGCTGCTTGCTCATTAACTGTTATTGAAGAAAAAAAAAGAACAAAAAATGATAATTGTCATAAAGTTTGATAATTTCAATAATAATTGATTGCTTAAATTATTTAGTATGGAATTAAATTATTATAAATTATCAAAAGATAAAATAAAAAATATATTTCATTTCAACCTTTTTCTAATGAAAATGGGAAAAGACAGGAACAAATTCACAAAAATTGTCAAACATGATTTTTTTGTTCTTCTCCTGAAAAAAAAAAAAAAAAATCAAGAAAATATCGGAATTTTTCTCTTTCCATTAAGTTATTTAAGGAAACGACGAAGAAGAAAGTTTAAAAAAAAAGAAAAAACAGTAAAATAGGAGAAAGGTAAACTGATGTGACAATTACTTACTGCTATATTAACTAACTTTATTTTTTGTCCTTTTCACAATATGATATTTTCCATTTTCATTCTTTTGTGATAAGAATTTAAAAAAAAAAAAAAAAAAAAGAAAAAAAAAGTAGATGATGAAAGATGATTAGATGAATGAATGATAACTTATCATAACTATCAAGAGAGCTAGCTACTCGGAGATTTTATTTAGCCGTGAGAAATATCATCGTAAAAGAATGTATGTGAAAAATAGAAAGAATAATTGATCTTGCAATAATGGAAAAAGTATTAGATAACTTATAATAATAAATACCGGGAAAATTCCCCAGAACTTTTCGTGATTATTTGAATCAACATGATTTTGATGATGATAATAATAGTTGAAATACCATTACTCTATGATATTGGAATGAATATTAGAAATTGTAAAATTAAAATGATCTTTCTATACGTAGATTTTGAAAAAAATTCCATTAATCTATTTAAGTAATTAAACAATATCTGTGGTATATTAATCAACATTTGGATAATGCAAATAAAGTAATTATTCAAAGATATCAAGTGAAGAAGTATAATGCTAATAGATATAAATAATAATTAAATGCTGTTATGTAATATATGATATGTACAATATTGAATTCGGTAATTCAGTATTTGTTGATGGTAGAATTACATGCATGTAGTAATTGACAATAATGAATTTTTGAATTTCGTATTTGTCGATTGGATAATATGAGAGATAAAAATGTGTTAATATAGAGAAGTAGAAAAAAAAAAAGTACTACCTACCTTTTTACTTGAATTATGTTGCATAGCCAATTAGCAACTTATAATGTTAGATTAAAAAATTGAAAAGTAAATTTTTCTTTTCAACTTTCCTACTATATGCTGAAAGTTACACTGAAATACCCGATATACTGCTTTAGAGGGAAAATTTTTCAATTATATAAGAAGCTTTTTATTCCGGTATGGATATTTAGTATATGTTGTGATTGAGTGTTTGAAAAGCGATAATTTTTATGGCTTTAAAAATAAAACCAACTAAAAGCCTTTCGCACTGATGGAAACAATTTTCCCGGGAGAAAACTGACTTCAATTACGAGATACACAGTTTGCTTAAGTATAAGTAAGAGTGAATTAAAGCATACTTAATGGTACTCTTCGCCTCTCAGATCAATTAGTTAATCCCAGTTGTTTTTAATCATCCTTTCAAAAACATGAATTTATTTCACTGATAAGAAGAGAAAGTATCCTCTTGCTGAAGTGGTAGAAGTGTATGATTTCAAATGAAGGATGAATTTAATTATGAATAGAGTTGTTGCTTTTAAGAAAATGATAAGAAAAGTAATCGAAAAATCACAGAAGTATTTTTCACTTTTCAAAATACAATGAAATTCTTATCATTCTATTTCAATGAAATATACATCAATTATATGTAATCTAATAATAATTACACATAAAATTAGGAGAGTGTTAAATAAAATTCCGAATAATTAATGAATTATGCAAAAAAAAAAAAAAAAAACGATATCTGAATTAATTAAAACTTCCTAATGTTCTTAGCAGTTTGATAATGTCCCAAAAAATTCATACTAAATTAAATATTATAGTTCAACTTCATCGTGATTTATTGATAATTAATTCGATAATGACGAGTTTTGATAAAGGTATGAAGTTAATAGTTGAAGAAATATAAAAATATTTTTTGACCTGAAATTATCTATGAGAAGGATAGAAAATTTGATTTCCTTTTTTTTTTTTCTAATTCTTAATTTTTAAATATATATGGATATGATAAAATTTTCACATCAATTTCACTAACTAATCATTTAGTTATTATTAGAGTGCAATAGATAGAGACGATGATCCGTTCAAGCAAACATTTAAATCAATCAGTAATTAGGTAATGTTATTAAGTAAATTATCAGACAAATAGAAATAGACAAATAACTGGAAATCGATTGACTTATGTATAATTAAAATTACTCCAATCAATTTCATCACAAAATATACAACTGAAAGTAAGCAATACTGTGCTGCAATACCAGTCGTTAAAGTATTTGACTTCATTTGATTTATCTATTGCTGATTGATTGATTGATAATGATCGGATGCCAAAGAAAGGGAAATTTTAAGAATCTCTAAAAAAAAAAGAATGAGTTTTCAGTGCTCTTTGTAAAAAAATATTATCATAGAACATTGAAAATTGTCTTTACAAAAAAAAAAAAAAAGAAAAAAAAAGAAAATCGTTCTTAAAATCGTGAATTATTTGTCCATTTGCAGTAATAAATTAAGTATAAATTAACCTGGAATGATTATTATTGACAATGGATGAGAAGAAAAATTAAAAATTCGTTATAATAAATGAATTTTTTTTGAACATTTTATATTGTCAAATTAAGTAAAAAGAAAACAAACATACATTATTTGCTAATAAGTTTAATTTGAAATTTTGATAAGAATTAACAAATTTTAATCAAATGAAAGAAATATGAATGAAATTATGTTTTAATGATATGTTAACTCAAATGGTATTACTACAAGAGGACGAAGAATGTAAAATCTTTAAAAAAAAAAAAAAAAAATCATCAACAATTGCTGGAGATTTTTATTTTTAATTTTAAAATTTAGCATTTTTTCAACAATAATTTCCCACGATTATGTTACTGAAAAAAATCTGCTTGTATGTCTTTTTGTTTTTCACAAAAAATTATTTATATTTTTCGTATTTTTTCAAGTAATAATGAAGTTTCTGATATGGCTTACTGATAGACAAATATATCATACTGATATGCATTAGTAATAGATAACAAGTAGCAATAACTCCAATTTTTCTTAATATCATTTCATTATTAATTTGAGTGAAACTACAATTGAATTTTTCAAACACCAATTTCTTGGTTAAGTCTAAATTCATGCTACGAATTTTAAATCCAGAAAATATAATCAAATTATAAACATTTTATCTAAAATATATCATATAATTATTATCCGCTCATATTTACACCTTAATTATTATAAAACTCCTGTAATCGTAAAAAAAATCTTTAACCATTCCAGAAGTACTTATAATCCTATTATTTCAATTATCCTAAAAATTCCTTCTTCAAGAACTTTCATAAATAGCTCTTTCAATGAAATGAGTAACAAAAATAAAAAAAAAACAAATATGCTGGTTTCATTTGTCCTTAATGATGCAGTACTTAAGTAATTTCGCCAACGATATATCTATGAAAAAACATTTCTCAGCGATCAAATTATCCCCGATCAATTTTATCATTATTATCAGCTTCTATGCCTAAATCTTACTCAACCTCTTGCTGTTGCAATTTTTGGCTTTATAATTTTACTTATCTTTACATCCGCTCCTGATCTAACAACATATCACTTCTTCAATTGATAACTGATAGTCAATTTATTTCAGCATGGTATTCTTCTGATCATTATATTTTTGTCATGATTATGTACCAAATTATGGATTATAATTTGAAATGGTTAAGTTGGAATTTTTCAAATGTTCAATTGATTAAATTCTAGATAATAAATTACATCAATGAAGTGTTTAAAATGAATAAGATACTTGACATTTAAATATTAGTTAGAATATGGGAAAAAAAGGGCTAAAATTATGCGAAATTTAGAGTAAATGGAAAAGAAATGAGAAAAGCCGAATTTCAGGATGAATGATAATGAATTAAAGTTTGTGTAATGAGAATAGGAAATGAATAAATAAACAAATAAACTGTTGCAAAATAACATTAAATGGTTAGATAAATGGTAACAAAATCATAAAAACGGCAAGATGAAAAAGTTTTTAATCCGGGAAAAGACAAAAGAGGATAAAAGTAATAGGAGAGAGAGAGAGAGAGAGAGAAAGGGAGGGAGAATTAGTGGATAAAAGTGAGTAATTCGATATGATGCAATTAAAATGAGTGACATGTTGTTCTAAAATTCTTCTAAATAGTATTTGATGACCATCAAATAAATGTTGCTCGGTCACATCAATATCATTATATTTCTTGACCAATAAACAAATAATTCCTTGAGGAGAGATTCAAGATAATCTATTTTTTATCCATTAATTTATCTTTAAAACAAATAGTATAAAGTAAAGATAGATAAATTATTAATTAATTATTAATATATAAGAATGAAATGAAAAATTTCCATCCATGATCCATAATATCAACAATAAAATAATTCATTACTACATTATCAGTATTCTATTAACGTATTAATGATACTCTAACAATGTTACATTATCAAAATATTCTATCTTTGCTGCATTATCAATTAATCTATCATTGTTGCATTTATCAGTTTATCCTAGGAATTCAACAAGGAGAACAATGAATAATTGTATTTCTGATGAAATTATTTGATATTCACTTCTGATTAAATTTCTTATAATATAAAAATTGTATGATAATTTCCGGATCTCATTTAATATTATCATTACAGTATATATATATACATATATATATTTATAATAGTTCCTTTTGTAAAAAAAAAAAAAATTAAAAAAATTCAAGTAATAAAAAATAATACAAATAAGTAATACATTTCTGATACAAATTGATTCCATCAATTTATTAATGTTAACTTTTAATCAAATAAGTGTAAAAGTGCTACAAAAAATTCTTTATTAATACCAATTTATGTAAAATTTATATACGTAATTTACACATAATGTAATTTCATCATTTATATAATGAAATTAATTTAAAAAAAAAAAAAAAAATTGCAAGGGAAATGTACAAATTTCAAAATTATTCACAATACATTTATTTTACAATCGAAAGCAATGATGACACACGTACAAATGACGCATATCAATACGTATGTATGCTTAAGATATCAATATCATTATGACAGACACATAGACAGACGCACACACACACACACACACACACACACACAAATATACAGAGATGTACAATGAGATATATTCTATAAATGGTTACGTATGACAGACAAAGGACAAAATGAAATGGATGGAATATTGTTTGCAGATAGTTAAAAGATGATCGATGGATGATGATGATATTGATGATGATGATGATAATGATAATAATAATGATGATGATGATGATGATGATGATACTTTCATCCATTTGCATATGATAGCTAATAATGATCAGTGATGATATTTTTTTTTTTTGTATTGAAGGATTGGAAAAATGTTCATTTTCCTCTTTTGCTATTTAATTAGATAGATGATGATGTAATATTCTTCTCATTTATTACCTTTATCATCTTAGTATTTATTACCTGTATTATCTCATTATTACCTGTATTATTTCATTACTATTTTTATAATATCCGATCATAAACGTCACTTTTATCTGATGATAGAGAATGTTGGGAACATTTTAGTATTATTTTTATCGATCAATCTATATTTGTGTCTGTTTGTATTAGTTGAGAAGATTTAAGGAAGAGTTGAAAAATACGTTAAATTAGTAAATACTATGAGTAAATGAAGAAGAATTTAGTTCAATTTCTTTTATAATAAATCAAATTAAAAAAGTATTTTTTTTTTCTTTTTTTGAAAAATTAATACATTTAAAAAATTGCATGAGGAAAAGTTTTTTTTTTTTTTTTATTCCTTTCTTTTTTCTTTTTAAATTATAAAAAATATCGATAAAAAAAAAAATGGAACGTTAATGGTTGAAGTTAGATTGTTGAAAATTTTAAAATTGTAAAAGGAAGCAATGCTATGTATGAAAAGGAAAATTTGTGTGCAAAAAAATAAAAAAATAGAAAATGAGCAAATGAATTGATAATTTAAACAATAGTAAATGATAGCGAAGAAATCACATACCATGGGGTCATCCAAAATTAGGGATGTATGTGAAATTGGAGGGGGAGAAAAAAAAGGAGGCAAAAAAAAAAAAAAAAGAAGAAAAACGGTAATGATGAACCAGTTTTTCCCGTTGATCGGGAATGCATTCATGACGATAAGACTGAGAGATGTATGTGACATAGGGGTCATATAATGATTTATTCTTTTTTCCTTTTTAAGAAATTTTGTTAAACTCTTCGTTACCTTTGAACTATTCTCTTTACTTTCACTTTACTACTTTTCATTCATCATTTTAACCTTTTGGTTAGTTGAAATTTAAAATTTTTATAGCTGACGTGTAACATTAATACATTCAATCAAATATTTGCAGCAGAATGAGAAAAAAAAAAAAAAAAAAAAAAAAAGGAAAGGATGGAAGATATTGATGAAGTGATACTGAAACTTTTCAAATAGTTTTTTTGAATTTTAAATTGCTCAAATATTTTTTTTTCTTTTTTTTTTTTTTTTTTTTTTAGCAATATCCTTCCTATTTACTCATCTTTCTAACTTCATATCATACAGATCGTAGAAGTTTGCAATTTGCACTGAACTGTCTAGACATGGATCAGTAGCAGATATATGTACTTCAATACATTTCCACTCGTCCATTTTAATCGTATTTCAATACAACGATATCACAGTTGATTAATAAAGAAGTTTTATTTTATCATCAAATATGAAATTATCACAATCGACTGATAAATAAGTTTTGATAAGAAAATGATTTGTGATGATTTCACAAAAAAAAGGATAAGATTCAAGGGTTTTATTAAATCAACTATGAAATATATGAGAATTAAAATCAATAGTAATACTAACAATTACAATTCTCATGATGATATCATATAAACATTACTGATAGCGTTCAATTTAATTTATTCCTTCATGTTGAATATTTATCATCAATGAAAAGAATGATCAATAATTACTATATTCTATCACTTTATCATCTAGTTGTAATTTTACTATACTCTTTAAATCAAATATTTTTATCACAAAAAAAAAAAAACCATGTTTTTTTTTTTATTGCAGTTATAATAATTTACGACATATGAATACTTCTTAGAGTGTGTTTGCTGCAAATTTTTCTGCATAACAATGTTCGGTGAGGGAAAAAAACATTTCCGGTTTGATAATGTTTAGAGGTGTATCAACAGGCGTATTCATTATCGTTATCATATATCAATAGGAATGCAAAAATTTTTAATTGATAATTTTTATCTGAGAGAAAAAATCGCAACCATATTGGGAAATTTGTGAAATTTTACGTAACTTATGCAAAACTCTTCATACCTTCTATGAGAATCTTTACATTTCAATACTTTGCTTCCATTGGGAATCTTCATATTTTAACTGTAGCTTGGCTAATTCAATCAAAGAAATTTTGGAAAAGCATAAGACAAAACATTTCTTAAAAATGTTATTGAGCAAATAATTGTAATAAATTTGAATGAAAATGAAAAGAAGACAATTTCCTCTTCAAATTGTTGCAATACTTTTGCTTGAAATTTGCCCAAACAATTTGTTTTTCTTGTTTTCTTTTTTTTTTAAAAAAAAAAATTTGTGTTAATTATTTGATAAATTAAAACTGAAAATTATCACACTAATCAGTATTGTTGTGCTTTAGTAATTTTGATTCCGTAATATATATTAATGTAATTTTAGATTAAAAGCTATGAAGAGAAAATTATAAGGAAAATGTTTTATTTGTTGTATTCTTTTAAAAATTATACTAAATGCAATATGTAAAATTAAATTATTGGGACAGTTTTGACAATTTTTTTTTCTCTCTCTCTCTCCCTTTCCTTCTCTTTCTTAGCTAATATACTGGGAAAAAAGAAAAGAAAAAAAAAAAAAAATAAAGAATACTTCGAAATGTTTGCCTACCTTTTCTTCCACAGTATCCATAGGATATGTACTCGTATTCTTAATTGAAATTGAAATAGCGTATTTATTCAATCCCACTATCGGCAAAAAAAAAAAAAAAAAAAGAGCGCACTTCCTAAGATTTTTATACTCAGACGGATACAGAAGCACTTTGTTTTCCAAAGTACTTTTGAGGACTGAGTATAAAGTAGTTCTTTACAAATTTAAATTTCATTCCATAAATTCCACATATTTAATTATCTGGAAAAAAGAGAGAGAGAGAAAAAAAAAAAGATTTCTACGCGAATTATTTGAAAAAGTGTATGTTTTAGTTTTAAGATGCATCATTTATTTTTTTGTAATTAGAATATTTCATGGAAAAAATTTCAGCTTTCTGAATGAAATTGGTTGGAAGTATTTCGAATATTTTGTATTTTTTGAAATTTTGCATTTGAACGAAACATAAAAAGAATTGAGGATAGATTGGATTTGTTGGATGATAAGTATTAGATGCTGTAATATTTGATAGTAAACGTTATAATTGTAATAAAACATTTGAAGCTTTTTTTTTTTTAGGCTCTCCAGAAATCCAATTTAACAATGCCAAATATTTTTATTTGACAAATTTTTAAATTATTGACTTTAATTGGCAGACTATTTTTATCGCAATTTTTATGAAAATGATAAAATAAATAGATGAATCAAGTAATAGTAAAAAAATTATTTAAAAAAAATCAAAGTTTTCGCTATCGTTTAATATGATCACCATCTTACAACAAGAAAACGATCTTTTCATTCAAAAAAAGTATTTATATTTACAGAAAAGACCCGTGATACCGTTCAGTATCAATTACGTCATTACCATTTTGATGATCAAATTGTAAATAAAATTAAGGTCATTGCTTCGATACTGCGATTGCCAAATCGGTAAGATGTAAAGGAAAAAGTAAATTTAAGCATGAATTACAACCTTAAAGATCAAAAAAATGAACAGATAAATTAAAGAAATTATAGTAATGACAAATGTCATAATTATAAAAAAAATTGAAAAGATTGGAAACGAAAGAGATTCGACTGTGGAATATGACAAATGAAATTATTTGATAATTTTTACTACTTGATAAGTGAGTGTTATCACCAATTTGCTTACAATGTTTAGACATAGCATTATTGATCGATTTTTTTTTTTTCTTCTGAAACTGAACTTCTTTCTATTCATCCCAAAATTATCGACTTTTGTTTTTTCGTTATATTTGAGAAGAAAGATGAAAAAATGAAAAAGATATATTGATGATATGTGTCACACTATGGTCTTTGGCACATTTGGCTTCTTTTGTTTTTTTTTTTTTGAAATAGTAGCAAATTTCTAAATGATTTAATAATGATGTGATATAAAACAAAGTGATATTGCCCGTATCTGTTTGACCTCACATGGGAATTTAACAAATGCAATGCTTCTTATTTATTGATTATGCAAAGAAAAAATTCTTCACAAAAATTTATATTAGTTGAAAAATTCCATCAGTTACATTCTATGAGAATTAATAATAAACATGGTATATCATTTAAAAAATTTTCAGGAAATTTTTAATTTATTAATTGAACGTTTAAATTAACAGTATAAGCAAAAAGACAAAATATTTGTTGTAGATGCATAGTTTTAACAAAAAATGAATAAATTAATAGACAGCTAATTTGTTTAAGCTATAAAAACATATGTAACAATAACGATTATGATCATTAAAGAAGAGAAGATTTGTTCCTGCAAATAACCAAAAATTTTGCTTACTTAATTAATTCAATGATTAACAGCAATCATGACCATAACTGTATCATTAGATTAATTAATTGAATAAAATTTTTCGATCATTTGAAGGAAATCTTTTCTTTCTTCAGATTAAATTGCTAATTTAAAAATGAAATCATTAGTAAACATTATCCATTCTCTGCAATCCACACATATTAACTGGGCTCGAAAGCCAAGTCCAAGATGAGCATCATTTATATCAGCTTTATCCATTATCTATCATTATCACTCTCACTGCATTGCAGAATATGAAGGGTACACTTCCTGAAAATAGAAGATAATGAATTTTATTTGATAAATTTGGCACAGTAAGATAAAAACACTTTTGCAATTAATTACCCTATCAATGATATCAATTGAAATTGACTTTGCAGGATTTATTTCTTTTTTTCCATGCTGTATACTCTCTCATTTGTTTTAATTTAATTCGAGAAAAAAGGAAAAATATATTAAACATAAATTTATTTGCTAGTGTGATTCTAAACAACATCAATATTATTGGAAGCCAAGGCTTATAGTCAGTTAAATATGGCTACAACTTCTGTTGGCAACCAAGCATTCTGCACTGATATTATTCGATTTGTATGTTAACACTTCAATTCGTCGATAAAAGTCAAAAAACAATGCTAAGTTAAGTTAACAGAAATTAAAATTCCACATACAAATGACATTCAAGTGGACAGTTTGGTACTTCCGCTAAAATTTCTTAATTATTAAATAACTAAAACACATAAGTAGCAAGAAAATAAAATTATTGAAAAAAAATCAATGTTCCAAAAAATTAAACTTTTTTTGATTATGTGACAGATGAACAAAAAAGTAAATAATGATACTAAACCAGGTTGTCAACAAAATTTCATCCATTTTGATCAAATTATTTGTTGTAAAACGATTTGTGATTCGGATTGCTATGAAATCTACTTGAAATAGCGCTTAGCATTTCATTCAAATAGCTCACTGAATATAAATTTTTGATTAAATGTTGAAATTAAAAAAAAAAAAGTAGAATGAAAAGGGCAACAAAGAATTAGAATGAAAAATGCGCAACAATATTGTGATATGTAACCTATTGGTAATAATTAAAAATTAGTAGGTAAAGGTCAACTCATTGATGATTTTTTTTCTGTTGGAATTTTCAATCCTATTTCCTATATAAATGACGCCGTTCAGTTAAAAAAAAAAATTAAACGACATTTTTCGATTTATGTCTTTTGAAATGGGAAAGTTGTAATTTTATGTAAACCAATTTATGTCTCATTTCGGATCCAACACAATTAATATAATAATTTATTTCTCAATATCTTTTACCTTGACCTATGACTCGAAGTGAAAATCTACAATAACTAGATGTAAAAGCATAGAAACTGAAATTTGGCAATTTTAACCGGTGCTAAGAAAAAGTTGCAAAATTTGCATCTCATTTCTTGATCTATATCCGGCATTCAATTAAAAATTAGAAATTTTTAAATAACGGATATAAATTTAAAAGAAAAAAGAAAAAAAAAAAGAAAAGAAGGTAGTGTATTTTATGTAATACACTTCGAATAAATCATAGAAAGATGCAATTTTATCGTTTTCCTAACTAAATCCGTTGGTCACTAAAGTCAACAAAGCACGAAGGGATAAAATTGTTGAAGAAGAAAGGTAGTCAAGGTGAAATAGTTGTTGATAGGTTCATTACACTCGATAACAGCCAGTTAGTTCAGTTGACAAAACTCTTTTAATAGTTATTCAGACAACATTATTTAAGGGCATCAAATATCATCATCATATTGGTCACTTCTAATTTTGTCAATATTTAAGGAGCACAACTTCCGCATCACTAGTTGTATCAACGAAATCAACAGATTGTGATTATTTATCACTTTGCAAATTAAGAAATATTGTCGAATTTTACTGCAAGAAATGCGTCATCTTTTAGAAAATTGCTTATTACTTCTATTTTTATTTATCACTTCTGCAACTGATGCTGAACGGAAATTTCAAATTATTTGCGCGGATAAATCATCGCATTGTAAACGACGAAGTCATTTGTGTCAAAGTAATGCATTTCGTAGTGTCATGCAATCGCTTTGTAAGAAGTAAGCATATTTGTATAAGTTTTATTTGGATATAATTATACGTATATCCGTCTATTTAACCAAATTGCTGTTCAGGAACTGTAAGCATATTTTTAAATTTTTTATGGTAAATGATGGAAGTAATCCAGAAAGATATTACGATTATAACATTCTCCTTTTTTTTTTTTTTTTTCTGCTCATAAAAGCAAAGATCTTTAAATAGTAATTCACAGGTAGGAATTATTTTGAAAAAGAATGAGATAAATTTAATGTTTCAATTTATCGTTAACTTTTTCCATTTTACAGGACATGCAATTTATGTGAAGATAATCGAAAAGAGAAGATCGTTGAGCAAGATGAACATGAGAAGGAAATTGATAGAGGTTTGTGATATTATTGCTGAAAATAACTATCTAACATTAGTAATTTGTCAATTCTTTGGAGCCTAAATACATCTTCTATCTTATCATAAAATTATATCAATTTTAAAATTGAGTTAAAAATTAAGGAATATTATAACTTATACAAAAGAAATATTTGTTGCAAGAAATTGACTGAAGTAGTAATGAAATGAAGATATCATGATATTTACAGGTTACCTGGTAGGAATTTATTTTAGAAATTGTGGATATAGAGGAAGATGATGAAGATACAGATAATGGTGAATATTCCGAATTAGAAATAACTACTGATCAAATGGAAGAAGAGGAAGAAGTTACGAAAGAGTCTTTAACTACATTATCTACAATTATCCCACGTTTTACAACAAAAGGCTTGAAATGTACAGATTCATCAATAGACTGTGAAGGTATTAGAATTTAATAAATATTTCAGTGAAAATTTAACGTAATCATATTCAAGATGTATGGATGGATAAAATTTGGAATTTAGTTTAAATTTCTCTAAAATATCTCGATTAATCCCACCACAAAATTATATTTTGATGCAAATTTATGAAATAATCAATTTTAGGCAAACGATATTTATGCAGTGAACGAACGTATGCAAATTTGATGAGTAGAGAATGTCCAGAAACATGTGGCTTGTGTCAATCAGGTTTGTGTCAATCAATCTTCCAATAAGTAATGGACTTTAAACAGTAAATACTGAAATTTGAAGCAAAACAATAACAATTGAAAGTGAAGTCATCTTAAACTGTTTTCATTTCTAATTCAAATAATACTTTGAAAGTTTCGAATGTTGCATTATATTCAAGGTCATAGAAATCAATCAGTTTGTGCATCTGAAGGAATCTGATAAGTAAAGGATATGCGGATTATGTTTAAAATCTTGAATTACTTCTTAGTCTCGATTAATATTTCTTCAAGGTTACTTTTCCATAAGTTCTGGTGATCTTCCTTACAATATTGATCATTTAATTCATCAGTCAATAATTCTACAATTTGCAGGTCACCAATCATCATCCGATCAAACCATCAATGGTATAACGAAAAATGGGATGAACATATGGAAATGCCGGGATATAGCACCAGACTGCAACGAATCGTTATGCAATCATCGAAGTTACCGAGAGCTTATGAAAACCATTTGCATGAAAACTTGTTCATTGTGTCACTTAAAAATCTAAAAATTCTAAAAATCTAAGTTTCCAAGTTGGAGAAATTGAGAAACTGAGAATACTTAAACCTTAATTTCCAGAAATAGAAGAAATAAGCAATCATTTCACGCTAATAGTTGCATCTTATTTTGAATGAAGAATGCGAAGAAACTTCGCGAACGGATAAATGACCGTCTAATTGCTGTTTGGACGATAACAGATGTTTTAAATCCTTTCTCGTTTAAAACTGTATGAACTCCAGTACTTAGGCACCAAATCCAATTTAAAAATTCAAAAATTTAAACCCTTTCTTGTATTATTGTAAAGTACTTTTCAAAAGCTACCTTTTTCTCGTTGGATTTAAACCATTTGGAAGAAAGAATTTACTGTCATAGAAGCACAGTATCAAAATATCAAAACAACAGAAAATGTTTGCACACATCAGTTCACACAAAAACTGGTAAAATAATCGGCATTGAATTTCATAATTTCCATAGAAATTTGGGAAAGGAAACGATCCATATTTCCGGATGATAATAATTGATATAAGCAGCAATCAAGAAATGAGAACGTCGTTTTTCTACAGAGAACGAGGAATTCATAATTCTTCACCTTACGTAGAAATGATGCAGGCCATATCAGAATTTTAGTTTCAAACAAGATGAAAGATTCTAAACGTTACTCGAGAACTTCATAATCTCTCTCTCTACGTCAGTTCCGTCTTAAATACGATATCTGTAGAACGGATCACTTGCCTCAATTTGTAATAGACCAAAGAATTATCGCCCTAATCGATAGCTAACAAAGTTTTCTTTAAATACTATTCCCTCAGTTCCTATTAACCTGAAAAAATTGAGATTTAGTGACATAAGGTACTACAAATGTGAGATATATAGAAAGAAATGGGTAGCAAATGATGATGGCATAACAATGAATATACTAAAACTAAAACTGGAAAAAGCTTTATAAAGGCTGAAAGTCGTTCACTATATATACAGTAGATTATATGTAATGTAGGGATATGTGGCAATACAGAAAAGTTTAAACAATGAAAGAAGAAAATAAGCAGCTTAATGAGCAGATGAACAAAAAGGGAAACTTTTGGTTAGATTATTGGTTGCTTCAGCGGAAAACAAATGTGATGACTGAAACTTTTAGGCAAATCGAAAGAACTAGAGGTAGAGAAGGTCTCGCATTTTAAATTTTAAAAATTTGGAACCCGATCAGGAAGGAATACAGGTGTCACGCATATTTTAAAATCATAAAGAAAATTTTTTAAGTGAGAGGACGAAAAGCTCCGAGGCACACATTGTTCAGCAAATATTTATATATCAGCAAAACAATTGAATCAAAAGATATATTAAAACATTCCTCAAAAATGGACCATTCGGAGAAAAAATTTATAAAGAGCGGCTTTTCCGGACAGCTCTTTTTTGGGTGGCAGTGTGCGAAAAAGAAGAATAGAAGAATGCAGATCCGCTGTAATTACTGTCATATTTCTCCTTTTTCTTTGCTTACGGGGTTTTATTCCAATTCGTTATTATAACCTAAGATTGGTTGTTGTTGTGACATATTTTCATTATATCCAAGATTAGCTTGTCGTTTCTTCCGTCTGCAAATAATAGATGAACTTTTGGCCAGTACAAAAAATAGTTCCCATCAAACAGATGGCAAAATAATAAGTTCTTTATTAATTGGAAGTCGCAAAAATAGAGCCCTCCTCTGATTTCTAAGAATCTAAGTTTATCTTATAACAAAAAGTAAAATAGATGCTGAACAAAGAACACAAATGTATAGCTTTCATAGTTATACAGAAGTGGAACAAAAGTAAAGGAACCAAATTTTATAAAGTAGTATACCTTTCACGTTTTTCAACATTGTATGTTTTATAGCGATTGAAAGCTGAGCATGCATAGATGATGATGAATAACAGCAACAACATGATGATGATAATTATGAGCGGGTAAATCCATCTGTATGAACCTAGAAAATCAGATTCGACCGTTAAATAATCTGTTCACAATTATTCGCTTTCAAATGATAGATTTTCTAATCATATCATGCCAAACTTACCAAAAAGATCACTTGAATTCTTTAGTGATCTAATGCAACATCTCTACTGATTTCCATATCAAAATCGAATTTTTCTGTATCATCTAGCACTAGTATTGTACCCAGGTAAGAGGGATTGATGTCATTTGAAACAAGTTCTTGTTGTAAATCAAAAATTAACCATAGTTTAAACTGGAACCATGTAAGTTCTGTAGATAAAAAGTTAATACAGATGAGCTCTATTCGTCATAATACCCAATGTTTGATACTTCTGTACATAGTTCCACATCCTTACCCTCGACACTAACAAAAGAGTAGCGAAGTGAGAATTTCACAAATTAATATGCTAAGAAATATTCCTTGCAGATTTAGAACACGTCCATTCATGTTTTGTCTCTCAAACAATGAATAAAAATTATTTCTAAAACAAATAATTGCAGGATAAACATGGCGTATTTCAATACTTATTCAAGTTCCCCTTAAAATTAGTCGAATAATGCGTCAACCAATTAGAAGTATGGAAGTCAATGAATGAGGGCAACTACTGTTTTTTTTAATCGAATTTCGAAAAAAATTGCTATAAAAGACTCGACAAAAGACCAGGTTTGAATCTTTTTCTAGCCTGCAAAATGTTCCATATGATGTTTAACTTTCACGAATTTCGAACTTCCAAATGATATATTAAAATTCCAATTTTCACACTTTTTGCTACTCTCGTTGTCACAAAGTCGAAGACAAGTTACATGATTTATTTTCCACTAAGTTTCTGGTCTGTTATTTCCGGTTAACTTACTCCAGACACCAATGACAAAATATTTGCGATCCGCGATTCAAAACTCCAGCATTACGTTCGAATTACTAATAAAAAGAAACAGAGTGATATTTCCAAAGGTCCAAATTCCCTATAGAATTATTTTAAAAATGAATGTTAAACTACTTACTCAAGTTACTTTCCCTCTTCCCATGCCACAGTTTAAAGTTACTAAATTATTCTTCTCATTCTTCACTTTCAGCGTTTTTACCCTCTTAATCCCTGCTTCAAATCAAACTTCACCAGTTAAATATTTCTAATTTTAGTAAGCCATGGAAGAAGATCTGCATGAGACAATTGAAGAAGACAATTGAAGATTTAGTTTGTTTAAACTTACTTTTCACTTTAAGCTCATGATCTAATCGTGATTCCCACACAGTACTTTTGCCGTCAAGAAGTGTAGGAAATGAATTCCGCGCAACACATGAGTAAACTCCCTCATCATCAAATTCAACTTTCGCAATTTGCAGATCCTTTTCTAAGAACGTTATTTGCTCCGTAGACGCTGTAATATTCCCATTGCAATCAGTGAAAGTTATGCACAATTATAAATTATGTAAAAGATGCATTGAATAAGCCAAAATCATCCAATTAGAGTGCTTTTTTATAGATATTAAAGTCTTTTTTCGAGGAATTAGGAGCCAATATTGAAACTATGTCGTATTTGCAATTATATAACACTTACCAACAGGTACATCATTTTTATACCACTGAATGGTTGGCACTGGAAAGCCTCGTACAGGACAACTCAGCGTCACTGTTTCGCCTTCAGTTGCCCTTAGAACGGAAGTTTTAACGCGGAAACGATTATCTCCAACTGCATCCAAAGTCTTAGAATGGTTTACATGGAAGACAGGGCGCACTACAATGATCATACGTAATGCAATGAAGCTATTACTAAACATAACATTTATGAAATCTGATGTGAACATTTCATTGAAGCAGCTAGATAAGGCAGGAAGTTTTATTAGTTCTTAAACAAAAAAAGGAAATATCTTTCTAATAAAAAAAAGAAAACTAACTATTTACGAATAACCATCCCCATACTAATTCGTTTTCATCCGTGGTAATTTCGCAACGATATCTTCCTGCACTCAAAACCGATGTATTGCCAAATTCCAAAATTGCTCGTGTCTGATTGCTAATAAGCGCTGGGAGAATTTCCTTATCTAAATCCCGTACAAAATGAGCTTCTTTGATGGGTATCAACTGTTGAGTCTGGTTGGATATTGCTTGACACCTGAAAAATATCTAATAAAATTAACTGGAATAAGCAGGAGTAAAATAAAATAATGCTTCCCTACTTCTTCCGATTTGAATCCTTAGAATGACCCTATTTGACTGCTAAAATCCGAAAGATATTCTTTCGATTCAACTTTCTCTTTCCTTTTTAATGGAAGTGAAATTAGCAAAAGCTAAAAGTAAGAATAACTTTGCTTCTTTTTATTGGAAATACATAGATACTTATGTGGTCTGATTTCAGTTCTACAATAAATTATTCGTGATATGGAAGCCGAAAAATAAATAGAAAAATTCGAACCTACCATAAATTGGGTACATTGGCCTTGAGAGGATAGTCATCACCGGATTTTGCTGAAGTAGCATTGAAAAGTACTACCAAATTGCCCTGTGCAAACGAATTACTACCAGCGAGGATTGTATTGCATGAATAACCTATCGAAAAAATTCTTTTTAGAAATGGAAATTAATCAAGAGCTGTTACAATGAATTTAGTAGCAAATGTTATCTTTTGTGATCAACAGTGATGCAAATGACTAATATTCACTTCTATCACAACCTTATGTTTATCTTACCAAAAATGCAAGTAAATAGAAATCTCGAGTACTCTTAGTATTATCAACAACTTAACTATAGGTGGAATGTCATCACAAACAACAATTACTGTTATTTACATAATATGCTTAATCATTATGTGACACATGCACATATTTATCATAAGATTCTGGGAAATCGTGATATTTTTCATTTCATATACCAATAAAGAATAAAACATTTAAAAGAGAAGCAAAAAAAAACTCACCGAAGAAAATGGCCACGATAGCTAAAATGAATCGCATTTGTTTGACGTATTTTTCCTATACTGTAGTTGTTGCTTCAGAAAAATTTCAAACTAATGAAAACGAAAGGTAAGTGGAAAAAAAAAATAACACAACAGCGTCTGTTCGTTTGTATGTCCACTTAACTGATGAGAAATATGGCATAATTTGATATGAAATACGCATACATGCAGAACAGAGCACCTACTCTCACGCACACCCAAGGGTATATGTTTATTCTGAAAAAGGTTTTTTTTTTTTTTTTTTTTTTTGTTTTTAAAACAAAATCAAACATTGTAATGAAATGAGCATTTAGTGTTCAACATAATTCATATCAAAATATTCCTAATAATGTAAACGTTAAAAAGCAATGAGAATATAATAAGCGATTTATTCATTCACATGTTAGAATATGAATATTAAAATGACTATTACATGTATGAATTATGTAAATATAACAAACGATTCATTTATATACTCGGGATGGAATAAAATCAAAAGATTTTCTCATATTGATATGAAGTAAGAATCAAGAGTAGTGAATGATAGATTAATATCAGTAAGAATGAAGTGATAGAAACAAATGCACTTGAGTACACTTCAAACCTCAGTTATCTATGATCCTCAATGTCAGGCAATATCTTGAAACGAGTTCGAATTCAACTCTAATTTCCGATAAACTTGTCAAGTAGATATACTTTAGCTCTTAGAAATAAGTTGAAGAGAATAGCTTGCTCTCATGCCTTATTTTAAACGCAAAGTCTAAATTCTGAGAATTGATATGTATAAGCTAATGATCAAACTTTGAATATGCTATCTATACTTACAGACTTAAATTTTAACTTCCATTCGAAAAGGCTCGATAAGTGGACGGAAGAGTTCTTCGAGACATGAAATGTATTAAATTCCTTGGGATTCAATAATTTCCTTAATTATTTTGAATCGATCACAAAGGATACATTTTTTTTTCTTGCGATGGAATGAAAAGATAAAAAGTGCCAATCAGAATAAAAAGGAAATCATATTATATTTCAGGAATTAAATTGAAAAAAAAAGAAAAATGAACGAAAAAGAGCTTCCCAGTTTTCAGCTTTTCAGAAACATATAACAAAATTATGCTAATGAGTATAGTATAGTGGAACTATTTATTAGTCACAAAATTAAATTTAAATAATTTGAAAACAGATAGGAAATGAACAAACATGTGTAAACACAACGCAATCTATCAATTCCAAAATAAACCAAAACGATGGGTTTAAATGGCAACATGGTATCAATCACGTTTAGTAAGAATATGCACGTACGAATGATTTAGTATCAAACACGTTTTTTAGACATTTGCACGTACGAGTAATCTGTGTATTGTATTATTAAAGCTACTGCTTCTATATTTCCAATCATTTTATTTCAGTCTTTTATCACTCATCCATTTCCTTTTTTTTTTTTTTTTTTTGAAAGCTTTTCTTTTAAATTTTTATAGAAATTTTGATTTAATCAGAAATAATTAAAAATTCCAAGATATTATATTGCTTCCCAAGTTCATATGTAATATGATGAAAAATTGAACGGAAAAAGCATTAAAGCTAGTAAAGGACGAAAAGTATAGCAATTTTCAAACAATTAATCTATGATTTACGGTAGCCTTCTGTATAGGATTACAGTAAGATAATATGAATGCAACTAAGTTTTTATCACAAGAATTCCAGATCATCTGAAAAGGGAAATCTGTATCTTTCTCAGATTTAAAATACGTGTAAAGCGATATTTCAAACTATTTTTTGTTGGCTTAAACGAAGACTGTAAGATTAGATGATATGTTGTATTCAGTTCCTTCACGTAAATTTCCCCTCTCTACGTAAACTTTTCATCTAACAAACGTATTCGCTTTCTGTTGAATATATAGTAGTAATATTAGAAAGGGAAGTACTTCATAAAATTTATATAATAAGCGTGAAATATGTGAAATTAATCGATGAAGAAAAGTGAAGAGAGAAGGATGAGGGACGATATAATGTAAGCGGTAAAAAATTTCGGTATAAAAATGATGAAAGCTAAATATTAAATCCATTGAATGTAATGCACAAGCATATGCTTATATCTAATTACATCAAAAGCAATCGATAGAGTAGAGAAATAAATATGAGATAAGAATCAAATCATTCCCATAGAAGTTGAAAAAAATTTCTCAAATGTATCTATCATTATCACTATCGATAGATTAACTCCCAATAATCTTTTAATTAAAAAATAGATATATCTGAATAGGATTAACTTATGATATATATATATATATATATGTACATGGATAGGGGAAATATTGTCACACTATAATGATACTGCGAATTTCTTGATGACAAGAAACCTGTTTATCCCATATTTACACTTCCCTCTTACTTTTAAAACGAAAAGAGAGAGAGAGAGAAAGGGAGCAAAAGAAAAAAAAAAAAAAGGACCAACAGTTATTCTATCAATAGTCATTAATCTACAGATAAATGAATCATTGAATTTGTCCTTTTTTTTTTTCTTGTTTATACTTGTTAAAAAAAAAAAGGAGAGAGAAAAAGATATTTAAATTGGATTGATTATATTGAAATGATTTGTCAAAACTGTTATCATTTAACGAAAATTAGAGTAAAGGTCGAAATGGACTGAGACAATCGATTGGATAACCCAAATGACCTCGAAACTCATGTCTTTTTGTCTTTTAATCTCTTATCACAAAAACGATATTTATAGTAAAATACAACAATGAAATAATGAAATAAAGAATAAGGCAAGTACACATGTAAAATATGCCTAAAATCGAAATATCCTAGCAATATGAGTAAAATTATACTTGAATACGTATACTTGAAAGTATAGTATTCATATTATTTGTATTATACTAACATTATTTACATAATACTATCTGAATTTTTTATTTTTTATTATTCAAATTACTTTATGTTAGACTTATTATAATATAAACATACAAATATAATACATCTATGTTAGATGTATTATATTTGCATATTTATATTATAATAAGTCTATTATATGAACAAATTAGAATGAGTTGTATAGGCTTGAAGATAGCTTTTCGAAATTTAACAATACCAAAATGAGTAGGGAAAAAAAAAAAGTTGTTTAGTCAGCTGGTACATTTCATTAAAGAATCCTTTTTTTATTGTTATTAAATTCTAAAATTTTTGAATAACTCTTTCTGGTCAGTTATGCATCTTTTCTTTTTTTTTTTTTGTCATAGAAATGGAACGCTTGCATGCATCTTTTGACGAGGAAAGAATTGAATTGTAATGATTTAAACTGAAATGAATAATCAAACATAAAGCACACATCCCTGATATTTGCCATCTTTTTTTTTTTTTTTCTTTTCAAATTTTGATTTAAAATTGAAATTCTATAATAAATGAAGAATTGTGCGATTAAACAATGATGGATAGAATAACAATATTTCTTTTTTAGAGAATAAACAAATTTGACAGTGATATTTTATGAAAATATGAATGATATAATGGGTAATTTAGGGAAAACGATAAAGTATATATATCAAATGTTGAGAAATGTTAATAAAGCTAATTGATTGATTGACCATTCGATTGACAGAAATTAATCGATCATTTGATTGATAAATAAAGAAAAAGAAAAAAAATGAATGTGGTAATTTATAATGCTATCATCATTATCATATTTATTATCAGATAGGAAAACTTTAGTATGAAAGCAATAAATTGAGTGTTTTCTTCTAGCAAAATGTATTGATGAATGAACAAATTGAATATCTCTTATTAAGATTTATCTTTGTGGGAAGGAAGAAGGGATTAGAAGGAGAAATTTAGTTTGATCAGTAATGAATATAGAGAATGAAAATATAACAGATTTAATTTATTGTTTTTTTTTTCCAGTAAATTCCTACAATTTTTTAGGATTTTACAAATTTTTAAGCATTAATTTTATGTTTTAGAAATTAAGCAGTAAAAAATTGAACGAAAAGCCTAATATAAACTAATACCTGTAAATCCGAAATCATCATACGTAACTCAAATTTACAGGTATTAGCCTAATAACAATAATAGTTGAAAAAATTTTGATGTTAATTAAATGAGTTTTTATAAAAATAAATGATAGCATTCTATGTGTAAAATGGAAGACGAAAAGATATGAACAGGGAAATTTCTAATTAATTATTTCATTGATAGTTTTTTAAATTTCTAAATAAGCAAAATTTAGGTAAAAGACAAATAGAAATGCAAATTTGATGAATTCTTTATTTTCCGATTGAATTGGTGGAAAAGTTATGGAAATGCACTCAATCAATGATGAATAATTTGGATATGTAAACGAAATGCTTCCCAGTTCTGAAGGAAGTTTTAATAAAATTTGTTGGAAGAGAGGTATGGAGGAAGAAAAAGAGAAGATTTATCAAATTCATGAGTTTTTCATAAATAAAACATGAAAAAATGGGAAAGAGAAGGAAAGGATTGATGAGAAAGTGTTTGTGAAATATAAATTTGGATTTTAAAAAAAAATTAAGGGACAAAATTCTCATACCAATGGGAATTTAACAATTCATAATTTGTGAAAATAGATCACATAGCATACAGAAATCAGTTAGAATGTGAAAAAAAAAAAATTTTAGGTTGGTAAATAACTTGCTGTCTTTTTCATTTTTTTTTTTTTTCAGTGTATGATGATTAGGAAACTTGCAAGAGAAAAAGTATGCACTTAAACTTTTTGAATTTAGAAAATTTCCTGCAGCTGAGAAGAAATTGAGTAATTTGATAAATTTGATTTTAATATAACTGGAAATAAATGATTAATTTGATGGGATAAATCAAAATCGTCATTTAAGTAATGATGTAATTTAGGAGGACGATAATTTAAATTTAATGACTATTAAAAGTATCAATTTTGCGAGTATTACATGTAATTTTATCAAAAAAAAAGAGAAATTAAAAACTTTTCCAACTTAAATCTATACTTAAATATATGAAGATGTTTAAATTTTCCTATCCTTTTTTACCTTTTTTTCCTCAAATTTCTACAGGCTTAAAATATATTACGTTTTAAGCAAAACAGTTGTTTCATTCCTATCTATCCTTCTTTCAATTTAAAAATTCGTTTCAATTGTTTTCTTTTTTTTTTTGATTTTTTAAAATTTCTCTTCTTTTTTCTCGTTTTTCACAAATATGGAGAAATATGATCTATTTGTTGTCAAGCAATTTTTGGAAATGTTCTGTTATTATAAAGGATATCGACAAGAATTAACCGGACATTTTTTCCGATTATTGATTTTAATAAATCTTCATCTTGAAATTTTGTAGTTTGACAGACAGTTGTTCAACTATTTTGGCATACTTATCATTGGTTAGATATTATTGGGCCAATTAAAAGAGATATGATGAATTGGTTGCAACAGATATATCAGAAGACATTCTAAAATGTTACCATCAAATTTGCTTTTGCATCAGTTTTTTAAAATTTATTAAATAAATAAAAAAGAAAATTTTTTCCGTACATGAAGAAATGAGTGAAAATACCAGCGAAATGTTGAACAATTATTATTGTAGCATTAAAAGATGAAAATTAATGTAAACAGCAGCTAAATTATTTATTTATCAGAACTATTAAAACCTGATCTGTCAGTTAATTCAGACTAATGACGTAAATCAAATCGATTTTTCCCCTGAAAGATTTGAGAAAGCTATTATACCGGTAGAAATGCAGGACTGAAATTATTCCAATTACCACCGTAGCGCATTTCGTCCAGTACTTCAGTTTTCCAAAAAAAGAAAAAAGAAACAAAAACCGGTTGTATTTAAAAGTGCTAACCTTGTCAACCTTATCACTTCTAATCACTAATCAACAAATTATCACTATATGTTGCTGATAACAGATAGTAATAATTTACCGGCATATGAATGATAATTTCGAAATGCAGGTTGAGAAATTTTTCGAAAACGAAGAGCAGAAATTTGAGGACACATTTAAAATGTATAACTAAATGAGTAATTTAAATTGGGAAAAATTCTATTGAATAAATATGGATGAATAAGGGTAAAATAGTTTGGGAACGAATGAAAAATATTGGATGGGATAAAAATTACAGTTTCAAAAAAAAAAAAAAAAAAAATGTTTTTCTCATGATAAGTAATGGGAACGGAATATATACTAAATTAAAATAAAAACAAAAGGTTGTAATGAAATAATTGCTGACAAATTTTCAGTTCCAATTTAAACTGCAAAATCAGCATTAATAATTAGGATGCAAATTTATAATTCATCCTAATTATTCATTTGTTAATCATTTTATTTAAAATCCATCGTTCATATTCGATCAATAATGCAACGATAACAGATCATCGATTCTGACTAGCTGATCATAATAATGATGATAATGGAAACAAAATGGAGTAGAATGATAGAATGGATGAGAAAAGCAAAAAAAGTTAAAAAAAAAAAGAAGTAAAAAAAGAAGAAGAGAGAGAAAAAAAAAAAAATAATGAAAAAACAAAAAAAAAAAAAAAAAAAAAAAAAAAAAAAAAAAAAAACAAAAAAAAAGAAGAAAAAAACTCGAAATAAACCTGTAAGTCATCCATCTTTCGAAATAAAAGTTTCAAGAATGACTGAAAAAAAAAAAAAGAAGTCAGACATAATTAAGTAATTAAATAAGAACAAGCTAATGCATATTACAATACAACTGTAAAACAATGATAATCTTAGAGATAGATAAGAAGTAAATGACAAATTGACTAGTAACAAATTAGTCCTAACCTCAATTAATTAAGTCTAAAAGGTTTTATCTTTTAAGAAGAGAGAGGGAGAGAGAGAGAGAGAGAGAGTGAGTTGGGTTAAAATAAACCACATGTTATGTATCACTATCAGCATAAACAATGATTAATTGATATTCAAAAAGTAGTCTTAAAGTAGTTGAAAAGAAATGAATTTAATTAATAGGAAAAGAATGGTATAATATTTCCATCTTTATACTTTGATCTTTAGAGAAATGGGAAAAAAATATTTGAATAGTTTAATTTCCATAAGGCTAAGTGGTAAAAAAGAGAGTAAATAAGGCAAAAAGGATAGAAATAATGTGTAGATTATATTTTTTTTTTTTTATTAATGAATTAAAAAGGATAAATGACATTGATTGAAATTTCAGAATTTTTTCAAAAATTTAACAACTATTTGCCGAACTAGAAGCTACAAATATTTCCTTCTTTTTTTTTAGAAGGCATTAATTTAATAATACAATTAGCTAGTAATTATATTTGAAATGTTTGTGATATTTTGTGATAATACTCTTCACATTGTGATAATCAAATCATTTCATATATTATCCATCAACTAAACAAGATCGTTAGCTGCTTATATTGGATGTCTTATCACCTGATCAATCAAATTGATCATTGCGGAATGGTATGTATATGTGTTGTGTGTGCGCATGTGCGTATGACCTTTGTACACTTTAATTACAACATTTTTTTAGGTGTAAAAATAGAAATGGCAAAGAAAGAATAATTTTATCGAATATAGCAATGATCATTAATCTTTCAATATTCAAATTTCTCATTGCTGAATTTGTTTGGCAAAAAGAAAAAGGAAAAGAAACTAACCTTTTATTTGCGTCAAAAAGGATGCACTAAAATAAAAAAAAAAATTCTATTTTTATACTATTTAAAGGACGAATGAAAATGAAAGGGACAAAACTTTTCATTTTGGAAAATTTCATTTAACGTTATTTCATCTTATTTACATTTTTATTGCTTTAACGTTTGTTTTTCTTCACTTTATTGTTTTCATTAATGCTTTCGATTTTCAAAAAAAAAAAAAAAAAAAAAAAAAAAAAACGAGAAAAAAAAACCTTCAGGAAATAGAATATGAGACAAATAACAGACTCAATTTCAGCTTAACTGCTTCAATTATTTTAAAATTGAAATTTATCTTTAAAATCAACAATTTACAAGTTTATTTACGTTTATTTTTTAAATTAACATTATTCGTTAAATTTCACTTTCGTACGGATCAATATTTTAATGCTACAATACATTAAAAGAAAAGAAAAAAAAAAGTCGCATTTGAATAATTTAATGAATAGAAAATTAATTGTCAGTAGGGAAAAGTTGGGAAAAAATTGGAAAAAATTGAAGAAATTGAGGAAGAATTATTGAAATTAATGGTATGAATGAATTGTTAAAATAATGATATTAAAGAAGTGAAATGATAGCTGAAATTGCAACTTTTTTTTCAAAATCTCAAAATTATTCAGTATTAAATGAATCGCTGATAAGAAATATGAGCATTCCGAGAATGGGAAGATCATATCAGTCTTTCAAAATCTTTAAGTAAATTGATGAAAGAAAAGAAATACGAAATCTGTTTGAAAATTTAAACAATAGAAGTGAAGTAAACAATTATAGCAAGTTTTTACTTGCATGTTAATTGATAATATTCGACGTCTTTCAGCAATCGACGATAATGTTTGAATATATCTGATATTGCACCACAAATGACATTATCTTGTAGAATAAAAACTTTGGTATTATTTCTCATTAAAACATGAAATAATTGCTTCAAACAGCAACAAACTTCTCAAATGAGATTAATTACAATTTTGAATCCCAAATTGTTTAAGTCTAATTTTAACTTGTTTAATTTACCTAAATTACGAGAAAATAATTGTTCGAAAACAGGTGGAAAAAATTATATTTCAGCTTGCTTGATTCTAATTTTAAATCGTTTAATTGATCTAAATATAAAAAAGAAAAATAATTATTCATAAATAGGTGAAAAAAAATTATAAACTAACTTGAAAAAAAAAAGCAATTATTGAAAATCGGAACTTATACTAAAATTCCTAAAATTCTTATGTAGCGATAGCAAAACATTTTAAAATAATAATTCCACAATAAAAGTTAATAGAATCATATGGAGCAGAAAAAAAGCAAACTGTTCAGGTAATTTCTTTTTTAAAAAAAAAGTTTTTTTTTAATTAAAACGTAGATTGTTTTTTTTTTTTTTTTTGTTTCTCATATGTATAAACAACGGTTAGTAATTAAAGAGCCAAAATTTGACATAAAATTTTGTTGTTTACAAATTTTGCATTAGTAATTATTTGTAAATTTGATTTCCCTTTGTATTTTATTCTCATTTCAAGTTTTAAACCTCTTCAGAATTACGGAACAACAATGATGATTCCCCAAATAGCCTATTCAAATTCGTATGTTAATTTATTTTACTTGCTGGAACTATGTGCAATTATATGAAATGCATGCAAAAGTTTTCCAATGTGTTAAATTTTAAATTCAATTCTGAATTTGATTCTGCAAAAAATTACAATTCAATTTCATTTCAGTTAGAAAAAAAGAAATCTTTTTTTCCACTAATTTATCTTGATTTATTCAATAATTTTCATCTTTCTTTCCGTTATCATCAAAAACTCTTCCTGATAGGTGAATGAAAATATTTGGTAGGATCGAAATAAAGAATGAGTTGAAATAAAGATTAAGTAAGCAGGAATAGTTGATAGGATTGAAATAAAAACTATTTGAACTATTGATTTAAGTGAACTTTTAATTCAATTATATCCTTAGGCTAATATTTTTTCTCTTTTTTTTTCTTTTTGCTTAAAATTTAACTAAGTAGAACAAATAGTAGCAAATGTTCAATGCAACTAAAGCACTAAGCATTCTTCCATCATTAATAAATTTAACAAATGGATGAAATAAATGAAATTATTTGAAACAGTTAAACATTTCGAAAACTACATTTAGAAAACTTAAGAGTTATATTTGTGTAAATCAGAACAATCGGATATTTCCATTTAAATCCCTAATATCATATTATCTAGTGATAATCCAGATGATAATTTTTGCAAAAATGAAAAAGCTTTTCTCTTAACTTCCCAAAATATACAATACTTAAACTAATACACGATCTTTTTTTGATAGTGAAATTTATTTATCGCTTAAATTTTTACTCAAAATATATCACACTAATATTATACAATTAATTACTGAGAAAAAGTAATGGGAAAAAATTGATATAGAAATCAATGAGTAGATAAAATATTAGTATGAGCTGATCGTTGTTTAAATAATGAAGAGAACAATCATTGAAGGATAACATTAGAATAGCTTCTTATAATTTTATCTAATTTGATTTCATCGATCAGCTCCAACCATTTCTTCTACATTAAATATAATTATATGCCGATATTATTTGAAACAAACTATGAATAAGAGCTATCGGATATATACGATCTTAATAATATCCGTCATTATATATCGGAAATATTGAAAAAATCAATTAATAATTTGACTGAAAAGAAATAATATCCATTACTGTCAATTTCTGCATGTAATATGAATGATAACATCTGTCAAAATTATTTCATTCCGTTTATTATTTTAGTTAATTAATAATATGCTTCCGAAATGTTTTTCCGACTAATATACATCAATTCGACTAAAATCTTCCAGGTATAGATTGCAACTTCCTTTTCTCTCCCTCACTCTCTCTCTTTCTCTCTCTCTCTCTCTCAAGAAAAAAGTGCATAGAGGTTTTTTTGAACTTTAAAAATGGGAATTTTTTTTTTTTTTTTTTTTTTGCATAATATCATTTCGGATCCATAAAAATTTACGATGGAACAAATAAAATTTAAAATAATGGACAGCCGTCAAATATAATAAATTCTTAGAACTAATAGAGAAAGGAAAAAAAAAAGCGATGAACAAAAAAAAAAAAATTTTTTCTTATTTTCAATGAGTAATACTTCCGTATATTATGTCAATGTATATTCCTAAAATTTTTTTTTTTTTTTTTTTGTAATTTTTTATCTTTTTTTCTTTTGAAACGATATTTATTGGTTTAAAGTAATTGAATATTATTGCAAAAAAAAAAAAAAGAAATTTCTCTATAAATTTTTTCACGAAAGTTTTACTGATTTATCATAATATCCGAGAATATTTACCTTCAACTTTCTTCAATTAAAGGTTCTAGAAAATTAAACATGATAATTACTAATTAATTATGAAAGATAGATAACTAACTAAAAGTTCATCTATAATTGAACATACATCAAAATGATATAATAATAAGTGGAATTATTTCAAATTAAAATTTCTACGCTCTTTTTCGGTTCATCAACAGATTGATTAATTGAAATGGTTTTTCTGTTTGATATAAATTGATTATTCAATATTCACTTGAACCAATTAAATCTTCCCAGTGATTTTTGACCATTAGATGAACGGATCACATTTGAAATGAAGTTAATAGCTTTCATATTCTAAACAGCGTTTTTTACTTTTTCTTCAAATGTTTTTTATAAATTCAATTCATCAAGAAAAATCAATAGACTGGAAAGTAATTGCATATTTATTAGGAAATTTCCGGTACGATAAGCTAACGGAAAAGATGAAGCAAAAGTGGATGAGACTTTTTGGATTATTTAATATCATAGCAAACAATGACAATTATATATATATACAGGAAAAAATTAAATTTCACAAAAAGGATAACAGTGACAATGGGCGAAATCATTCCAACAATAAATTTACACTGCAAAGGAAAACTGAAATCCAGAAGAAATTCGGAAGGAAAAGTGAAAATACGTATGTTATGGATAGAAATTAAAGTTGTAAATTTGAAATGAACCTAACATATTGCTCGTGTAATAAGTTTTTTCTTTTTTTTTTTTTTTTTTTTAATTGACGACATTTGTTGGATAAGAAATAAAAAATCTACAGGTTTGAAACAAATCAAAGTAAGGATTCTCATCATGAAAAAAGAATAAATGATATAGTATGTGTAAAGTTTATCCTTTGACCTTTGAAGAAATGTGAAATGTGAAAATCCCAACATAAATAAAAACATGAATAAAGCGCATAAAGCATTTGTCACTTTTCTCATTTGCAATTATTTATTCCTTTTCATCATTGTTTCATTTTTATCAAACAATTGAATGAATTTAAAATATGTCATATATCATCGAATTAAATTTTGAATTATTTTATTGATAATATATTAAAAGAATAGAATTAATTAGAGAAAGATAATGGAAGATATAAGGTGTAATAGAGATAGTTTAATTTAAATTCATATATTTTAAGAATGATTAGATGATAAGAAAGATGATAGGAGATTTTGATTGGAAATGAAAAATCACAGCAAATTGCTTATGAGACTAAATGATACCGTCAAGATAGGAAGAAATCGATGAATGCTCGCAATAGCTTAGGAGACAGATGAAGGTAATATAAAATGTTGAAGAAAGAGAGAGGATGAAAAAGTAGAAGAAATGGTTGTAAAAGTGAATTTAGGTGAAAAAAGGAGGAAACATTGGAATGAAAGAGAGGAGGAAGAGAAGGAAGAGGAGGATGAAGTGGTGACAAATGACAAATGAAGAAATGGTAAGGAAATAAGTACGGAAGACAAGAGGGCTTGATTTCTTGTCAGATTTCATTTCATGATCCGAATGATAATACGTCATGGATTGATCATATTATGCGCATTGTTCAACATTTTATCATACTATCAACATATTGGAACAAAGTGATATATCATACGGAAATTTTAGAAAAGTAAACATAAATGTAAGCATTATTATTATCTCAATTAATTTTATAGTTCATAGAAATTTTTTCAATTGTTAAATTATCTTTTTCATTTATTAAAAGGAAGTGATCGTAAAATATTGACAATATTAATAAATTTCATCAATCTAATTAATCAGTCGATATTTGATGTACAACTGATAAAATTCAATTAAAAATAACGTTTTAACATTAGATATATTTACTTATTTATTAATGTATAATAAAGTGCACATATGAAAAGTACACGTAAAAAAAAAGGTAGAGTACACGATTTTAACGTCAGATACGTAAGTGAATCTTGAAGATAAGTAATGTTTTTCATAAAGTCTCAAGAAATAATCTAATGTTCTCGTCATTTTTCTTTTCTTTTTTTTTTTAACTATAAGCAAATAGTCTTCCAATCTTCCTTTGCTAAGCAAACCGATAAGTAGCTTCTATTAGGCTTAAGGCTTGGATAAAAATTGGATAATTTGGTTGCTTGCCTAAAGTTTAGGGATGGAAAGAAGAGCAATGAAAAAAAAAAAAGTGAAATTTGGCAAATTTTGATTACATATGCATAGTCATAGAATTTGAACATTAGAATACTTCTTTTTTTTTTTTTTGTAACAAGAATGTTGATAGAAGAAAGAAAAATGTTTGTTTAATTAGATAGTTCATCAGTGATAATTACTAATTATATGCTTATTATAATTAATAAAGTGCTAATCTTTCATAAATATTGTAGAATTGTTATAATTGTAAAATAGGATGAAAGCCAAAAATGATAAGATTAACATACATTGGGTTTTATCATCTTATTACATTAATTTCAGATATTATTTCTCAAAATTTTCTTCCTTTTTCGACTTTTTAATAGTTTGAAAAAAAAAAAAACATTTGTAATAGTTTAAAATTTATAATAATTTTTTCAAAAAAAAAAAAAAATAAAAAAAATAGAATTTGTTAATATTTGCTTCATTTCATTAAGTTCTGCTAATATTTGTTTTATTTCAATAAGTTATGACAGAAATATTTTCCATCTAAAAGAATGTCTCTTACATCACAAATTATCAATTGGAAATGCTGATACTGAAAAAAAAAAAGAAAAAGATATGTTGTCAGCCATCAAACTTTTTCAACTTTTTTATCTGCTGATTAGATTGTTAAGAGTTTCAGATTTCATTAGTACTTTTGCCTGATACTTCTACAATTATTTGTTCAACATTACTATTCATTGATTGATAAACTATTAAAATTAAATAAAATCACTACTAATTGTCAACTATTCTATATTATGAATGGCAGTACTACTCAATTGAATTTTCTTTATGATCAAATGTTATTATGCTTCTCTGTCTTTGATAATAAGTACGTTCAACTATCTTTGATAATGATTACGGTTAACTATTCCGCTCTACATTCACCTTTTTTGATACCTATGTTTTAGCTTAATTTTCATGAACAAAAATCATATCAGTATAATGTGATATCAATAAAGGAAGTAATTGTTACGGATGAGTAATCCTTCTGAAAGCTAAAAGGATTCATTGTCCATTTCCTTGGCGCCAATAGTAACAACTGCTTTAAGATTTTATATGATTTGCTTACTCTTTGTAGCCAGCTACATCTATCAAATTCATCCGATAGGTCTGGGAATGAATGCGATAATGAGCTGTTACAATTATGTCAATCATTTTCCATTTTACTTTGGCATTCTCACCTCAAATTCCGATATCTAATTTGTATTATGCTAATTATCAATTGCCCATTAGTTTATATTTTTGCTTAGCATCACATTGCTTATACAATCATAATGATTATCCGAGAAATATTCACGGATATGACATATATTTTCATTTGCAAATACCTGTTGATCGAATTAGGAAATTATAAATTGATAAGTACAATATTTTTGAAAATTGCACAGAATTAAATGAGAACTTTTTCTTTCATATCATTCAAGATATCGAAATGAATTTACAACAAGGCGACAAAAAAAAGACAGCGATAAAAAGAGAATCTGAAAAATTTGAAAACATATTGAACAGAAAGAATGGATGATAGTTTTTATTATCCTTTACATTATCATCAACAATATATTAGCGATAGTATAATTGCAACTGATAATTTAACCAGTGATAAGATCGAATCCTATCAAATGTCATCAATGAGATAACCATTTGTTCAATATGACTGTCAACAAATATGAAATTTATTTTAAAAAAATCCATTAAAATAAAAATTTCCACTACATACAAATGGATATTTTAATAGAAATAAATCATTTCCTTTTCTTCAAATGACGAAACTTTGTTGGAAATGATGAAGAAGAAATCAAGTTTGAAATTGAGGAAAGTGAGAAAAGTGATAAGATGAAGTGATGAGATGTTGTAAAGAAATGAATTAATGGTATTAGTATATTTAGCTCATTTTCTTTTTTTTTTTTTTTTAGGATTTAGCTCATTTTTTTTTTTTTTTTCTCATCAGGCTTAGTTATTCCCTTATAATTACAAATTTAATTCCATTTTTCCTTTCTTTTCCCCATCAGAAGAAGCTTTCGTAGAATTACAAAATATCTTGCAATTCCATATCTTTATTTGGTATTTGCTAAATTTGAAATGGCAATGCAGAAATTTGCATTCCTCCTAAAACTAAATTAATAAGAATAATAATATTTCGTTATCCTTTATCATCCATTTATGATATCAGTAATCTTATTGTTGTTTTATTTCTCCTTCCAACTATTTTTGTTTAAAATTGAAAATATTTCAGGTCACATTATGGTAGTATATGTTACTGTAATGTTTAAAAAAAAAAAGTAATTAATATCATTTTTGAAATCAATGAAATTAAAATTGCAAATTAAAAGATCATTTAAGAGAAGAAAAAGAAGAAATAAATATCATTTTTAAAATAAATGAAATTGAAATTGCAAATTAAAAGGTCATGTGAGAAAAAAAAATTTTTTTAAGAAAAGGAAGGAAAAGAGAAAATAGGTATGTAGCACACTATCATTTTGCTCATTTTCAATTCCAATCCATTCCTTTCATTCCCTCTTTGACGATCTTCATTTTCAAGGTATCGATAATCAACGAAACCATGACAACCGAGCTAAAATTTAGTACGCCATGAAATATTCTACTAAAACTATGAACACAGAAAAAAAAAAAGGTCTAAAATAAGAAAAAGAAGAAATAATTCCAATTTGAACAAACAAAAATCATTAATTTCAATGGATTAAAAAAAAAAAAAAAAGAAGAAAAATTAGCAATAATTTTGCATAAATGTTAAGCAAGATAACGAAAAAAATTTTTTCTCTTTTTTTTTTATTTATAGAAAAAGGAAAAAGCCATCCGTATAAAATTCAATTCATATAATTTTGAAAGTTTTAAAAATGATAAAAATTTGAATGATAAGAGGAAAAGGTGGAAAATAATATTTGATTCCGATTAATGAATTAATTGAAAAATTAAAAACTTTGATGATAAACATTGATAATTCCTACAAAAGACTTATCATTTGACATATAAAACTGTTATCATTCATTAAACCAAATAATCTAACTGTTATTTAAATAACCTAAATAAGAATAACATTAGATGTCATTAAAGAGGGGTAAAAAAAAAGCGAAAATTAGAATTGAATTAAAGGAATTGGATTGGAATTCATTCTTACTCATCCAATCAAATTAGCATTCTTCTACTAATTACACACACACACACACACACACACACACACACACACAGATATTATCTTTAAAAGAAGTCAAAAAAAAAAGACATAAAGATGAAAATAATTCAGTTAACAAACAAATAACTTAACTGTCATCTTTCCATTTGTTTAACTAATTTTTTTTTCATTTCTAACTTCAGAACAATTAATTCAAACTTTTTAACTTCAGAAAAAGAAAAAAAAAAACAAACTTTTATTTAGTAAACAAAACAAACATATCTTATCTATTGTATCAGAGCAAATATTTACGTTTATAACGGATTAATTAGTCATCTTTCATTTTATATTTTATAAATGAAACATTTAGTTTGAAAAAAAAAAAAAAGACTATAAGTTTAAAATGGTTCAATGAAATTTTGACAATACTAATAAGCCTTTCGAAAAACTGATAATATGATTTCATGGATAAACATAAAAGCTTCAGCTTTTTTAATCGTTTGTTTTTTTTTTTTTTTTTTTTTCGGAACAATTTTTCCATACAATTATACTTCATTAGTTTTGAGTATTAAAGCTTAATTAAAGCAATTTCATTCATTCAACAACCAATGTTTATGCAATATGCAATATACATCAAATCGAAATAAATTATATTAAATAATGCAAGTTTGCATTTCATTAATTTGATACAATCATGATCGCATTAGCAAAAAAGATGTATGATAATATAATCAAGGAGAAATTTGAGGATGTTAAGATGATAAAAAAAATTAGCATAATAATTGAAGTGTCAAACTAAAAACTGCTAAAAATATCATTGATTAAACAGTATGAAGAGATATAAGAAATTGGGAACAATATTTTGAAAAAGTTATAAGAATTAATCGAGAATTTGTGGTTAAAGATAATTGAGAGATTAGAATTATGATATCAAAATCTGATAGAAATCGAAATTATAATATATATATGAAAGAGATAACGTTTAGCTAATCCGAGCAAAAATGCAAGCTATAATCATATTATCATCAGAAAAGAAGAAACAGCAATCAGAATCACAACGATACTAAATGGCATGAAACAAAACGTATCGATGATAATATCAATGTAACATTTTGATTTAATCGCCATGTAGAAGAGATAAAAAAAAATTCGAAGTAAATAATTTTTTAAATCAATTCATTTCATTCTTTATATGCATGATGATTGCAATAAATTCTTTTACGCTGAAATAAAATATTAAAGAAAAATTAGCAATAGTTATTAAAAGTTTGAAATGTGAAACAATTGTTCAGTATTTCTTCGATTAACCTTTTATATCTTTTTATGACAAAGAAATTTTTTTTTTTTTTTTTGCATAAACGGATATAAATAACCCTTAACAAACTTGAAAATATATTTGTAAAGTGAACTGTAAATATTTGTTCGAAAAGTTTGCAAATGATGACAAGATATATGAAACGCTCTTGAAAGCTCTAAAAGTATAATCATCGTTTTTCTTGAACATTTTAATTTCCTCCTGAACTATGAGTTTTTCACATTTCTGAATTGATTTTCTGAATTAGAATTAACGTTTGCCCATTTTGAATTATTCATGAAAAATTACCATCAAGAAAATATTTGAATCGATTATGAAAATATAGTCCAAATCCTGAACCATTTGTAGATTAAATAAATTGAGTTGACAATTAGCCTGAAAGGCAATTTTCAGGTGACAAATTTGCAGCTTTACCTGAAGCGGAATTTTATCACCAAGAGAAAATATTCTGCTGCGCTGAATGCTGGAAAAAAAAAAAAAGTATATTGAGCTGAAAGCTAAATTTTTCAACAGTATTTTTTACAATGAAGAATTTAAAGCAGTGCTACCTGTGTACGTTACATTTAATTTAGTGTGAAAAACTGTAAAATTTCAAATGATGTGTACTTTACGCTAAAATAACAATGAGTAACTTTTGTATTATAGAAAAATAAAGGATTAAAATTGAAAATTTTCACCTATTCAAATAATAATAGTCAAAAATATGAAATAAATGCAATGTATTAAGTGAAGGCGGAGGAGAAAGGCGGAGTGATCAAGGAAGTGAAAAAATTCATGAAATGAAGTACTAAAGGTTATTGTCCTCATTTGTTAATGATTGCTGAAATTTCGAACAGAGTGCTCAATTGATGTCGACGGACATACAAATGAACTGTATCGACTGTACCAAAATATATCCTAAATATGTCCCCCGGTATATTCACCAAAGAATGGAATTTTATCTTAACTAATTACATGATTATCTTTTTGTTCAGAATCTGTATTATATTAGGATTAGTGCAATATAGTCAATTCATTTAAGTGTTAGGAGCATTTATCTTGTCATTATTATTATTATTACTATTATTATTATTATTATTATTATTATTATTATTATTATTATTATTATTATTATTATTATTATTATTATTATTATTATTATTATTATTATTATTATTATTATTA
>JABVXV010000274.1:0-85390 GCA_013365325.1 Dipetalonema caudispina | reverse complement strand
ATTATTATTATTATTATTATTATTATTATTATTATTATTATTATTATTATTATTATTATTATTATTATTATTATTATTATTATTATTATTATTATTATTATTATTATTATTTCTATTATTATTATTATTTCTATTATTGTCATGTTTATATTTCTGCATATGCCAGTTCTTCAATTTGTTTTAATTTCTATAATCATTTTAAATTTCTTATATATTTTACTATTTCCATTTTGCAATTTGAATTCAGATCGAAACTGAACATATAAAAATTACCGTTCGTTTTTTCTCATACCAACAAATTTTTAGTGAAATGATCCACCAAAACATATAATAAGATGGCAGTGTTAAAATTATTTTCTTTGATAAATTCTTTATTTCATCCTATTTCAATATTATTTTCATTTTTCCTATTCTTAATTTACCACTATTTTTTTTTTTCTTATCCATTGCTGTGAATCTATATAATGCATCATTTTCTGGAAGCAAGAAAAAAACCTGTTGTTGCTGGAGATTATTTTTGACATCGATTTTCATATCATATGGTAAAATTCAATTAAACTAGTAATTAATTGCAATTTCATTACAATGAATTTGTTTTTACTTCTTATTGAAATAATTTATTTTATCCTTTCTTTTTCTATCAATTAATTGTTTAATATTTACCTGATATTATGACTAAAATAAGTACTTTTTTATTATAACGAAAAGATATTGAAAAGGAATTGAATATCAAGCAAATTGTAATAATGCAAAATATGGAAATAATCTATCCTATTTCCTTATAAAGATAAATACATGGTATAAGTAGAAAATGAAATTTCATTGAATTTGAATAAATTCCATAAATGAAGAAAAAAGTAAGAAAGAAGTGTTAAAAACGAGGAATGAATGAGAAGCATTGCTGAATCACTAATAAAGTTAATAATTATCGATAGCTTTAGGAGAAAATTAGCTAAATTAATCAGCTAACATAACTAATTGATTGGAAGAAGATAAAAATTGGATTTATTATTAGCAAATTCACTTTCTTCCTATTCTCTAAATAAAATGAGAAGAGGAAAATTACTTTACAAATTTCCTTTTATTTTTTAAAATAATTTCAAATTTTATACTATTTATAAAAAACAATAAAAGAAAAGACTATAAATTACTTTTTTGTAATTCAAACAACAAGCATAAAATGCTTAAATAATTATTCATCTGTAAATTTCAAGTGATAGAAGAATGGCGTACGTATGTTATAGCGTACGTAAAACATAACGTTTTTCCTCCTCTTTTTATATCATAATTTTTATTATATCATACATTAATAAAAGTTCTATTAAGAGAAAAGAAAAAAGAAACTGACAATTATAAGAAACAATAAAAATTACTAAACTACAAAAATATTGAATATGAATCATTCAGTTCTCTGATTTACATTTTATAATATTACGAATTAATGAATTTATTTAAGAGAAAGAAAAATTGGAAAGCAAATATGAAAATATTTGCATAAATTTTCAATTCATATTAAATCATTTCATTCATTGGTTCTTTTTTTGTCATTGTTTTTGGATGAAAAAATTAATTCTTTTAGTTTCAAATGAAAAATTCCAATTTTCTTATTAAGGAGAAAAAAAAAATATATGTATCGGAAATTAGTGTTATTTTCACTACAAAAAAAAAAAAATCGTAATATAATAGAAAGGACGAAAATTTAGGATATATCGGTTTTTTTTTTCTTTTTTTTTTTTTTTTTTGTGAAATGGATGGGAAAAGAGAAGAGGATGTAAATTTCAAGGTAATAATAGAGTTGAAGTATGTAAATTATTGTTTAAGTGCAAATTAATTAAATTCAAATGCACGAATAGTAATTATTAGGATAACGAAATAAATTCATCGTTATCTATCCGATCAGATTTCAACCAAATATTAAGTAAAAAAGGTAATTATTACTTTTTTTTTTTTAACTACATAAACCTAAAAATTACAAAAATAATAGTGAATTTTTTTTTAATTCTGTAATTAATGATACCTAATAATTATCCCAATTTATATGCTGATATCTTGGTACTAATTCCAATCTGTTTTATCGATCGATTTATTCCAGTTATGATATTCATCTAAGATATTTAACTATTCTAGATGTTAATTATAATACTTAAATTTATCGATTGACTTCCTCTTTTCTTTTTTTTTTTTTTTTTTTTGCAATTTTCAATTATACTTAAGCGTTATTGAAACTAACCATCAAATTCTTCTTCGTATTATTAAACAGTCAAATATAGCAAAAAAAAAAAAAAAAAAAAAGAAAGGGATAACAGCTATCATATTAAAGTATAAAACTAGTTTCAACATACACACACATACACACACAAACATACATACATACATACATACACACATACACACATACACACATACACACACACACACACATACACATATACTATCTATCGATAGGTATGTAAACAAAAAAACTAAGATGAATAAGATTGGGAACAAATCAAAGATCTATCAATCACTCTGATATATCTCTAATAAAATTTCAACTTTTCTTCTTTGCTTACCTGGAAGTTTTTCTTGGAAAATAATAAATTAAAATTTTCCATTTGAAATGATAATTTCATTCAGAATATCAACAATGATACATATATGATGACAAATAAATTTATTCCTTACTATTAAAGTTAAATAATATAAATTTCATACTATGTTTTCGATATATATTTGTTAATTTCTTGGAAAACTTGTTTAAATTTATCAAATTAAGTCAGTTTTTAACAAAATTTCAGAAGAAATGCACATTTGATTATTGAGATTTAGTTAATCCTTTACCGATTTTACAATCTCTTTTATTCCGGCATTCCTGAAACGATAAATGCGTCATGGGGAAAATTTGTTTTATGTGAAAAACGAGATCATATATATTCTCAAATAACACAACAAAGATCAAAAACAATGTTGGACAAGGAATTTGCATTTCGTAGCCGCATTTGTTTGTTTCGGCGACGTACGTTGGTCGTTTGTGTTTACGTGTACGTTTCGATGGTAATTCACGTTTACTACATTCACGATTGTTCCCCTTTACGTGTGCCTACGAATGTAGTTGATATCTTTACTTGTTTTAGGCGCTATTGTTTAAATGACAATAATCAGTCGGAGATTATCACGTCTGTTGGCGCAAGCGTGTTGTGCTAAATCGAACATTTCAGCCCCAAAAGATGTTACACCAGAAAATGCTATATATGATAAAGTTACGCATACTGGTCAGGTAAGCATTTAATTTAAAATTCGAACCATCTTCAGGAACTGTATTGGTATTCAGTTGAAAATGATTTCGTTGGTTGTTTAGAGGAAGGAGGTAATGAACGATTGCTTCCCAAAGAAGCAGATTAGAGCTTATGAATTAGCTTAATGTTGTGAAAAGAAAGTTTTAAGATTTATGAAAACATACTATTTAAGAAAGGGAAGATGGGCAAGAATGGTGGATCCAATAATTGAACATTTCTGGCTTTTATCTCTTAACTTTTAAACTTCTACATTACTTCAATGGATATTCCATTAATAGGCATGGGATCAAGCCGATCATCGAAATGTAAGATTTACCATAATGCCGAAACAAGTAAACCCAAATATTGCGCAAAAATTGATCGCTGAAGTTCCACCAATTGAAACGGACCAACGTGTCGTGTATTGTGATGGTGGTCATTCGGCATTAGGTCATCCACGTGTATATATTAAATTGGTTGGTGACTTTTAGATTATTTGTACTGTTTTAACATGTAATGCTATACTATACGAGAAGAGCATAAATACTGTATGGTATTCTTCTAAGTATTTATTAAAGCTCTACTTAAGTACTATAAGCGGACAAAATGTTTAAAGTCTCAGAACTGTTTCAGTATTATTTTAATAATACTTCAACATTAAACAGAAATGCTGGTTTGACTTTAGTAGGACGAATTTCGAATCGAGTAAAATTTAAGTCAATACATAGATAATTTAACATGAGGGATGTAATGGATGCACCTTTTTCATAATGAATGGCAAAGCGAAAGTAGTAAAAGCTTATTTTTTGACTATTTGATAAATGTTATATAATATATATAATAATATTTCTAATTGTTCTGGTTTTGGAACATATGTTATACTTATATTCTTGGGAAGAAGCAAACTTAGAACTTATTTAGATGTAGTACAGCATGTTAAAAGTCTGATTTTTTGAACAGAATAGAAATAGTAAACAGTGTCTTTCTAGGATAAACCTGGCAATCATGCGTGTGGTTATTGTGGACAACGTTTTGTCAATGCCCATTTCACTCAAGGCAGTGATCACAATATTAATCATCTGGTAACGTAGTCACGATTTCTCCAAACACTTGTAACTTGCCTCTAAGTCTTACTTTCTTATATGTAGTTTGATAGCCTCTTTATATAAACTTGCATTTGTGCACAAATATCGAATTCTGCATGTTACCGGCACACCACTGAACAGTTTACCCTACTTTGCCGCCCAAGTTATCGGTGACTGTGACCGCCCGTTCCCAGCAGCTAATCCGTGACATGGTCTTCGTATGTTCTTTCATGTTCCCGAGAATATATATTTGTGGGCTATGCTTTGTTCCAAGGTTGCATCGGTTAAAGGATTGTTCTGTATGAGTCCCAAAGGGAAAATTCACTTGTGGGTTTTGGCATTTAGATTACAAGGTCCCATATTTTATTATACAATTAAGGCAAACAATATAAAATCCATTCAACAACTGCACAAAATGCGGAAACAATGAATGAAAGTCCCAAAAAGTTGCATTTCCTTTTCCAAGCAGTAGTATGAACCGGTGACTGGCTTATTTCTTCCGCTTTACTTATTCGGGAAAGAATTTCTGGATTACTGCTAAAACGTCAGCCATAAAATACGTAAGAATTTGAACAGTTTCCCTCTTCTACATCAAAAGCAAACTTTGCAGTTTACCATGTTTCACTTGGTGACAAGATAACCGCCACAAAACGAATTCTTCACTATCATTAGTATAAATTTGTGAAATACAACTCATGCAATAAAAGCCAACTGTTTAATCATAATACTTTGAAACAAAACAAATGGATCAAATAAACATGTGAAGTTATCGGCTTCAAGGCGTACATAGATCCTCAAGGAATGAACGCTTTCGGTTTGTGTATAGGACAATATTATAGCAAAGGGAGTTGAACCTTTTTGCTTCCCCATTGAAGTAAGTGGAAAAGAAATTCACAAAAACCTCACTAAGGCCACAAAACTTTATGCCTTTTTATCTTCAGCAGCAAAAGTTACCCTGCAATGGTCATTTTATCTAAATAAGTAAGACATTAAGAGTATTATTATTAGAATCCAGTTTCGAGAGAAATTAATCCCATTTTGAAACAGATATTGTTTTGCTAATGTAAAACAGTCAAAAGTTACTGTGTACTTTTTCACTATCATTGTTACTGAACACATTGAACATTTTTGCCTTATTCGATCAGCGAACGTATTTAAAAAATAAGGCGATGACTATTTGACGAACAGATGTCCCCCGGAATGACGCCTAAAGCTTTCATTCAATTATATTATCTGAGGTATAAAATAAACTGAAACCAGCATTGACACATTCCATCACATCCCTTTTGCGCAACAAAGTTCAGCTGTTTTTGAAATTCGAAATGTGTCTATGCAATCAACGAATCGAAAACTAAGCAAAAAGGAAAACGGCATTTTGGAATGATTATTAACAATGGGTTAAACGCTTCAGAATTAATCGCAGGACGTGCTTATTTGGTAAACTTTGCATGAAGGATAAACTGAAATTCTAAAATGCCACAAATGATTTAACGTTTAAATTCATTTCTCTACAACAAATGGATGCTTAAGTGCTTCACCACACGTTATACGCTTCGAATTATCCAGTGTTACCATAGCATCCAACAAAGAGCGGAACTGTTCAAGTTTCCGCATGCCTTCCTGAAATGATGTTTTGTGATCCATATAAAATTTAGATGCAGTAGTTGACACGAAAAACTGAAATGTTGAACTGATTTACCTTGTCAAGTTCCTGGTCACCCAACAACTCGTTTTCTAAATTTCGAGTGATCTTCACGACAGACATTGTAGTTATCTGCAAAGAGCTGCTGGTCAATTAATTAACACACTGTTATCTAGGATGCCCATGATCGACAAGCTCCAAATGAAATTGTTAAACAGTGTACGAGATTCAGGCGAATTCAAGCGAATATATGATCAAAAAATTAAGAAAAGTGAACACTGAAAAACTTGAACTACCAGTACAGACAAATACGAGTAAATCAAAATAATTTAATGGTTGGCAAAATGAGATGTTCAGGAAAAAACGGATTGACTAATGCATGCATACTACAAGAAAAAAGAAAGATTTCATGTAGAGAAAAAACCCAACAAACTTTGTCTCGTTGCGTCACTTTGTCGATCTCATGGTACAAGAAATTACAATTCTGATCGAAATGTTGATCTTTAAATTGTGCCTTTCGCACCATTTTATTTGGGAACTTCCCTTTTAAATCCATCATAAATTTCAACATTTGATTATTTGATTTCCCTGCGAACATAATTTTCCCTGTATACACTTCATAAAGTGTGACAGCCACCGACCATAAATCGATGCCAAAATCGTATGGTAATCCGAGCACTGCAGTAAAATCTAGTGTTAACTACAAAAGTCTAGATCGACCTACAATACACTGACAAAACTAAGTTTTAATAAAACCGAAATAAGTTCCAGAAATTTAAATTCCAATTATTATAACAATAACTTACTTATTTCTGGTGCACGGTAAAAACGAGATACAAGATATGGTGCTACTTCAGCATCAGCAACGTGACAACCAGAACCAAAATCGCATAGTTTTAGAGTCATCTTAGTGTCATTCACCTGAAGAAGAACCCTTATAAATTTTAAAATGACAGGATATTTTCTGAATGTATACGTAAGAAACTGAAAAGTGCAAAAAGCAAATCCTACGAAGAAATGTTGGTGCAACAGTAAGATCCAACGTTCTAATAGAAACACCATGATATAAAAAGTTATCACGATAGTAGGAAGTAACTGAACATGATTTAAATAAAAAAGATATTTTCGACAAAGCTAGAAAGATGTAATCCAATCCAAAAGGCTAAAGGACTGTTAATTATCCTCCATCCACTAATGATTAATAGGTAAGAGCCCGCACATTTCAAAAAAAGCTCTTCTTCCTTAATGTTGGGGGGTTAATTCTACCGGGCTTAATTTTAATCTTGCAAAAAAATGAAGTATATAAAATCAACTTTGATACAATGATAAGATGCTTGAATGTAGCGAATAATCATTTCCTTTTACTTACAAGAATGTTATCCGGTTTGATATCTGCGTGAAGAATATTGCATTTTTTGAGTAACCTAAGAGCCATCAGAAGTTGCTGTGTATAACTGCGTACTGCTTTCATATGTAAACCAACGCTATTCCCATACTTCTTTAGTAGTTCGCGAAGATTCATACTGAAAAAAATTTTTTCCAATATTTCTCTGAGAAAAATTTTCAATGAAGAGAATACGTAACAACAGAGAATTAGATAAACTGAAAAGTATGGAACATGCAAACAATTCAGTACCTGAGGGATTCGAAAACCAAACAAAGATGCTGATGATGATAAAAATGTCGGTAAAGCTGAAGGCAGTGATATCGATCATCTCGATCTGCTTCATTTAATTTCTTTAAGATATCCAGTTCCTTCATACCCGTTCTTCGCCTGAAGATAACTTTCAGTTCTAGTAACACTTTTCTAATCCTACCATGTTCAGTGATGAATCATTCCAAAGGCTATTGGTTACTGCATTTGGAGAATAACCCTAAGACGACGAAGCATGTAAAGTTCGTAGTATTTTATGCCAGAAGCGAAGAGAAAATTGGATGATTTCAAGTCTATACCCATTCAATTAAATCAAACTTCAATTTCAATTCACCTATGAGCCTCCGGATCAGCCTTATTGATTTAAACTACGGAAGCTATCAAACAAACTGGCTAATGGCTATTTGAGATGAATGTACCAAATGAGAGGATTCATTGCTATAATGTGTGTGGTGGTAATGGTAGTGGTAGTGGTGGGTAATGACGGCCGATCACGGAGGAAACTCGTCACTGCAGCATCACAGCTTGGCTGTAACAAATCACAGCATATCGATTCTACAATTAACTAAATAAATTAAAATTTTAAACTCAAATTATAAAAATCGATTAAGAAGAAGAAATGCATTTTGGGACGCTCCGCAAAGCTTTTTTCTAACTACATCATAAGGTTTGAAAATGCCCGGCTATAATCCTCTTATACAGCGCTATATTCGGTAATATCATGACATTTGACTGAAAAATTGTCATCAGTTGAAATTTCCTTTAGGAAACTGATAACTTAAAAACTATTTAACAGACAACCTGGAAGATAAACAGAAATAAGACAAGTGAAAAGAACTTTGCGCCATGCGGATCGCCCCTAACACAAGCAAAACTTACATCACTTCGTTATTGCGGATTATCTTCACCGCTACATGTGTATTACTTCGTGCTGCATCTGTAGCGCGCACAACATTACCGAATACTCCTGCACCAGTATAGCCATAAACACGGTACCGGCTATCAAGCATCTCACCAATACGAATTCCTAGAAAGCAAAATTTTTTTATGAAGATTATTCACTCAAACTATTCGATCAGATAACTAGGGACAATCAAACCCGGCATTTGACATCTAACAATCACTTTACAATTCGAAAAAAATGTAACCATATCACCTTGGATATATATGTGTGGCACAGTGAAACGCGTATCCTTGGGCCAGATACAGTCCTACAGAAAGAAGCTTACAATACTAGAAATCAAATTGTTTTGCTTGACATAATGACTAAATTATTATTTTTGTTACTAAAAAAACTGCAGTTAAAATGAATTTAACCGGAAAAGCTGTGCAAAACTGACTATAATAACCATCGGTGTCATCCCAGTTATCCTTCAACGAAGCATTGGCCGGTTCTTGTCCAGAAACTATTATTGCAGCTTTGTTCAATACCTAGAATTTATAGCAAGGTATTTTGGAAACGTCATCATTCTTAAAAATTCCTACTAAATTTTCTATTCGAAACATCCATAGCGAAGAATGTGAAAGAAAGACCTCGGGAGGAAGTTCAGCATCTGTTGCAAACATATCAAATGTCGTGGTAGTGCAGTCTTCCGCTGTTTTATTCTCTATCTCCTGTTTGGTGTCCTCCCCGCGCTGTCTTCGTAGTTCTTCCGCTTCTTCTTCCACTGCTTTCCTCAATGCACGATCAACAGCAGACTCTTCTTGGCCCTAAGTAAAATTATGATAACAAAAAAATTCAATGAAGAAAACCAATCCGCTGTTTTATTCAATGAAGAAAAGAAAAACAAACTTCTTTTAAAGCGAACACTCCAAACTAACCTTGATATGAACCATTTTCTCTTTCAAATCACCGTAGAAATCTGCAGGTGTATCCTCACCAGCCGGTGAAATCGGACTACTGCAACAAGATACATCACTGTCGTGTCTCTTCTGCAGTTCCTGTTCAGCTTCTCGCAATAACTGTTCATCAGCTGATTGGCTTGATGTTTCTTCATCACCAGACTTCTCAAAACTCTTTTCCTGTTTAATATTGTCTGTCTCGAAATCGGTTTTTTGGCGGTTATCTTTATCCGGTGGTATCTCATCGAAATCATCAGTTTTTGCTCTGAAAAAATTACACATTCAATAATCATAACATTCAATAGGTAACGAAAGCAACAATTTATCTTTTTCATTAAAATTATAATACCAATAAAATTTCACCTTGGTCGTTCCTTCTCATCATTCTGTTTTTCAATATTTTTTATGATTTGCTGACGACGTTTTCGAAGCTCCTGAATTTTCTTTTCTTCTTTTTCGTCAGGATCTTCCCATTCAATCGAACTAACACTATCTTCCCGATGAAAGTGGTCTCTTTTCTGGTCTCTGAATGTAGTCAATAATGATGTTAAGTAATTAGCGACTTCGGAACTTACGAAAAAATTTGTTCCTAAAGCTTGTATTTTCAGAGAGTTAACAAGACGACAAATTTCTGAATATTGATAAAGCCATTTCCATAATGTCATGAAAAAATATCACTCAATTTCCTTGTAAACTCACCTCTGAACTTTAATCTCAGACCTTGAGGCATCGTCGCGTCGACTTTGACTTTTCCCGATGGAATCTCGTCGAAATTCATTTTTTGCTTTGTCGCCATGTCGATCCCTTGATTTAGCTCGTTCATGTCTTTCTCGTTCTCGAGATGACTCCTTACGATGTTTCAACTCAGGACGAGGACGATCCCGAGATCTGCTTCGACGAGACCGACCTCTAGATCTGCTTCGACGAAAATGATCGCGTGATCTGCTTCTTTCACGTCCAACTCGATCCCTGGATCTCGAACAGTCCCTTCGCAATCGTTCCTTAGATCTGAAACAGCGCAGACACAGATGATGCTAAGTTTGATAGGAAAAAATCGGTAATAAAATAGCCAAAACTCAATACCACTAGAGATCTATCTAAAAACACTGCGGAAAATTCTCCTTGAACCTCGAAACTAAAAACTGTAAAAAACATTCACCTAGATTTGGAACGTGGAATACGCCGCCCCACTGAACGGGATCGTCTGTCGGAACGTCTCTCACGATTACGATCTCGCTCGCGTCCAATGCGACCTGATCTCGAACTACTTCTACGTCTATCATCTTTGGATCTCGAAACACTACGGCGAGCTCTACGATCTCGTGACTCCGATCCCCCTTCTTCTATCTTTTCATTATATCCACGCCGTCTAACGTCGGTTGATCGATCCGTATCAGTTCGTTTCTTTGAACTTGATTCGCCCTCTTTTCGCCTTTCACGGTCATTTTTACGCTCAGATGACAAGTGATGTTCTTCATTATCAGCTTTTTTGGTGCTCTCATTATTCTCAACAGGTTTTCTTTTTACTGCTTCCAGCTCTCTCTTCTTCTCATCTTTGATTTCTTGTATTCCTCTTTTTTCGTTCTTCGAATTCATTTGTTCCTGCAATGCTTTGTCGACTTCCACCTTCTCCTCCTTCTTTTGTTCATCATTCTTTAAGATCTCTTCAATCTCTTTCCTTCTTCTCTTTGCCAATTCATATTGTTCAGAATGTTTTAGATATTCTCGTGAATGTGTACGCTTTCGTCCTCTTTCCGGTGATGGACTCACCTTTTTCGCGAACTTTTCATCTGCTGCTATATCATCTGGTTTCTCGACTCCATTTTTGGTTGAAATTTTCTTTACCAACTTCTCACTAGCCGCAGCGTCGTCATCCACTTTTTCAGTTCCGTTTCTAGCAGACAGTACCTCACTTTTTGAAGATATTTGTTTGTTTTCATCATGTTTACTTTCTCTTCTACCAAAGGAAGATGAACTATCGCTATCCTGCTCTGATATTTTACCCGCCTGTTCATCTGAATTACCTGGAACAACGACGCATTTAGATTATGAATAAAAAAATTAAGGATGCTGGTTCATTTATTATTCCCTTTAAAGATTATGAGCTTACACATGAATATAAGTAAAACTAAAAGACAGAATGAAGCTACTATGTCATCAACTGTTTAGAAAGAAAAATTGAATTCTGAGTTTCCTTGAACCTTTAGAGTGAATTGGAATTCAACAACAACCACTCATAGTTCAACCAAAGATGAACTAAAAGAAATCACTTTCCAGTAAACACAATCAAAAGCCGTATTGCAAGTAATTCTAAGAAAATTCAATAAGCTTATAACCTTTGCTTTTCATTTCATCCTCTATCTGTAGCTTTTTCTCCAGTACTTCTTTCCGTTTTTCCAATTCATCAAGTTCAACATCACTAAATTCTTTGTCGCCATCTGTTTTCTTTTTTTTCTTACTTTTCTTATGTTTCTTTATCTGCAATAATTTTGTCGACAAAACTCCCCATATAAACAGCAAAACTTTTAGAGTGTTGGAAAAAAAACCATGAATTCTACACCCACCGAATAATATTCAAGTCTTAAATATCATGTGAAATGATGTTCTTTCAAACAAGCCTGGTCTGTTAATTTGATGCCTCCAAAGAAATTTATTCCACGAATTTAAAGTCCCAAAAGTACCTGAGCTATTTAATTTAATTTTGGAAATCCAAAAAAAACAAACCTTTTTATCTTTCTTTTTTTTATGATGCCGCTTTTTGTATTCCTCGTCATGGCTAGAATCGTTATGCTTATGTTTATGTTTGTGCTTCTTCTTGGCTTTCCGTTTCTCGTTGCCACCGTCAGTTTCACAAACAGCAGTTTTTGTTACATCATTCATGTCACCGGAAGTATCCAACTGCATTTCTATGGTGGTATTTTCTGCATCCATTACTACAGCCATCTGATGAACAAATTTAGTTACTAAGAAAAATTCAATGATTTAAACTATACGAACTGAGAGAAGCAATTCACAACGCCGGTATGAAACAAACGAAATGAACCAAATTGGTCAAATCGAAGTAATTGTATTCGCTGATTAGACTGCACTAAATGAATCAAAACTTATCTGCTGATCAAGATGTCTAACATAAACCTCAGCTTTTCAGTTTCATTGCCTGTCAATTAATTTTTGCAAGAATGATTCCGGCAATTCTAGAACAGCTCCTCATGATATTTTATTGTCTAAAACTCAGCAGTTCCTGATATATCAAAGTTTAAAACCTGCTAAATATAAAATGGGAATTTAGAGTTTGCAAAGACATAAAAGTAATGTAAACAACGTGACCAGTGAACAGCAACCTTACTCCATGAAAAAATTTACAAACAGAAAACTTCATCTGGATCATTTACCTATTACTAATCAAGTTAAACGGTAAAAAAAAAATAAAGAGCAAAATTCATTTTAACTCCTTAATATTTTAGTCTAATCAGATGTTCCATCAATTATCATATTTCCTGATTTTCCTGTCGTTTGTGCATCGCGTGTGTCCAAATTAGATGACAACACGGTCACACGTCAAATAGGGCCATATCTATTACCTTCCTTCTTTTCACGTAACTCATGTTGCCTGCTGGGTTAAGGCTCAATGAAAAAAGGAAGAAAAACAATCGCATAATTAATACAGACAGCATATAACCAAAATGCTGTCATGGTGACAACAAAAATAATGGTAAAAGGGAAGAAAACGCTTTCATACATACACCTTATGTGCTGCATTTCCCTTAGTTTCCACCTCGAATTATGATACCAACAACAAACATGGCCGGCCGTCAATTTAGAACGCGTCCTTTGCTTCTGAAAGCTCTTTTTGTTTATTTTCTTCGTTTACCCATGCATGAATGGTTAATTTTTACGTATGTGAAAGTGAAACATTTTCATGTATGTGCAGAATTTCACCTTTCTTTTTTAAACGAATACCCTGACAGTTGACAGGTCTAAATAAATAATAAGGAAGAAAAAGCATCACAGTTTTTGCTTTCTTTTTAAACATATTTTTCAGTTGAAATTCTAAGATTTTCTTCTGATTGAAAAGATGCTTCTCAAGTTCGAAAATTCTTTCTTCTACTACAAAAATTTAATGAAACCTAAAAATTAAAGGAAATTGAGAAGACGGCTGTAATAATGTCCGCTTGATAAAATCAATAATAACAACAACAACTACTATAACAAGAACAACAACAGTTCGATAGGTGCTTACGGTGGTGACCGCGCAGTCATATGATAACGTCATGTGATTCATCTGAAAATTTGATAATTAAAAAAACATCGCATTACGGATTCACTTACGTACGTTATTTCAATAATTAATTGATTGGCAATAGCTGTATCAGCTGTCATGATTTTGTATAATCTCACTCTTCATAATCCTTGTAACACCACTTAAAATTCCCTTGCATGATTATTGGGGATTTCCGAGAAAAGTGATTATCAGGATATCTTTCCAAACTGCATGGAACAAAGTGAAACGATACAGTCAGTTAACACCATTTCCTCCATCAAAGAAAGAATTCATATTTCCATGACACTATGTCGCTAAAACTGTCATGCTGAAACAAACAAGGTATCGCAAAATGAAACCTTTTGTATTTGTCCGCTCGGATTAATTACAAAAAACAATCAAATTCATAGCAACTTTATCAATTTATTTTCCGGGGAAAAAAGCAAGTAGTATCACTGTAGCCCACAAGCAATCATAACCTGAATTTAGACAAGTACCATACCACAAATACAGCTATCACGCAATTAGCATAGTTTGAAAACATTTTCCCGCTTAGCTACGGAAAATACACAGTAAAGAATTTCTACATATAGAATTTTCTCACTAAAAGACTAAGCTGCGAGCGAACAAACAACGTATATATATAATGTGTGTATACATATACTTTTTTGTGACAGTGTGAACGACAAAAAATAAAAAGATGTTTGAGTGATTCAGAGATCTGCTAAACTAACCACAGATCGCCTGCAATGATACTTGAACAAAATGCCGACTACACAGAAAGGTGATGAAGGTCTCACCGTCCAACAACAAATCATTCAATATAAAGACAGCTGCAAACTCAAGGACTATTCATCTCGTCAAAGTTCCTTCTGCTGTGGGATATTTCAACATTTTGAACAACAGCGCCATGCTTATTTGACGACTTCTTCCTGCCGAAAGATTTAATAAAAAAGAGAATTTACGAATCTGTCGATAATTAGATTCCTAACAGATAATGGGTGATAAAAGGATGGGTTTGCCGAACAACAAACACCGTATGACAAAACATCTTCAATGTTGGCAAGAAATTTACTCTCAGCTAAATGAATAACCGGATTAAAATTAAACAGATAGCCCCCAGTAGCTTGCAAAATTAATAGAACTAAAACTAACAATTTTTCAGCAATCATCAATAGCCGAATTCTTAGGGTTCAGTAGACAAATAATTCAATCCAGATTATCCTGCTCAGGAAGTAAAACTACCATAGCAATGCAAGAGTATTCGTTAAGTCATGAAAATTATCACATAGTTCTGATTATATTAAACAAATGATTCGGTGATCAAAAAGCTCTCAAACGAAAACTCAACAAAGGCTCGGAAAAATTTTCCCATCGATTCATCACCATTCAATGAATATTCGATGCGCCTCTGAAAATCTTACAAGAAAAAAAGTTTTCTACGACAACCGCAATGCAAATAGATTTTATCAAACATTCTATTCGATTGAAAAATTTGCGAAGGAAGTTGGAAGGTATAAAAATCCCAAGAGAGAGAGAGGGAGAGAGGAAGAACGAGATGGAGAAAGAATGCACGAGTTTTGTTTCTAAAAGAGAAAAACCTTGACTCAACTACAATCGCAATCAAAGAATACCTCTAAAGTTACAAAATAAAACAATGAAATCAAGGAACCGTGGGAAACATCCATAATCATCTGAATGAAAAAAATACATCAGAATAACAATGCTAGAATTCATGATACCAAATGGAAATCAATTTTGTAGATAAGTGAATGAACAACTAAACCAGTTAGCGTCTAGTTCCACGGAATTGACACTCTACATAAACAGTACCTGGCATTATGCCACCTACTTCCCCGTAAATCTCAGGAAATAAATCCGGAACGAGAATTTACCAATCGACAACAAAAGGCAAAACGCAGCCCTCGCAATGAGCTTTTCTGGACTGAATGCAAAACAAACAATCCTGACACTTGAAAATTTCACTGAAACTAATGAAAATTTCGCATATGAACTGAATTTGGTGCCGATAAACTGGGAAATTTTTAGGTTTGAAGTTAGAAGTCGGCAAAATATTATACCTACATACTGATTAAGTACACTACCTTACATAATGGAACTTATCCCTTAGATTTTAAAAATCTTGAATGATAAAACAAGTCCAATGCATTTCGTAAAATTTAAAAAATTTTCTTTTACCTGAAGAAAACACGACTACTCGCTTAAGTATTCAATTATTAACGAAGACACCATTATTTAATTATCATCCAATCTCAAAATCTACCTTTCCAAAATTCGAATTAGTACCATAAAACGCTTGGACGGTATGGTCTATTCTAGATGTTATCTTCAAAGTACTTAGAATTCCTTTTGAAAAATATCATCGCACAAAGTATAGTGAAAATATCCCATGCTGAAGTGAGGATGATAAGCAATTATTTCTTCATCACGAAATTTCATTAACACAAAAACCGACAAAAGATAATAGATGAATATCAGGTGATAAATCGAATAGGTGAATTTTACAGAAAAGTTCAAAGTTGTATGGAGAATGAGAATGCAAGAAATGATTAGAAAAGGTTCCATCCAACTTAAACAAAACAACCAAAAAGACACTTTCACAAACAATCCGAGCCGGATATCACCGGCATTGTAATTGAAAAGCCCATAGCTACATCTACGGGCCGCATTGAATTGTGTGATCGATTAGGTTAGCGTTGGTTGGATAAAAAGGTAGCCGTTGGTTTCATATGGGTTGAGATGTTATTGTGATATAGCGTTGTGGTGATAACAACGATTGATATTGTTGTGATAACAAAGATTATTGTGATATCGTTGTAACTATATGTTTAAGTAGTAGAAGTTGACGAATTATTGTTAATATTACAGTGATATTAATGGAGCATTATAGTTTATAGTGATATAAAAATAAATGTTGAAAGTCAAGGATTGTTTAAATCTTAATGATTAGGAAAAACTAAATGAGAAAAATAACCTCACAATATTTTATATAATAAATTGTTCTTTTATTATCTTTTGCTATTTATCTGACGGAAAACGGGATTGATTTGTAGAGGACATCGAAAAGTATGCTTCCGTTCGTCTATAGCGGAGATGGTGATCGTTGTGGCAGCTATGATAATGAAAGGTATTTGGTTAGATTTTGATGTTTTTAATATCAAATTAGATTAAATTACTGCATTTTGAAGATTTTTTTCGGCTGAGAAGGAATGAGAAAAAATTCTAAGTTTTTGCTTTGACGGTTTGTGGAATGGATAACTGTTCGTTTCGAACGAAAAGTAGATAATTTTGGCGAATGTATATACATTATCTTTACCACCTATCAGCAGCAGTCTTAAGATGATGTCTTTTTGTTTTCTTCTAATTGTGATTGTTGGAATTATTTCTTTAGAAGTAAAATCCGACTAATGAAATCATTGTAGGCGCAATGACAGATATCGAAGAAGTAGTTCAAGAGGACGTTCCAGGTCACGATCGTGGTCCAGAGATCGGCGACGTAAGTGATAATACATGACGTTTGATTTTTATCATCTCTTGTTTTGCATTTTTCCATGATATGTTAGTTTTCGTCATAAATTTAAAAAGTTAAAAATTAAGTTACTCCAGGCCGAAGTCGTTATTCGAGATCGCGATCATCTGGTAGAAGTCGTAGTAGAAGCCGTAGTCGTAGTCGCAGTTGTAGCCGTAGTAGCCATGATCGTTCGCCGCGTCAGGATTTCGACCGAAGACGTCGTTCAATCGATAGGGATAGAGAGGTCTTTCAGCCATCCAACAAATTTTAATATATGCTTCACGTGATCACTTAAATTACGCTTCATTTGCGTGAATTGTACTCGAAAAAAGTGGTGATGCCATTTGGATACGCGAAATTGTAGCCGTTTAGGAGCCAAGAGAATTTTCAAGCGCATTGCCCTATTTATCTTCCATGCAAGCCCAATCACAAACTGATAAGTACGCATCACATACGGCGCTTTATGGACAACCACATTATAAAATCGTCATGAAAATGTTACCGACCGATTCGCAGCGAGATGCGGTAAGGTTTTCTTACCAACTTTCATCACTACCATTCTGATTGTTATTCGACTAGCATTGATATCGGCTCTTGTTTAAATTTGCTTCATTTACTTTTTCTTTGACCGGAATTGGTTAATTGTTGGTTCAGTTCAGTAGCTTTTTGAGATCAAGTGAGAAATGAGAATGAAAATCAATTGTGAGAGCAACATTACTTATTGATGTTGGAATCAACAGCAAACTGTAAAGACTTGATTTCGCATTATGCCTTTAGAACGAAATTAATATTTTTGTGAATCTCTCAGTTTTATCCTAAATTTGAATTGTTTCTCTGAAGTTGATGTATTTTATACTTTTTAGCTGATGGCACTCACAGCGCGTCAAGGCTTTCGAGTCAAGGATATCCGTATAATTCATAAAGGTAATTGTTATTTATTTCTATACTGTCAGCATTTTAAAATTCTTATGTATCGTTTTATATATTATGCCTTGTTTGAGCTTTTATTTTGTTTGTATCATTCACTTACTCGTCACAGTTTTTTTTATTTGTCCACCAAAAGCCTTCTCTTCGTTTTTTTTTTTTTTTTTTTTTTTTTTTTTTTTCGTAACTTCTACCAATCATCGTCTGCTTATTACGTAAATATATAGAGTAATTCTATAGAAAATTATGGTGGAAATTCGTACTTCTTGAAGAAAGCTTCAGTTTGTTTAAAATGCTATCGGGGTTCATAAAATGATCTTGTTAACACTTCGAGATGATAGTAGTATCGATTCTAAATCCTGCAAAAGATGCAGGAATGCGCTACATTCAGGGAAAAATTGATTAATACGGGTGAGTGGGTGGATGGTTGGACTGAAGATTTCTGGTAAATTGTCGACGTGGTGACATACCGTTATCTGTAACGTAAAGATAGATTAGGATGAGGATGCAGTCGTGTTTCGTATCTGACGTATATGTCGTTTAGTTTGTATTAGTAACATGTAGTTAAGGAATAGTTAACGCACACTATCGTGAATATTGCATCCAGACGAAGGAAAGTATCGTGGATTCTAAATCCAGAATCTTTCATTGTCATTAACTTGTTGCAATAACTACAGGTCCAGACCGTTGTTTCGGATTCGTGGAATTCGGAGATGTGAATAGCGCACAAGCTTGGATGGAATACAACAAGGTCGAACACTGTATATATAATTTTTATCTGTAGAAAAACTGCAGGTTTTTATCCCCCTTAGCGAGTGAACAAGGCCTAGTTTCATAGTTTATAAAGACGCCGGGGTGGTAGTTCCATTACTATAAGGATTTTATTCCGGGAAAAAATCCTGGAAACTCATACCAAATGTTTGCTTGCTTATTGCGGAATTCCAGGATCGGTTAACGTTTACATACGTTGAACGACCATTTTCAGCATTTTTTCCCCGTGGGTATCGTTGTGCCCATTATTTTTATCCCTTTTTTCCTTAAATTTTCGAACGACGACTAATTACTGTACATCCTGACGAGTGTGTCAAATGCGTGAAAGTAGAAACCGCGTAAATCGTGTTTCAGGTCATGCGGTTGTATTCTCGTCCATTTTTAAGTGGTTTTACTTTTTTCAGGGAACTTTGTTATTGGATGATGGACGACCAGTTAAATTAGAGTATTCACGTTATGATAGTCTTGATGGACGATCATCGAGTCTGTCTGGTTCAGGCGATTGGATGTGTGCAAAGGTATATTTCTATATGATTCGTATTGTTATTTCATACTGTTTGATATTTTCCACGAAAATCTAACTTCGAAATTTTAAAATTCTCATATCAGAAACATTGCATTTTACAGTGTACCATAAAGAATTTTAAAAATCGTGGCGCATGTTTCAAATGCAATCTAACTCGAATGGAATCAGATGGCTTGACCAGAAAGGGTTACGCAGCAATTGGTGTCGCGAAGTGTGATAGTAAGTGCTAACTCAGTCTTTGCATTACTGTACGGGAATAATTTTTGTCTGCTAATTATGAAAGCTTACTTTTGGAATAAATTCTAAACGGAAGTTAAGCTTTAAAGTCAAACTTTAAAACATAATGTCAAGTATGAAATGTAGTCTTAAATCTTTAAAGAAAGGCAGCAGAATCATGTTTTACCTGTTGTGAATAGACTATTTTTAGCTCTTCTGCTACGTGAAATACCGCTAAATTGTACGGAAGCTAAAATTCAAGCAGAAATGAATCGAATATCTTCATTGGACGTTTTGCGTGTTCATATTGCTGAGTCTGGCCTTTATGCTTATGTCCAAATGCGTAGTGCTGATGATGCAGAAAGAATTATGCTAACACTAAACAAGATACCCTTACTTATCGATGGTTGTGCGGGTAAACTTTTCTTATGTCTTTTCACCTTTTTTTTTAAAAAATAATATGTTCGTCGTAACTGACATGGCTTCGAATTTTCTAATGAGAATGTGTGCATTACATATTATGGAATTGATAGTTTTTTTTTCTTTTGTTTTTCAATGTCATATTTGGTTTGTTCGAAGTGAAAACCGAAGAGTATATAAATTTCAGTAATGGTTACATACTCGAGATTGCCGTTGAATACAGTTTTGTCAACAACGGCAGCAACTGAATCAATGCAGAAAACGGCTGAACGTATTAATCAGATGCCTGCTTTTAGACCAACAGCTGGACCGAGTAATAGTTCAATAACTGATGCTTCGGCTTTAAAAAAGATCTCAAGATTTGAATGTTATAAGTTATTTCATACCTAATTTGTGGTACTTATCAATTTCAGATCCAAGCTGTTATGATTTTATTTACTATGAAAATTAGTTCGATTGAGTTAAGGTCTATCTTTTCAGGTGGTAATGCTGGTGTAGAAGCAGCACAGTTGGCAATTGCAAAGGCACAACTGATTCGGCAGATGACGAATTCAATGATGACCACTGGTGATACGGTTTGTAATCTTTTTTTTTTTCTATCTCTGACTATTTATTTTTTTCTAATTACCGTACTTTAAGTTTTGAGTCATATTCAGATTCATATTTTAGAAAAAAAATTCAAAAGAAATGAATTCTCGCGGTAGTTCGAGAATTTTTGGAACTGTTCAATGATTTTAGTGGCAACATCCCCAAAGATCGCATTTTGCCGCTTGTTTGTCTCTCATGTGGAGGTTGGTGGGGACATCGATTAGAGCTTTTCCATATAATTCATTCGGGTCGGACTTTTCGATAATTTCGATTTTTTGGCTCCTTCAGCGAGCATACAAACCTATCTTATTTTTGTTCACACTTCCAACATATCTCCTCCTTGGTGCCTTTGCTCCGACGCTGTCTAATTGTAGTCGTATACGGCGAAGGATTAAGCGGATTTTGAGGTTTTGTCGAAAGTAAATTTTTTTTATAGCTGAAGAGAAATTTGCTTATACTATGTCCTGTACAATATGAATTTGTTAGATAGCATCGACGTATTCTGCGGCAGCAACTGCAATTCCCCCAATGCTTAATCGACCTCCACCGCCGTTACCGCATGAGACAAATTTCGTTGTTACTGATTATTTCAAAGATGAGGCTTCGGCTGACAGAAATTTTGTGTGTGTCGATGATATAACCAATCAGGTATAATTTATGCTATGAGCTATAGGTTTTTAGTTTCACTTATATTTCGTTTAGTATATGCTTATATCTAAAATTAGTGTTACATTAAAATTGCGAACACTTGTTGCAAATCTTTTGCAAAAATCTTTTTCTAATTTTGACTCTATTTACAGGATTCACAAAGTATTCCATCTGGGGGTGGTGCACAAGGGCCACCGTCGTCTTATACCGGCCCACAGATCAAAGGAGCTGCCGATTTAGGCTTCGTGGAAACTCCATGGGGACGTTATAAAAGATATCGTATGTACTTTTTCCAATTCAGGAATTTCAAAAATATTTAAACTTCTAGTTAGGATTGCCCTCACTTAATCAAGTTAAGTTATTCAAATTATTAGATTTTTTTTTTACAGGTGCACCAAACCCGACTATATATCAATTTGAGCCATCTTCCGGATTATATTATGACCCAACTACTGGTTTATATTATGACAGCAATTCGCAGTATTATTGGGATGCTAACGCACAAAAATGGAATTGCTGGAACGCAGCATATCAAACATATATACCGTGTGATTTAATGTCCCGACAAACTGGAACAGATCAAGGTAGGTCAAAGTTCTTGTAAGTTCCTTTTGATGCCCAACACATTAACTTTCGGGAGGGGAAATTGGACAAGAATTTTAATTTTTTAAATTTTACATCATTTAAGATAATCCATTTTCAGAAGTTATAACAAATAACGAAAGTCAAAACGAAACTATCGAGAAAAATACCGAAGCTGTGAAGGAAGAACCAAAAAAAGAGGTAGTTTTAATTTTATCGTATGATCAGGATTTATATTTGCATACCCAAAAGTTCTGGCGATTTTTCTTGACTCCTTTCTGGGGAATTGGGAAGGATTCTCGTTTTCTTGAAAGTTTCTTTCTCGCTTATTTCTAGCCTCAAAAGACTGCAAAAGATATTGCGCGAGAAATGGCTCGTTGGGCTAAAAAACAAAGTAAAGTGTTGTTAGCCGTCAAAGCACCTCCAAAATTGGAGACTACATCACCTCTGGTAACTGCCGCCAAACCGAAAACAACTACCGTCGAACCAACTGCTGATCTTACATATAAAATGCTTGAGAAGACAAGTGTTAGTGAGGTTTTCATTTTTCATCCAATGTTTCGGAATATTTGCTGAAGTTACTGTTAGATTTGGAATGGAAGCTCAAACTATATAAATAGTTGGTCGAAATTTCGTTATTTACAGAATCCATTCGGCTCATTCAGTGATGATGATGAAGAGGAAGAGATACCGCCAGCAGCAAAAATTGCAGCAGTTGGTGTGGGTCGTGTAGCATTGAATAGTAAAGGTGGAAATCGTTTAGCTCAGCATGCAGTTGATTTACCGCCGCCTTCAGTTGTCGATCCAGTTGCTATTCCACCTGTCAAAACGTATGTTTTTTTTTTTTATACATTCAGTACATCTCATTCTGTTGCTTCAGTTTATTTAATTACAAAATGTGTCTTAGGAGCATTATTTGTGAATAAAAGATGATATGTCATATACTGGCTGAATACTGCTGCCGTCTTTACTAATCGCTGCCAACTGCAAAATGCTGAAAAGTTGTGAAGTAATTATACGTTTAATTAGATTTTCGTTAGATTTGTATTGTTACAACAATGCTGGAATAGTCTAATTAGTAGTCTGAAGTGGGGTTGTCGTATTGTACAAAGTCAATTAAGAAGTAGAAAATATTTTGCCCTATTTTTTTCAGGACACATTCGGATGAAACTTTTGTTGATATTGAAAAAAAATATTGCATTTTGTGTAGACGAAAATTCGCAAGTTTAGAAATTTTGATGAAACATGTTCGAATGTCGGATCTCCATAAGGTATAAAAATTTCAAGCCGTGTAGATTTGAAAATGACATCCGGTTGCGTTTGTATGCTTGCATTAGTTCTAGTTTTTTTAACTGGCTATCATAAAGAGAATCATCTTGACTATCGCTGTTTTAGTTTTAGCTGCTGTTGTTAATATCTAACACACGAACATTTACGTAATTTTTCCCTTTAAAAACAAAAAATGAGTGCTATGACCAATTATTTCGAATTACAGTTTGGATAGAAGTGGCGAAGCTTTCTGCATATACTTAAGTAAAAAATACACCAGATAAAATAGCTTGGTCGGGTTGTTGAGTGTTTAGTAGTTTACATCATTTTGAGTTTCCACTTAGCTTTGTTGGGGGTCGAATGTGGACTATTTTACTAATTTTATCAGCACAAAATCGCAATTTTCCAGAAAAATCTGGAAGCACATTTATTGCAAGCATCTGTCGATGACAGTGCATGGTCGATGCCATCCGTATCTACCTTACAAGGTACCTCTTCATGTTCGCTTGCGCCGCAGCAATATCGAGATCGCGCAAAAGAACGCCGTAATTTGTTCGGATTAGATCCAAGTGGTTAGTTTCTTCCTTTTTTGACATTTTCGTGTTTATTGTTCAAGGTGAAAGGTTTTGTTTATAAAGTTTTCCACTATTTTTTTTCATTTTAATGGGGAACATTTGAGGTGTGAGGTTTTTTTTTTTGATAATTATCTACTTCTCGTATTTTACTCCAGGTTTTACAAGCGATAGTGTTGAAGTTGGAGCAGATTATGCCGTCCGATCATCAGACATTCCGATCGACGATACAAACATAGGAAATAAGTTATTAAAATCAATGGGTTGGCAAGAAGGGACTGGTATCGGAAAGAATAATCAAGGTATGAAGTTTTTTGCCTATGGAAAACTAAGTTATGTTTAGCCAGGAGGATAGGAATCTGAAAGTTGCAGATATCGCACAGAATTTGAAATTCGTCATTTATAAGTTGCAACTATTTTAAATTTTTCCATGATCAGTCACTTATTCAAACTTGGTATGTTAAGTTTTGTCATTTGGATATTATCTGGTTGAATAGTGAACCTGTGACAATACAAAGTCGGTTGTAAACTTATTCTGCTTTACGGAGCTTGTTTATTTATTTATTACCAAGCATGCTGTTTCAGCACATATAAATAAAGTATAATTTTTTGCAGGTATCGTAACACCGATAGCAACGGAGATGCGGGTAGAAGGAGCAGGATTAGGTGCAGCTGGTTCAAGAATGTTGCACGGTGCGAATGCATCTAGGCGGGAACGAGCACGTACTTCGATGATGAGTCGTTTTCAGGATTTGCAGTGATTAAATAGAAACAGAAGAGATGAGAGAGGAAAGAGAGCAAAGAGTTGATTGGCAGTTGTTTCAAAGTTTTATTCATTGTGTTTTTGGCTTTTTATTTCCTTTTCATTGATGTTTTTGGCTTTTTATTTCCTTTTCATTGATGTTTTTGGGATGTATTTGTTTTTTATTTGCTTGCTTGCAAATGGATTAAATGGTTCCTTAAATTGATCAGATACTGGTTTGCTCATTAGTTGTGAGCTGTTATTCTATAACCCTAACTGTTCATTCTGGTAGACAACTTACATTTCCTTTTTCCATAGATGTTTTTCCCCTCGTTACACTTAAATTATGTTCATCAGTTTAATTATAGAATCGATGATCGTAATGAGCGATGGATAGATATTCATGTATCATCTAGTAGTTTTAAAAATACTTTTTTTGGGATTTTGATTTTCATCAACTCGTTTTGTTGGAATTTTTATTATTGTAAAAGTGAAGAGTGAAGTTATATCCCAGTGTACGCAGGTGGTATAAATGTAATTCGTTGAAATGATTGGAAAGAGGAAGTGGGAGTAGGAATGTAAAAGAAGATTAGGAAATGGCAGTAATCGATAAAATATAATAATATTCATTCAGAAAGAATGTAACAATCTCTTCGCTCAAAGAATTGTAGTTTCGACTACTTTCGGGAAAGCGGGAAGTCGTACAGATAATTGTTATACATAGACAAAGGATGTTATCAGTGAAATTTGAGAAGAAATGCCTCTAATTTAAAATACGCCGCACCTCAGTCATATTCCCGAACCATTTCCTTAGAAGATTCTAAGTGCAGTTTACCATCGGTTTCATCCAAGATTACACAAACCTCAGAATGAATAACATTGCAATCATGTACAATACATGACATGTACGGTATCAGATGACACGCAAAGATTCATCATTGGTACCATCTTGTTGTGTTGGCATTGAACCGACGAAGTGGAATGCTTTACCTTTGAAACACTTAGCATTCGGCTATGATATTGAAGTAACAAATTCTGAAAACATCTATAAGTGTTACCAGCTTTTCCTTAACTGTTGAACGGATATCCAAAATTGCCGATACGTATTAATTAGCTAATATTGTTTGATGTCTAAATCATCTGGAAATGACAGATTACTAATAACAAGAATTAGTTATCGTTATATTTCACTTGCATTGATCATATCAATTATTATTTCATCATTCCTTTATATATATTTCAGTAATTTAGTTCATTATCTTAATAAATTGTTTATTGAATAGTTTAGTTTAAATTATAAGTAAGACAGTTTTTGTATATGTGCAAATTTCAAAATAATTTGTAAGGAATTTCTCAAACTTTTTGGAATTGATTTTGTAAAATATTTAAATATTAAAAATAAAATTCGTTAGCTATGTAAATTAAATGTACACTTTTCATATGTGTTATTAATATTAAATATAAATTTCCATTATATCATGCAAATTTTTGGATAGTTTTATTGAATAATTTAATTATGTTTATGCAAAAATTGTGTGATATGCTAATTTTATGTGGCATATTCTTAATTATATAAGTGCTTATGAAGTCAGTGTCATTTATTCGTGTAACTTTATTTTACGAAGGATGGGCGACACGAGCTGTTATATGGGACCACCAGGGGCATCTGGCGGTGGTGGTAGTGCTGGTGGTGGTTATGGTGGTGGTGGAGGTTATGGTGGTGGTGGAGGTTATGGTGGTGGTGGTTACGGTGGTGGAGGAGGTGGTGGTTATGCTTATCAACGAGAATATGATTATGGAAGTGAGTGAAAAGATTTGAACATTTTTGATCACTGATAATTTTAATTGCAATAATAATTATTATTATAATAACAGTAATAATGTTTGATGATAAGTTTAGGCAGTGGTGGTGGCGGTGTCGGTGGCGGTGGCGGTGGCGGTAACGGTGGCGGTGGTGGTGGCAGTGGTAGTAGTGGTGGAGATGATGGGCCAAAAATGCGAACTGATGTGTCCTGCTATCTTGGGCCCAGATGAAAACCATTATAAAGTCAAATAAGCTTTACACCAGACTTGCCCGATAACTGCCAAAAGTTCTTCGCCTCTCCTTAACACGAACTGATAACTGATCTCACTTATCTTTCTCTATATGTAATGAATTCGTTGAAACATCGAAACAAAAAAGGAATTCTGCCTGATTGGTTATCTCACACAACAAGTTACAATTTCCAACATTACTTAATTTTCGATAATTTATTGAATAAAAGTCAAATTAATATTAATGAATAACAATCATTTATTGCATATAAATGTATGTTATTTCTGTTTCCATTTTTCCATTCTGAGAAATTTTATGAAAAATCTTAAAATTAATTTTAAAAAGTAATTCCAAGAAAAAATCTCATCTCGGGAATAAATTTTGTTTCTTTTTATCCCTAACTTCATGTATATTATAATTCCCGACAGAATGCAAATATCTCGATGTTTATATTTTCTGGTGCTGATACTAACATTATAAATATTACCGTAAATTCCAATGTTAGTATCAGTAGTTGGATTGTATGATGATCCATAAATTTGATAATATATAAATTTTAGAAGATAATTTTTATGAATTCTATTTTCAAATAATAGATTTATGGTGGTACAAAATATATTAACATGAATTATTATCATTCTACAAACTTGTCGTAGAATGATGATAATTCAATTTGTGCTATTCAGATTATTAAAACCAATATCATTTCAACCACATGAAATATATATATATATATATGTATATTATTACTACTTTATTATTAGTAATTAATAGCCAAAAATAAAAAAAATCAGCAGTAAACAATAATACACATACGTACAAATAATTGTGTAAATTATTATTTTACCCAATTTCAATTCATCTTATTTTCCGGTAAACAATAATAAGATAAATGATTATTTTATTTAATCACAATCCGTTCAATTTCCGGAATAAGAACACATATATATTTTTTTTTCTTCTCATTTCTTACATTCCCATATGCTCGTGTTATTAATGCGATTTATCATCCTCTTCATTTAGGTAAAAATGGATGTGTAGTAGTTAATGAAGTGAAGTAAGTACTTTTTTCCGCCTTTACCTCTTCTTCCATCTTTTTTGTTTTATTAGACGAAGTATATTTGAAGTGGTGCATACACATACTTATCAAGCAGTTATTATTTGAAAAAGCTTTTTGTTTTCAAACAATCTTTTAGGTAGAATGAGGTTGCGTATGATGAAGAGGAAATGTCAAGGGTTATAGGGTTATTTGCATATACCTTTCCTTTTTCTTCCTTCTTTTCATTCTTCTATTAATATCGGAAAAAGGAACATAAACTATTCGTTCATACATTCATTCATTTCCTTCATCAAACTATATTACCATTACCATTAATTAATAACAAATCAATACTACTACAGTAGATAATAGTAATAATAAGTAATTAGCTACTGACTTGATATATAAAATATATTAATTGAGAATTGGTACTTAATATTATTTCCTTGAGAAATATTTGTTCTTGGAATATCCTTCGAGAAATATATTTTCCAAGATATGATGAATGATATGTAATCATTAGAAGAATCCTGAAGAGGAGAATCTGAAGGAATCTTTTTCGCAATACATTTATCCCTTTTTACCTCCCTTTTATCTATCTTACTTCCGTTTTTTCTTCCTTTTTTTTTCCCTCACTCTCTCTCCCTCTCTCTCTTCCTTTCTCAATCATCTTCCCATTTCTTTCATTAAGTAAATAATCAACATTAAATAAAGAAGTACCATATTTATACATCTAAAAATTGGAATAAATGTTAAAAGGAAAGAAGAAAGGGAAGGGGGAGAGAGAGGAAGAAAGGGGAAGAGAAAGAAAGAAAAATTATTGATCAATTTTTTTGTTCTTATTTTTTGAAAAAAAAGAAAATTTCAGCATATTGTATACGCATTCTTGTTTCCATTCATTGCTATTTGCTATTATTGGAAAATTGTGTGGAAAGATCACGGTGGGGGTTAAAGGTCATGCATATATACCGTTTACTGTTATGTAAACTTTGGAAATATCCTAACAGTTTTGATACTATTAGAATAATCTAGTATCAACATTTATTTGTTATTAGCAAAATTTTTTAAAATTTGAATAAATTTGTAGAAATTTGGTTAGAATTTTTCTTCAGAATTCACAAAATTTGTAATATGCAGAAAAAACATTTTTTTTTGCGCAATTTTTATTGAAATTACATACACAATTACAATGTTATACATTTCCTCACCAATTTAAATAAATTTTTTAATTTTGCATAACTCCAATATTATTATGCATATTTTATGATAACAAAAAAGCATTTGATAAGGAAAAAATTCGAATAATCCTTGTCATTATCACATCAAGGCATTAAATTTTCAAAAACAATTCATAAAATGAAGTAAAATGATTAATTAAGACGATGAAATGTGCCATGATGTTATTCAATAACGAATGTTGTAAAACACATTTAAAGACATCATTTAATCCATCTAAGATTAATGGAATCGATAATTAAGATGTGTCTAATTTTATCAAATATAAATTTGATATATTAGAATTGTGTGTAGATAAATTTCAAAAACTTACAGTATTGCTTAAATTTGAAAAAGATGCTAAAATGGCAATAAATTCGTCTTTCGGAAATACTTAATTTGAATAAATTTTCATTCATAATCGATGAAACCATCACTTCGATAGTGCAACCATAAGTATCAATTGTTTGTGCATAACATATTTGATCATATTGATTGCAACTATTCACTAAATTTAATCCATATAATCTATATATTCGGAAATGTACTCATCCATACCAATAAACTGACCTATTTTATCCGCAAATGTAATATGAGATAGTATTACAATGTAAGTGTAACGCTATTTAAAACTTACGAAACTTGCATAATTTCAATTTTCTTCAATCATTATCATTTTTCACATCCAATAAGTTATTCTAATTAAGCCAGTAATAATAATAATAATAATGATAACAACAATAGTAATAATAATAATGATAACAATAAAAGTAGTAATAATAATAATAATAATAATAATAATAATAATAATAATAATAATAATAATAATAATAATAATAATAATAATAATAATAATAATAAATAGTAATAACAATAATAATTCCACCTAATAGCCATTAATTTCACTTGATAATTGAAATTTAATACGAGTTTAATTAGATTCAATCATTTCATGCATTATTATACCTATCTATGAGCTACATTTTATTGTGGGTAACTTGTTGATCCGAAGTGAAATAGACAGGATTAAATATTGTTTGCAAACGGATTACATTCATAGTTACCCCTATTGATAAGCTTCTTAGAGAGCTGTGCTACCTTACAATGGTAAAATAGAAGATAGCATCTAATACAATTACTAATTCTCAAACCATTCTACTGTTCAAATATTATATGATTACTGTAATGGAACAACAAATCAAAATTACAAAAAAAATTTGAAAAGTGATAAAAATATGAAAATTTCCCATTTTTCTTCATAATTACATTATATAAGCTAATAACAACAAAAAATTTCAATTGGTTAGTTTTAATATTGTTTTCAACATTAATTACTTACACTTAATCATTATTAGTCATAAATTACTCATCAATTTCAACATAAAATTCTACATTTGAAATTCATTTCAATTATTATACACTGATGAATATTAATTTCGTAATTCGTGTAGGAATCTTTTCTTCTCAAGCAATTCTACGAAAAGAATATTACAATTCTAGTGAAATTTAATTTTAAGCAATTTATTGCCATTTTATCAATAGTGGTAAGTAATGAAATAATAATTAAACAATAAGTTGTACAAAGATAATTAGTATTATTTTTATATTAATAGTCTTGTTAGATATATTAATAATATTATCCAGCAACAAAATAACTTAACCATTCCATTTATTATTCTTATCATCATCATTACTGTATTTATCATTCTTACCATCACCACTATTATCATTGTTGTATTTACCATCTCAATCATCATCATTTCTCTACTGTATTTAACCATTTCTATTAGTATCGTTATCATTATCTTTATAATGAAAATTGTAACAATGACTAATTTATAAGTAAATTACTAAATTATATCGAATAATAAGCAAAAAAAAAAAAAAAGCTACTACTGCTACTACTACAACAATCACTACAGAAGTGATAGTAATAAAGAGGATGATACTCTGTGTAAACCTACGAATATTCACTTCATTTGTTTACTTTAGCTAAACAAATGTGTGAAATGTTAAGCTTCATTCAATGCTTTCAATATTTAGACAAGTCAATTATTAATAAATGCATATGTTATAACTAAGGCAATCTTATTACTTCTCTTTCACGAAATTTGTTTTATTTACCTTTGGTAACAAAAATACAAATAGTACTTCGTTATATATTTTTAATAAAACCATAACTTACCACCATATTAATTAATTACCTCAATAATCAACAGTACATAATACCGGTAAAAGGACGCAGGATCGGTGAAATAAATAAATTAGAGTAATTAATATGCAAATTACAGATGTTTGGGTATGTAGGATGAGAAAGGATTTTTAATAGTTTCAATAAATCAAAATGAACTTTATCATGAAAATATTGTTGTTATTGTTACTGATATATTTTGATTGAATGTAAATGAGGAATGGTTCCTTGCAAACATTGTCGGTCTTATCATTCATGATAAAAATTATCGCTAATTAATTAATGAATTAGCGGTCAATCCGAAAATGACCTTGCAATTTTAATTGTTCATTTATCAAACAGCTAATGTTGCATTGAAGAAAAGGAAATTAAAGAATGAAGGATAAATTGTGACCCAAAAAAAGGATTTTAGATATTAGATTAGCAAAAATGTCCGATATATCCTAATGTTTTCAATATTTAATCAATTAAGTAATAACCTGAAACTATTTAATCAAGTAATAAAAGATTTTTTTTAGAAATAATTCCAGTTTTGTGTATTACATTATATTAAATTTTGTAAACAAAGAAAAAGAAATTTTCTCATTTTTTCGTCAAATATTTTTTTCCCTCTTTTTATCATTGTACTTTAGAATTCAGGTTTTTTTTTTTTTTTTTTTTCAGTCCAATGGTAATGAATAGTTTTTTTTTTAATGTGGTTATATACATATGAGAGAGGTAAAGAGAAGTTGTAGCATCGGAGGAGGAATTGTTGAATTCATTGAGATATGAATAATTCAATTAAAGAAGGATGCAAGGAGAGTAAAGAGGTGAAAGGTTATACAAGAAGAGGAAACGATAAATTGAGGGAAAGAGAGCAATGAAGTGAGAAATTTGGGAATCGGAAGAAGTGGGTTCTGTGTACCTTTCTACTCAAATCAATCATATCATCAATTTCTAAAGAACAGAAAGATTGTAAATTTAGTGGAAAATTTTTGTTCCACTCAATCAAATGATAATTTTACATAAGAACTGGATGATGATAACCCTCTCTTGCGTTTACTCTCCCATATCTCGTTAATCGATTATTGTTTAGATGATGATTTAAATGCTTTCCTTAATCATAATCGTTGAATTAATTGGTGTAGAAATTCTTATCATCGTTAATTAAATCATACATTTTTTCCCTACAATTAATTGATGATATTGTACAAATTAAAATTTTTAATAACAGTAATGATTTAATTATTTTTTAATTTTTTGAATATTCAATATATAATTTTATAGTTTTGATCATGCTTGTATAATAATGCATTATTGATCGTCCACTAATTATTACAAATATTAATCGATATCATATCTAATTCAATGAAACGTTTCTAAATATTATTATCTGATAATTATCCATTCAAATTACTATGTTAAACTCAAAATTAGTTTGAGTTTTAATTCAAATTTTTAACGATATTCTGTCAAAGTTCATTTTATCAAGCATTTTTCAAATAATAAAGAATGCAAAATTCAAACTTATAAAGGTTATTTCGAAAAGTTTTAAACAAACAGTATTATTTAATGCTATAACATTGTTGTTTGTGAAATTTTTTAGATTTTTGAGGAAGATTGTTGAAATTTCAAAAGTTTTTTAAATATTTAAAATGTAAAAATGGTAGCTGTATCTTGATGAAATGCGAACAAACAGAAAACAAAACAGGTTTTTCTCGTCTCTTTCTTTTATCGATAACGTTGGCAAACGGATAAGTATCAGAAACGAAAAATGTATCATATAGAAAAGATCGGTAAAGTGATGAAATCAGACAATCCGATTAAGTTACAAACAATCAAACTACAGTATCATTTGTTACTTTTGGAATTATTTTGTTGAAGCATTTCTATCAATCGAATGCAATAATAAAAACACCGTAATCTTCGATAGCACTGCTAAAACGCACTTTTTTCTTTTTTCTTTAAATTTAATTTTAATCTTTGTAAATTTGTGGGATAAAAAATTTTTCCCAGTTAACAATTTTTTGTTTAAATTAAACTTAGACAACATTCGATAAAGTAAATAACAATCAGATTAAATTTCACTTTTAAAAAATTATTTTCAAAGAAATCCACAAAAAATTTTAACCTTTGCTTCTTCAAATTTTCATCTTTTCAACTTTTCTTTCAGTTTATTTTATTGCAAATTTTGAAATAGACGAATTATTGCATGCCAATGATTGACTACTACCAGTATTTAAATTATCAAAAAACAAAATAAAGCTTAAAAGGTATCTATGGTGACAAATGATATCAATGGTTACTAAAACTGTCATAGGTACTATCTCTTTTTTTCCAACGATCAGTCAATAATTCAGTAATAATCCTTTCAAATCGATAAAAAAATTCCACTAAACTTTTTAAATTGATCAAAAACTAGAATTCTTAACTACAAATATCTTTTATTAAAGAGTAAATAATAATGATTGTTTGATCTAGCGTAAAAAATTTTTGTCCTTTTTTTACCATATGAACTCTAAACATGCAAGTAACAAAATAAGGCAAGAAAGGAAAGAAAAATGAATGAAATTGAAATCAATAATGACTAATAATTAAAAAATTTAAAAAAGACTGAAAAAACTACTGCTAATTAATTTTAAATATGTTTAAGGAGAAAAAAAAAAACTAAATGAATGACAGTAGCAGAGAGAATGGAAATAGATAGAAAATATGTGTACTGTATTATTAATTTTATATTTTTCTATGGTATAAGTATATTATGATTCAAGAAAATGTTTTGTGTGTGTGTGTGTGTGTGTGTGTCTGTCTGTCTGTCTGTCTGTTTGTCTGTTTAAAGAAAAGTGCACCATTTTGTTTACAATAATTTAAATTTACGGAAAGAAATGATGCATTACGAATGAAATAATTCATTAATATAATATATTAATTTTTCGATTAAAAGAAACAGTAGAAATGAAATGTCTATTACACCGTATATTAACACTTGTTATTGTATATTTATAAATTTTAAACTATCATTTTAACCAATGATTGTCAATTATTTTTATTATGGTATCTTATGCAAGTAATAACTGATTTAAATGAACAAATATATTTGCTCATTTAAATTTCAATCATATTTGAATCATTTTCATATAGCATTCTTTTCTTTTAATTATGTCTCTTACTAAATAGCATACTTATTTTATATGAAATTCGAGGAAAAAAGAATTATATTCATATGATTAATAGTAAAAATATTTGAAATGATAAATTGATTTACCATATGTGGTATAATTTGAATTATCGGTAAATTACTGCTGTTTAATTAAAATAAAGGAAAAGGAAGGAAAAAAAAAACAAGAAACAAATCATATCATTTGTATACTGTAAAATTACGTAAATTTAATTATATGAATAATCAATACTGATGCTTTCTGTTGATAACTAATGCAAAAGATATGTTGATATTTAATTGCATTTATTGTGCATTCTAATTAAAATCATAAATTTCTGCCAAAAAAACTACTCAAAAGAAAATATTATTAGATACTAATTTAATTCGAATAATTAAATAATTGGATGATTAATGTTTTTTCTTCTTTTCGCTAATTTTTGCAAATAAATATTAGTGGCAAATATTTGGCGGAGAAAATAATGGAAAATTTTCTATGGTATGATAATTACATTAATGAATAAGTAGTAGAAAATTTGCTTTTCTCCTTCATCCTTCTCATTCCTTCTCTCTCTTTCCTTTTCTTTCTCTCTCTCTCTCTCCCTCCTCCCTTTCTCTCACCATTTTTGTGTAATAACCTTTTAAACTAACAAACTTTGAACTGAGAGGAAATGAAACCTATTCAATAATTTAATAACTGGATTCTGGTAGTTCTTCCAAATGTTGAAAATAAATTACATTTGATAGGATGGAAAACTGGAAATTAGATACGGTACATTAAAATGAATTATGAAATTATTCGTACAATTTGTTATATAACTTCATATGAATTTGCTTAATGAATTTTTTTTTTTCACTGGAAATAAATAAAAAATAAAAATGAAGAAATGAACAATAGGAAAAAGGAGCGAACCATTTTGCTTTTTGTTAAAATTCCGATAGAATATATTCAAAAATTCATTGAACAAACAATTTAAAAGCAAAATTTACAAGAAATGGAGGAAGCTTAAAACAAATGACAATTGAATTATTATTATTTGTCTTTTTACAAAAAGTTTACTTGTAGAACAATAGCGATAAAAGCCGCTTAACGTTATTGTCGGAGAAATGAAAACTTTTTTTTAATTGTTAGAAACATAAATTTAATAACAATAATTATGATTGCAATTAAATGATAGAAATAACAGTTTCAACCTTTTGATTACATAATTTTTGTAAAAGTTTTCAAATTAAAAAAATCTTTTGAACTTAAATTTTCAAACAATTTGCAAATTTTGGAATTATAATAATAAACAATGCGAGGAATTACGGTTTTGAAGTTATTTCAACAAATATAAATTCACCGACAAATTTTCTGAATCATAATAAATCATACAATTTCACCAAAATATAGATATAAACTTTTTTTCCATTTTGAAAAAAAAAAAAAAACATTTAAAAAACATCAAACATAATTTTAGTTTAGATACACGTCTAACAATAAAATGCACCAACATAAAAAAAAAAAAAAAAGAAAATTATAAAATATCATTAGAAAATACAAACGGATATTAATTATATCTAACCCAAGTTTTAATAACACTTTTTTTTTTATTTCGTAATTTATTTCGTTATTAAATTATTACATATATACTACTACTTGGTGATCTTTTAATTCATAATAATTATTTCATTCATCTTTTTGATAATTAGTAAAAAGACTAAATCGTACTTTTGGGTTCTTTTTTAATATCCGTCATTTTGTTATTATTAGCATTATCATTACTTACATCATTATTGGTGGTTAGACGATGCTTCTTAACTTTACTACTACAATCATCATCGTCATCGGATACCTCGTAATCTGATTCGTCGGATGCGCTCATTTTTTGTCCTGCGCCATCTTTTGCGTCAATTTCACGCTTTTGCTTACGATCTTTTGCACGACGATTCTTAAACCATACCTATAAAATAAATCAATATATATATTTAATTATTTAAAAGAAAATTTCTTATTATTGTTTTTTTTTTTTTTTTTTGTTAGTTCAGTTAATCCATTAATTTTCATCCATTTATTCTTATTTTATTTCATTCATTTCAAATTATTTACTTATTTATTACAGTAACTACACATATAAATATTTTTATGCATAAAAGTTACCGTTTAATTCTAAGCATAGGTAATAATAATAATTTATCATTAATTCAAACATTCATTGGTTTAAGTAAATCGATTCGATGTAACTGATTTAATATGACTAAATTAATATTATTTATTTAATTTGTTAGCTACTATTAGAATTATAACTGTAATTATTATTATATTTTTTATTATTATGTAAATTTTTTTAAGATATTTTTTTATTGTAAATTTTTATCAATAATTTAATCAATAATCTTCATCGATAATTCGATTTATGTTGTGAAGTTAAATAAAACATTCGCAATGAAATTCTTCACTTTATATTAAATGATACAATAATATTTTCGTAAGATTTTATGCCATGTTAATAGAACTACTACAACAATAATAATGGAAGATTTTATAAATTTGATTATATGATTTAATATTATTGTCAAGTTTTTATTCATTGACATAAAATTACAGAAAATTATTGTTTGCACTGGAAAGTAATAGAAAATAAGAAAAGAATTTGAAGCTGAATTCTTATATTTGTTCAAAAATTGTCCAAAATTTATAATACTATTTCAAAAGATATTATATACCATTACTGAAGCAAGGAAATTGAAATATTCCAAATGTTATTTATCGACACAATTTAAAATTGTAATATCAGGGATAATTAAACATTTGCAAGAATCAGTCATCGAAAAAGTTTTGGTTATAAAAGAAAGTTGCACAAAAATGTATATGATAAATATAAAAAGAATGAAGCAAACAATTTTCAAAAATTATTTTTGTAAAAAAAAAAACTGCAAAATTGTAGACAAAAAATTATGATGGAAGTTTTGAAATTCATATTAATATTTTGATTATATGATATGTTAAAAAAATATTTTAAAAAAGACAATAAAAAATGTTTGCAAAAACTTTCCAACTAAAATTTCTTTTACCTCTACCCGTTCTTCTTTGAGGTCACACTGTACGGCAAGTTTTTCGCGTAACATTACATCCGGATAATGGGTTCCTTGAAATGCATTTTCTAAAATTTGCAATTGTTCTTCACTAAAAATTGTTCGATGACGTCGTTTTCGTTTACCACCGTAATGAAATGGATGAAATGACGTGATAAAACCATTATTGATATACGGAAAACCGGGATCTAAAATGTTCAATTTCAAACTTCTAAAAAGCTTCCAATTTTTTTTAAAAGTTTTAATTTCCTTATTTTATGCTTTAATTATTTATTTATGATAGTATTACTGAGATTTAATTTAATTAATGATTGGAGCAAAATGATTTCATTTAACGTTAGTAATGTAAATTGACGTGTCATAATCGTTTAGTGAATAATTATAGGTAGGTGTTGTTAGCATATGCTAGTATCAGAAATGTCAGGTGCTGAAAGTGTTGATGTATATCGATAATTAATTACTGAGTATTAATGAAAGACAATAGGTCCATAATAATTTTTAATTTAAAATTTGATCCACTAATTGCTCTTGTCAATTTCTTTTCATTTAATTTTGCATTTTTAATAGAAAAAGCTTGACATTTTGTTTATCATTTGTAAACTCATACTTATCAATTATAATTATCAAGCAAAGGATGAAAGAAAATGAACATATTGTAACGAGATGATACTTAATGGTATTTTAATATTTAATAATTAAGAAGACTGGAATTGATAATATAAAATCGAAACTTACAAGGATATGAGAAGTGTGTTGGTATGCTAGGCCATGAAACGGTTGCAGCAGCGGCAGCAGCAACGGCAAAATCATTTGGTAACGGTAAAGGTGGTATTGGAGGTACTGATACCCGTCTGGATAAAATGCTTTCAATGGAAAAGTTTGATACTGTCGAACTAAAAATAAGAAATTAATTCAAAAATGTCTATTTTATGGTCGAAATTTATTAAATAATTGAGTAATTCATATTTTATGTATTAAATTTAATATCAAATCCTAACTAAAGTATTGAGGAAAATTTAAAGCGCATATACTAATTTGTTAACTTTTGACTAAGTTGAAATTTTAACAAAGTGATCATTATGCGAAGATTGTAAAATTTAATCATTAACAGATCAATTATAACATTCGAAATGAAATTAACATCAAACTTCATTATTTGAAGATCCGTACAAAAATGGTAAATATTCAAAATCATTTAAATTTGATTATAAAATTAAAATTTTTTAAAGTAACAGCAATAAATGAAGTGTATCTTTGATGTTCGGTGAAATTCTACATACCGAAAATTTACTTCATGAATATATTGTTTGTCAAGTTTTTTCTTTATCAAAATTTCATTTTATTAAATTTGAAAGCTATAATAACGATTTTCAAATTGCAAAAGCGTATGTCATCCGGAAAAAGAAAAAACGAACAAAAACTTCCCGTTAATTTCTTTTCTTTTTTTGTTCATTAGATCGCCGATAATCGATGCAATATCGATTTCTATTAATATAAATTAATAATTCTACCGTATACCTGCTCTTTTGATATAATAATATCTTCTCATACCTTACATTGTTACATTACCCATTGATAATTTCTCGATAACTTTTTATTGTTTTCTTTATTTGTGTAAAGGAAAAAATTTTAGAAAGATGCTGAGTGAAAAAAACAGTGCATTTCCAGAAAGTGTTTTCTTTAAACTGCTAATAAGCCAATGACCTTATTTTCCTGAAAATGATCCGGTCTAGAAGCTAAAAAACTGAATAAATATCATATTAATCACTTTTTCCCTGTTAAATTTTGAAGAAGATTTGTATTCAAATTTGGGAAATCTGAATATTTTTCGAAGAAAAACAAAAAAAAAAACAAAAACAAAAACGAGTTACATCAACTACGAGAAAAAAAAGATTAAAAATCCACTAACTGGCAGATATTAAACGGTCTCTTTAAAATTTTTTGGATGTTTTCGAAATGAAAGTTTTTTTTTTTTTCAAAAAATGAAAAAAATTAGAACCAGAAAATGTGATGATATCAAAATGATGCACGATAGGAAGATTCATAGAAGAATTAATAAGGAAAATAGAAAATAATTTACTGTTTTCAAAAATTTTTTAACCAATTTTTTTCTCTTTTTTTGCGCAAACAATTTTATTACAATTAAATTTATCAGCAAAAGTCTTTTTTTTTTCGCAGCAAAAATCTAATTCATTTTTTTCATTTGACATTAAATTACTTAATTTCTTAAAAGAAAATTCACTCCTTCCATTTCTATTAGATTCAATAAATATTGAAATAAAAGTGGAAATGTTATTTTTTTTCTACCAAATAAATTATATTAACACATCTATATAATAATAATGATTACATATCATGATTAGCATAATTTAAATGAATAAGGGTAAAGATATGTATTACTATAATAATATTGACCAAAAAAAAAAATCGTGATTAATATACTCTTTAACTGTAATTGTATAGAGAATTGTATTGCTATACTAATTTTAATAGTAATAATTAATTATCATAATTAATTTAGTCTAAAATTACCTTGATGATGTTGGCATTTGTGCCAAACACGTACGAAAATGTGTCGTTGTTGGTGAAACGGTAGTAGCCGTATAATAATATGGCGAATAAGGAAGTGACATAATAATTTCAAAGTATCATCGAAATGATAATGATGAAATTGATTGAATGAATTGATGATAATAACATTCGAAAATTAAAGGAGAGAAAAAAAAAATTCCTTTTTTTTTTTTTTCTTTTTTAAAATTCGATTAGAGCATAAAAGTATCTCTCTCTCCTTTAACAAATTAATTCTTCTTCAAACTACCGTCATCCTAACCTTAACTGAATCACCACCCATTTCTCCACCCATACTCCATTCATTTCAATAAATTCATTGGTTATTTCCAACATCTATACCCGCCCTTTCGTACACCACATACACACACACACACACATACACACACACATACACATACACAAAGACAGACACAAACATAAGCAGACAAACACACAGACACAGACACACACACACACACACACATACATACCTAAACTTAGCAAACATTCTGTTTCATCAACGACACTTCAACTGGGAATATTTCGTATGTATGTAAATTTAATGTATTTAAAATATTAGAAAAAGAATGAGGGAATGTAAGAGAGACAGGGAAATGAAGGAAAAAATTCATATTCTTACAAAAAATTTTAATCCGAAAAAATTCGGAAAAATATTAGTCTTTCTAGTAGTAGGTTTACGGTAGCACAAATTCCATAACAGATTGCAGATAATCGGTGTTTGAAAAGACAATTTTCAAAATCTGAAAGAATTTTTTTTTCTTTGCAAAAAATTTTTTCCTAATCTTTGAAATTTAAAATTTGCTAATTTTTGTAGTCATATATTTGTTTATGCTTTATCTCTTCATCTTTTTGTTTTTCTCCTTTTTTCCTTTCTTTCTCTGGATAATATCGGTTATTTACGATAAAGTATCGATGGCATATCCTAAAAGTAAACGTATTCCATCATACAATAAATGTTACGTGTATTTATCGTTTTTGAATGATGTTACACGTAATTTACGCACAAAAAGAGACTGACGACGTAAAATTGGCAAAAAAGTGGGACAAGTGATATAACATTCACTCAATTTAATATATTTTATAAAAAATTTTAACAAAAAAAAAAAAAAGTAAACAAATGAAGCAAAATTCTATTCTACTTTCATTTGTTATATTTATTTATATTACTAATCATAATACAATAATAATCAATAAAGAAGTAATATTAATAATGAACCAATGAATCAGTGATAATGTTCGTATTTCGTGAAAATCTCTTATGCATTTATTATTCATTAAAATTTCAATGATAATTATAGGAATATTCATATTACTATATGTGTAAGATAATTATTACATTGTTATTATTATCATTATCATCATTATTGATATTATTATTATTATTATTACTACTATTAATATCTTTATTATTATTGCTCTGTTTTGTCAACTTAATCATATTCCATCATTTCTAGCAATAAATACTTATTTTAATTCATTGGTATGCAAATTCTCATGGAAATGGTGATAAACATTAATGCATTAAATATGTTGATGTGATGAGGAAGGTTTGACAGTCTTCATACCTAATTGAGATTCACGCTTCATATAACAGGAAAACTGATCGGCGACGATTATCGCGCAAAGATTCACCCCTTCTAATGGCAATATTATCAAATCTGTCACACATAAAATATTATCGATGATGATGATAGTGATAATGATGATGATGTTGATAAGGATGATAATAATGATGGATAGCATGAGAAGGAGGAAAAAGGGAGCTGGTTGAAAGACATTAATTACTACTATTTTTGTCATTATTATTATTATTATTATCATTATTATTGTTATCATTATTATTATTATTATTATTATTATTATTATTATTATTATTATTATTATTATTATTATTATTATTATTATTATTATTATTATTATTATTATTATTATTATTATTATTACTATTATTGTTATTATTATTACTATTATTATTATTATTTATCATTGTAACAGCAATTATAGCTATATTCCTATGCAGTAGCAGAAATTATAGATTTCATTTATTGATAGTAATGTGATAAATGTAATACTAATAATGATTATTCGATATTACAGTAATATGCTAATAGCAGTTATTAATTACGATGATAACATAATAATTGCATAAATAATGAAAGGAGTAGTATCAAGAGAAAAGAAGTGGCAGTGATCGGGAATAAATTGAATTGTATCAATGAAATGGATAATTCTCACAGAAGTGAAAAGAAGAAAGAAAGAGTGGAAAAATGATACGTTATCAATCTTAATTCCTCAAAAATGAATTACAAACGATAAGGATAAATACAATAAATGAATGAATTTAACCGTAAAATAATCGATTAAATTGCTTTTCCCTTCTAATTCAAATACAAATACATTTATTACAGTATATTAGAGGTAATGATTTTTCCGGTACAGATTATAGGCTATCCTATTTTTTTCCTACTTTTTTGCTTATTTCGGCAATGTAAGCAAGAAAAAAAAAAAGTAGAGAAACTTCTGAAATTTTCATTATATGACAATTTTTCATGATTTTCTTGAAGCTATCATAATAAAAATCTCTTTACCATGCCTTACTCTACAAATCCTTTCCATCTCTTATCATATCAGAATGGACCACTTAATTATTTTATCAATTATAAAGTCATAATCATAATAATAGTAATAATGATAACAATAATATTAGTTAGTATAATATTAATAATAATAATAGTACGGTAGATTTTATTACCACGTTCGTCCATAATACTTCTACCGTATATTATCTATTTTCAATGAAATTTACATGAAATTTGATGAAATTTTTAGTCTTTAATAGGATCGTTCTTTGTTCATTGAAATCTGAAAACTTTTTCTTCTCGTACTTCAATTAAACAACACTTCGTCGATCTATTGATAACTCTCAATTCTAATATTTTTTAAAAAAACAAAAAACGAATTTTTTTTAAACGCAAATATGAATAATAAAAATGTATATTTCTGTGCTAAAATTTACTCTGCATCACAAAGATGCAGCAGAATTTCATAAATAGTTACTTGATATTTGAGATCAGTAATGAATGCATAATTTACCGTATCATAATCAATAACAGGTATAGCAAACAACATTATTACTTTTTCTCCAGAAATTTTCATAAATTTTATCAGCAATGCCATTTTATTATAAAATATAAATTATAAAAATTAGTTTCCAGAAAATTGTCCTCTTTATTATATTGTAATGACATACAAATATCCGGAATTTCCGGTAATATGATTAATGAAACGATCGTGAAGATGGAAAATAAATAGGTTGAAAATAATGTAGGCTTTATTTGTTGATTTATTCTATAATGCTTTTTTCATTTTTCAATCAATTTTTTCTAGAAAAGTTCAAATTTTTTTTCTTTTAAATTGAAACAATACTAAAAAAATTCATGGGATATGCATATATTTAACTTTAAATGTTTCAGCTTAAACAATATATTTCATTCAAATTTGAATATCAAATATTTAATTTTGAATTTTCATACTCCAAAAGAAAAATAAATGTCTTTATAGCATTAAAAATTATTGAAGGCTAAAAAAAAAAACTTCTCTAATCTATAATTTTAATTACTGTTTTATATATATATATATATAAAATACATGGATACTATTCCGGATAAATCTCTACCGGGTAATCTATATTAACAGCATTGTTTACATCTTCAAATCATATTGTTATTCATGAAAACTAAGATTGACTAAATGGAATACGGTCGTACAATTTATTCATTTAGCATCAGAAAGGATGTAAATGTATTTTAGCAATTCTTGGATAGATAACACCTTAGGATAAAGTAAATGACAAGATGGAATAGATAGATATATGTATGTATGTCTGTTTCAGAGTGTATACCTTAGGTAAATATAATGAATCTCTCACCTGTTGAATAGAAAGTTCTTAAATGGATAGTAAATGAGATGATGCTATTAGATTGAATATATTTGTTGGAATATAATGTTTACATTAATAGTCACAAAAGATAAGTTTTTTTTTTTTTTTTTTTTCCTTCATCTTTTCTTTTTTATTTAAGTTATTTGAAGGTATTTTATATTGTCTCCAAATTATCATATCAATTTTAGATGTTTCTAATGTTAATTAATATCTCTTATCATAAATATCGACACATACATAAATTTATGTCATTCAATTTTCATTTTTCTAAAATTTCACTGTTTTGTATCATTTGAAATTTTTTTTTTTTATGTTCTATATATTAATTATTTACAGTGTAACTAAGCAAATTTGGTATTATTAAAATTTAATTAGGTATACACAGGTATTAATGAATTATTATTTTTAATGAAAACTTCACCAGAAAAGAATAATGAAGAGTGAGGGGAATGCAAAATATTGCGAGATATAACTTAAAAAGGCAGATGGCACATCCCATCTTGTCTATCCGATAATAAGTAGTTTTAGGTAAAAATGTTTTTATCGCTTTTAGCAGCAGCACCAGCAGTTCTCTCTTAATCATTACTGATTAAAAGTCCTGGATATCAAACAGGTCCTATTACCAGATGTCCTCTGTTCCTCTCATTTTCCCTTTCTTTCTTACTTATTAAAACGGTATTTAAATCTATCCATTTTGTTATACCCGCCTCATTTCAATCCCCTACCCCAGAAAGCTTGTGGATTTCCATATTGGATTATATTATGCCGGTTCACAATCTTTTCTAATTACTTTTTATTCCACTTGATTGGACTTCGTGCAACTCACGGCAGGGTCAACCCCTTACGCACATCAAAAATTCGGCCGTCCATTCACATGATGATAGAACCTTAAAATCTTACAACGATTATAGGTTACACATCACCAAGAGTTCCTTTTTCTTTCTCTTCAATCCATTCCTTTTGCCCCTTTGTCAAAAGATGTATAATCTGATTTTTCAACATCTCACAACAACAGTTCATTCCACGGTACTTTTCGGTGCCAGTAGTATTAATCGATCAAATTATGACCTAATTATCTGATGGAATTACCGATTAAGTTCAACTGTCTCACCTTTAGTCGCGAATTACCGAACCGGAAGTATGTCCCATACAGCAAGCAGCGTGGTTGAGATTTTACGACATATCAAAAAAAAATTTTTTTTTTCTCAATTTACTCCTACAACATTTAACTACGAAATCTCACCGATGATAAAAAATAATAATGCTAGACCATTGTTCAAGTTATGTCATAGGAGATTCAGTGAAATCATGAAGACAGTGTCTACTTTATTAGTTATCCCAACTTTGGATATATTGAATCACCAACCATTCTGATCAACGTGGTCATAAAACGTCACTGGCATATAGCTATATAGTGATCCGACAAATTCAAAACCGTCTGAGAATAACAGCGTTTTTCCGATCCAGTAACAGTGGGCTCGCTAAGTCTTACTGGAAACTAAAGCGAAATAAAGCAAAATTCAATTTCAACATATTTATCTTATATTATAGCTATCCAACCGGCTAGATCCTGAAAACGCTACTTTTGTAAATCTTAACCGAGTTATCTCTTTAAACGGATCTGAAATGTAACCACACAATGCGTTATAAAAAAAGCTCTAAATTGCTTTATCATTGGTAAGCATCTCTGGAACTTGTTCAACAATTTTGTCCAATATGTTATCATCAATTTTCAAATTGCTTTTCATGGTTGTTTTTCCAGACGGAATATACATGTCGGAGAGTAGCAATTCACGTAGTGTTTTTGTTGTACGCCTATTGTATTTACTGAGTAACCTCTGCAGCGCAAACAATCTTTTTGCCTGAAATATCATATATTTCATATGAATTAGACGAAAGAACACGTCAATATTTAATCACCTCGTCATTTGAAAGAATGAGGCTGTGTAAATTAATAAAGCCGAGCATATTCATAATGTGTATTATTTAAATTAAATTACTGAATTCCACCAAAGTTATATAATTAAATGGCCTAATTGCAAGATAATCTAAATGTTTTTCTAGACTTGGAATGTGGTTATTTGATTCTAATCAAATTGAAAACGAAACTGTTGAAGTAGGGAACTTCCGAAGACCTTGAAAATTATTCAGAAATTTCATTACATATCAAGTCCTATCTGAAATGTTGAATAAACACTTTCGAAATCAACTATGATTGCTATTTTAAGCGATCCGAGCCAAAATTCCAACAAGGAAAAAATAGTCTGGACGAGAAGAGAAAGACATAATGAAAAGGTATCAGAGAAATCAGAAGAGTCCTACACTTCGTAGTAAAAACCAAATTAAAATAATAAAAATCACAGAGCAAGCAAACAAACAAGCAAGTAATAATCTAATTATGATATGAACTGAAACATGCATTATGATTTAAAGCATCTGGTTTTAATTTTTTTATTGAAACCTGCTGTAACCTAAAAGAAAACATGGTGAAATTTTAACGAATCTCTCGCCTTTCAACTACAACTTGATAGCAAACGTAATTTTTACAAAAAGAAAGTTGACCTCATCGATTGCGCTGTCACAGTTTGAAAGTGTTTTGTAAAATTCGTCCATTACAGACTTTGAAATTTTTGTCGACACATCCAAGCTTGCAGTATCGTGATTGAGCACCTTTTCCACCTCATGCAGTGCATCCGAAAACCTCTTTTGAAGAACAAAAAGACGGATTTTCAAACTGGTAGCTAATACATGGGTACGTCGAGGTAATAATTTGCACATCTCTTCAGCTACATCGATACGACCCTGAAAAATCCAAACATTCTGAGCTTCCCGTGTAATTATAGAATTTCATAAAAAGTTTCCAGATTTCGTGACTTGATAACGGACACCAAATGTAAATTAATTTCCAAAACTGTTAGGAAAAAAAAAGTAAACAAGACTTGCTTATGAGCACAGAACTAACCTGGTTCAAAGCCATATCCATGGCTAAATAAAGTAAACGATTGGCCGTACTCGTTCCCTTCTCACAATCTTCTCGGGCAAGCGAAACAACGCCATTTAACGTATCTTCAGTATTCTGAAAAAATAATTAAAATAAAATAAGAAAAAAGACATCAACGTTACAATCTCAAAACCAATCGGAACCGAAATATAATGACAACCATAATTCAAAATATAAAATTTCATGATTAAGTTGTTGAAAAAAGTTGACCTACAATAAGGTAATTATTAGAGAAGCTATCATCAAAGTGAGATTTATATAAATCAGAAATAACGGTCTATTATGACATTAATAGATACATGAAAGGGAATAGAAAAATTATCGAAGATTGTAAGTTTTGTGTTAATTATTATGAAGGTTAAACTTATAAAATTACATGATTTGAAAAGAGATTATAAGAGATAATTTATGTGAGCAAACTTACCGCTTGATAACAAGCAGCAGCATATTCCAATTTCTTCTTCCAACTTTTATCTTTGATAATTGAATATGGCACAATCAAATTGTTACAATGATTTGAGCGCAACTTTACAACATTTATCGAAGTAGGCGATGATACAGCAATAGTTCTTAACAATCTTTCTTCATTCCATTTGATCCAATGTATGCGATAAGTATAATGTCGATAAAATAAACAAATAATTCGTTTCATTACTGAAATAAAAAAGAAAAAAAAGATGAAATTTCATAAATATGAAAAACTCTTAACAGTGAAATCATAAAACATAGAGCATGGAAAAGACGATTAATAATAACTATTGTCAACAATTAATAATAAAACTTTTATCATTCCTATCAATTTTTTATCATATCTTCATATATGCACCCTTTTCCACTTATTATCAAATTTTTCATCATATACTATATTTACATTCACGTGATCATGTTACTTCATTCACGTAATCACGCTATCATCCTATTTAACTCACATGATTGTAGCAATTTACTCACGTGATCATGATATTTCTTCTCTCTTAACCTTTGTCCTTTTATCCATTTAAGTTGGATTTTAATTCATCCTCAAAAATTTTTTTTTTTTTTTTGCTATTTATTTCTTAAAAATGGAGAGAATATATCAACAAATTTTATTAACGTCTCTATTAAAGGATGCAAGTTCATGGATGGTAGATATGCGTGTACATACGTAAAGATGCATACGTGTGTAGTTAGAATAACTTACGTAACTCATTAATTAGCATACTTCCTATTAAACAATTTCAAAAAACTAAATCATTTTTAACAGAAATTTAATCATAACTCAAGTCCGTGGTCGCATTTTACCATTCAACAAACAATAACATCCGGCGGGGTCTTTATAATTTGTACCGAGTAATATATGAGGTTTATGGGAGTTTTACTGGGGTATAAATTTGAGATACGATATATGGTCCATTTTTAGCTATATTTATTTTTAGTACTTTCATTTTCATTCTAATACAATGCTCAAATTTTAAAAATTTCGAGTTTATTTACAATTTCTTCAGTTCTTTTCAAAAATTACTGAATTAAAAAAAGAAATTCTCTTTTAAAAACTTTTATTCTTGAAAAATTTTTAAAAAGTTTACAATTTGGAATATTTGAATTTATGATGTGACTGTTTTATTGATATTATTTTCCTATATTTTCATGTTTATTTGAAATATGTACAATTGCAATCATTTAATGATGACGTTGCATTATTATGGTTCCGCCTTTAATTGTCATCAGTTTCTCGGCTCTTTAATCATTTTTATACAAAATAACGTGTTTTACGCTTTAAGTTAGACGGAGTAGAAAATTATCAATTGTGAATTTTGTTTAGATTGATAAGTGTAACAGTGAAGTTGGGATCAATTAGTCTAATAGACCAAGAAAATATCTGAAATTTGATTTTGAAAATTCTCATTTGCCATAGGAACATTGCATTTGTATGAATTGTCTTAGATCGCCGTTATGAACATTCAAAAAAATATTTAAACAAAAATTTTAAATTCTATTTTAAGGATAATATTTAGAGGATTTGAAGTTATCAAAGAATATTATAATGGTCAGTTTTATGGGATTTCGAGCGTGAATATATTTTTATTTATTCGTAACATTATCAGGTTTGTTTTCTTTTTTTTTTTTTTTGTTCATTCTTGTGAAATTCATGTTTTATTGTTGATTTATGGCAAATATTGATTTCATTACCTGAAATTTTGATTACTAAGAAACAACTTAGAGCGTTAATTATTATATGAGTACTGCGCGAATGTTATCACAAATCCTTTTGGTTATAGTTCATAGTAGTGAGGAATTTAAAGTTTTCACTTTGTTTTTCAAATTGCACAATCTAAGCTTCAAATAAGACCTTTTCAACCATCAATTTACCGCTGTGCAATTTCTTTTCTTTCAATTTCAGATCAGCTCAAGACAAAAACTTTTGAAATGGACATTGTAGAGTTCAATTTAATGAATAAATTTTTAAAATTCAGTGTTTTTTACTTTCAGTTCTTATGAATTACGGTCATGTTAGTTGGGCAATGGTGGAATATACGCCAGTGATTATTTTTTTCGTTATATTTGTTGCTGTACCTTTGCAATTCCTTTTGTCACCATCGTCATCATCAGATGTCAGATATCATTTGCATAAGTTAGTTTGATTTTTCCAATATGTTAATTTCACCTGTTAATTTAGTAAATTTTAAATCTGCAAATAGCATGCTTTAATTCCGATTTCGAATTCGCTCTATTTAATTTAAGTTTTCTTTTATACTCCACTTTCCTCTTAAATCGAATTGTTTAATGTCGAAATTTTATTTCAGTTTTAGTTTCTTTCCAATTTAGTTATCCTAAATGGGGAAAACGGAACAGTACCTTTATGATTCAATTTGTCATGAAACACAAGTTATTCCGAATTATTGTGTACACATGCGTTGTACACATGCCTCTGATTTCCGTAGTTGCTTTACCTTCTTTTTTTTTCAGACTGAGAAACTCACTGTCACATTTCTCTCGGTTATTTTTGCATAGAGAAGAGAAAACGGATGAAGTTATTGATACATCAGAAGACGAGAAAGAAACTAAATATTTTGGAGGTAATTTTACTGCAGTTGATTGCCATGGAATTTCATTGATTTAGACACCGTGTTACTAACGTTAGAAAATTATGGATCAGTTCACTGGTTGTGCAAAGCAATCATGGAAGATTATCTATCACTACAGTTGTGCTGGATTTGCAATATTTTTACAGGACTGAATATGTAGTCTTCATTCTAGTCTATCAATTTTATTTTCAGGTTCTCTTGAACCGCGAGATCCACGACCGCCTTACGTTAAATATCGTGTTGGAGATGTGGTTCGGCATAAAATTCATGGATATAGAGGTGTTATCATTGGTTGGGATGAAAAAGCGGTTGCACCGCAAAGTTGGCTCGATAAAACGCATAAAGGCCGAAAAGTAAGTAAATGTGACCGAGAAATTGCAGCTTACTGCTAAACATCAAATTATTTCACTTTTTGCCTAGCAATTCTCTGATTAACTTTTACAAATTTTTTTAGTTTTCCTGAAATTTTTAGGACGTATGTTTGAATGCCTTTCGATATTGCATAGCAGTTGTCAAATCCATATCTAAATTTTTGGGTTGCATTTGTTGAGTAATTTTTGATATTTTGGTTTTATTTCGAAGTTTACACTTTTTCTCTTGCTTATGAACCATTTCACTTACAGGAATGGTCAGAAATGCCGAATTATTCGGTGATAATCGATACCAGAGATAGGCTAATTCCACAGTTGGCTTATGTTGTTGAAGAGAATATTGAACTCGGAGAAGGAAGGGTATCGTTTTTTTTTCCACTTTTTATTTCAAATGATGTTTTTACTGCAAGATTAGTTCTAGATAGTGTTGACGGATTACGCATGCTTTTTCAAAGATCTACTAATGAAGAGCAAAAATTACCGACATCGATGACCTCATTGTTGGGCATGATTTATAGAATGGTGCGAAGTGTCCATCTTTTTACAATCCTGTTAGGAAAGAGAATGAGTAGAGAAACTTATCCTGTGCATGAATGAGTTAATTAATCACTAGAAAATATCAGGGTGAACACCCTTGAAATTTGAAGTCCTGAAATACCTCTCATTATTTCCGAAACTTTTTTCTTCACTAATTGATGGATAATGTTTTTTATTATGCTATAAAGAGTAATATTAATGACCTAAATAGAAGAGTTGTAAGATCAGATAGTTTTTGATCTTTTGTAATCATTTGATTACTGGAAGAATGTTTTATATCTAATTTAAACCGAGTTTTTTTCAGATTGCTAAAACAGGTAGATATTTCTCCTTTTCTCGGAAATTCCGCAATCGTTTTTTTTCGAAAAAGCTGTATTTTTCTTTTTGGATTTCTTTCATTGATTCTATTTTTAGATATTTCATCCACTTATTAAGAATTATTTCGAAGCATTCGATGGGAAGCATTATACGTCTCGACCGTGGCATAAGAAAGTTTATCCTAATGATTAAATTGTTGTCTTGTTGTCCTTTTTTTGGGCCTGTTCATTTCGTTTTGCGGGTACAGTTTAAGCTACGCTCCTTCTGTGATACATATATATATATATATATATATATTATTCGTATTACTGACGTATTACTAAAGATTCAATTACCAAGAAATCAGGGATCGGATATGTATTGATTGTGTTAGTATTAGATGCGCTAGCCTGTATTGCCACGTACATTCGGTTCTTTCGTTAAAGTTCTTTTATTACTTTTAATGACAAAATTTTTCAAGAGAATACAAGATATCGAGAAAGCATCTATGTTATCAGCTATGCAAATATAGATCGATTTGCATTTTTCAAACTATTCCTAGTGGAATACTACAGATTGGTCATACAATTAATGCAAGATATAACCTACCTTCTCTTAGACATGATATATCTGAAGAAAATATTTGGTTGAGAGAAAATCTGGAGCAATCGTAGTTTCCTAAATAGCATAAGCAGCAGAGTAGTTTTTCTGAAAATAACTAACAAGCCTAAAATCCGTTATCAGTAGTATCAATCAGGTGCGTAACTTTCCCGACTTCACCGGAACAATTTTGTTCTGTCTCACGGATGAAATAGAAGAAAGAAATTTAAGGACAAGTGTTCTACTATGAAATCCTAAAATATCTTTTAAATAATGGAGAAGAGATTTTTCTAAAATTCCTACAAATATGAAAATAATTAATGAGTCGAAAAACTGTTTAAAACGAATAAATCTTTTTCGAATTTTTTTAAAATTGTTTAAATTCTCAAAGTAAACATTCTTCTCAAAAAGAAAAAGAGAAAAAAACTCCATTCAATACGCCAAATTTTGTTTAATGGAAAGTGAAAAGGAAAAAAATTGTACCAATATGGGGAAAGTATTTATTTATTTCTTTTTTTAAAAAAAAAAAAAAACCTTGCGCTCAAAGGCTATATTTCTTACTGATCAAATCATTTCCTTCATTCTCCCGCATGTTTTGCTCTACTTCATAATTTTTAGCTTTGCTCAAAAAATTTTTCATTTTTTATTACTCCTTTTCATTTTAATCAAGGAAACATATCCTTCATTAAAGAAATGAAGTAGAAATACCATTCACGGATAAGAAACTTCAAAATTCTAAAAATTACCAATGAATTTACATAATGCATACTTTTTATATCACATTAAATAATTTCAAAATATGCAAGAAATGCTGTCTGACTTTTGGAATTTACATTGGTTCATTTCAGTTTGATTTTGATGATTAAGAGAGATTTTTGTTTGGATTGCTTTCACTTTAATATATGATGATCATCATTGATACATTTTTTTGATACGACATTTTGCAAAGGTCAAGCAAGATGGGGATGTATGAAATTAATTTGAGAAAGCAAATAAATGTGCAATGAACAATATAGATAGACTGTTTGCTTTTCCGGTTGTGAAAATCTATCATTTGAATCATAATAAAATTTGAAAACAGATGCAAAAATTGCTTCCTCGGATTGGATAATTCCGAAAAAAATGAATGACTGCAATATTTTGATGTGAATGCTAAGTAGCTTTCGTCCGATCTAAAGGTAAATATTACTTGGATCATTTTGAATTCAAAATTTCAAGTTGTTGCTACTTTATCCTCGCATTTGTTAGCTATTAATGAAATGAATGCAAAAGAAAAAGTTGTTGCTTACTAAATGATCCATAAAATATATAAAATTAATCTATCAATAATTTTGATCTTAGAATTAATTGATTAATCCATCGGTAACACTTAATTTTATTTTTATGCATAAATTTAGTTCAATTACATAAAATTCTATATTTTAGATTTTGTTCACTGTATTATCTTTCTTTGGTGATAATACTATAATTAGTAGCAAATCGATATAATGCAAATTAAAGCCGTCGATACATCCATGATTATGAGTAGTTTGATTTATTACAGACATGATTCCGGAAATTCCCAAACATATCCGGAAGGTTACTAAGACAGCGGAGAAGATAAAGTTCATTTATTCCTTAAATTTCTTATTTCTGTGACGGAATATAATTCAATCATTACCAAAAAATTAATATTATGTTCAATTCCCTTCAATTCTCACTCGTATTTTATTTGAAAAAATTGCAAAATTTAAACTTCATTGAATTTTCTCTTTTTTCTTCAGTTGTTAATGATTATTTTTTTTTAAATACAATTAATGATTTTAATTTGTCTCTATTCAACTATCAACTAATTCATTTCAACAATACTAACAGTATAAATTTTAATCATTATGTGATATTATATGATATAGTGTAAAATTTGTTGGTCATATCCATGCGAAAACATGTCAACATATACAACGATCCATCGATTCATTTGAATTCCAAACTTTAACAACTATCGTCGTACTCAACTTTCCCGATACATGAATACTTTTCCCCCGCTCTATTATCCCAACTCCTTAATCCTCCCCTGTCCGTTGTCCCCATTTAAGCCAATCATCAGCCTATTTTTCAAATCTCTTCTTATCATATCTTTCCCTTTTTCATTTCCAAATTGTTCATTTCACTTCACTTTCAATATCATTTCATCCCTTTTCTTTTCACCTTCAATTATATTCCCAACAAATAACGATTATCATCATTATCACTATTGTTATCACTATTATTATTATTAATTACTAATTATTATCTCCATCATTATTGTCACACTACGATCGCATTATCCATCTGTAAAACAGAAATAGTAATAATTAAAGTATCTTCTACTCTCTTCTCTAATTTCAATTTCTTTTTTTTTACATATATGCATTAGTTCAACTACATTACATTACTCTTATATCCTTCATTTCTCTTCTTTCCACTAATTAATTTCATTACTTCTATATGTATAGAGTAGGAATAAATTACTAGGATAGATATACATTTATCATTAATATTAATTTCCATTTTTATTTCCTTTAAGAGTCTTTTTTTTTTCCTTTTCTCAAATTTCCCTTTCAATTAGAATGGGAGAAAAAAAATTGATATTTTGCAAAATTTAATCAATTCAACAAATTTTTGCTTTTGCATTTTATTTATTAAGAAATGAAAAGAAAAAAAATATTCAACATGAATTTAGCTTTTCAAACACTAATAATATTGTTTAATTAGCATAATTTTAAAAGTATTTATGTTTATTGAATTGTTAATCTTAAAATCATTCCAAAAATGTTTAAAATTTGATATAAATACATTTTTAAATAGTTGCAGAGAAACATGAGAAGAAGAGAAAGAGAGCTGAGAGAGATGAAAAGAAGGAAAGAAAGGAAAAGCTTGTCGTGGTAACTGCTGTTTGACTTTAAAAACTTTTTGATGAATCATATTAGACAATTTTGCCTTCTCCATCTTCTCGCATCTGAAATTTATCGTTCTATTCAATTCCAGTAGCAATTTAAAATCGAATTAAAGTGATATGAATGACTAAACAAAGTTATTGTTTACTTTCCTCAAACATTATTGTTCATTGATGGTTATTGGATTATTGTTATGGAAAGTTAAACTTTATAAGGTAATATTCTTTTTTTTTAATAAAATTAGCACTATTAGAAAATTTCCGATTAATTTCTTTCTTTTTTTATTTTACTTTCTTTTTATTTGAAATAATTTGGTTTCTCATATTTTTTTTTATCTTATTTAATGAACACTTTTATCACTATGATAAAATGCAATTTACGAATTTCAAATATAATCACTTACTTGTCACCCATCAAGAAGGATTTTTCGCTGCTTAATCATACAACAAACTAATCAACATTTAATCATAACTTTGCATATTTGATGAGCATATGTTGCTTGTTAAACAGCAATTACTTACGAAAAGGTGCTAATTGTACTTATCCACTTAATTTTCATTATTTACCTGTTCATTTATCAAAAAACAATGAACAACTTCTCAGTACTCATTTATTTATCTTATTTCAATACAAATTATTTAATTATCATAAAACAATGTTAACAAATTGTAGAATACAACATGGCTAATGGAATATTCATAATAATAAAGATTTCTTGTTAGGTATTGTAAGCTAAGAAAATATTATTAAGATCAATAATCAAAATGTGCTACTCTCAAGTGATAAAATAAAAAAGAAGGAAATTAATCAGAAAATTTCTGAAACTTATCGATGATACTTGAATGAACTAATAAAAGGGAATGTTAGATAAGTTGTTAAGCTAACAAACTTTAATGGAAATAATAATAGGAATTTATTTGCATTATGCTAATAAAATGGATTACATGAACGAAAAGTGCAGAAAGTTAAATAGTGAAAAGATATGGATAGACAAATAATGAAAAAAGCGGACATTCGGCTGGATAAATAAAACAGACATTATGACTCAAAGGTAACTAGTTTGCCATTTATTTATTCATTCATTCCATTTAATTCCATTCAATTCATTCATGCGTTTCATTTTATTTCAATTTATTCCATTTCATTTCATTCATTCATTCATTCATTCATTCATTCATTCATTCGTTCGTTCATTCATCTTATTTCCTTTCTTAACTTGCTATGCTTTCAATGAGTTTGAAAAATTTTTGTCAATTTTCATTTTCTGCTCCTTTTCTTTCTTTCACTTTTATCTTATATCATACTGAAATTTGATACCTGAAAAATTTAGAATTTTTAATAAATTAGTTCACATAAATTAAGTAAATGTAACTAAATGATAAGCGAATTAAACAGAAATTATTTTATTTAATAGTTACGTTTCGTTTTTTTTTTTTTTTTTTTTTGTTTTATTCCATTCTATTTCATTTCATTTCATTCATTCATTCAAAAGCAATAAAATATCCTACTGATTACTTTTTCTCGAGAATCTATCTCTCAAAAATCTTGAAACATTCTTTCTTCTTATTGTTTTGCGAGAATCACTCAAACCATCTTGAGATATTCTTCAGAAATATTTACTTCATAATATTTCGACTGAATCTTTTCATTATAAATAAGTAAGAGTAATTAATCTATCTTATTGCAATACTGACATTATCATATCAGATTAAACAATTATTATAGTGAAATCTCGAAATTTTCTTCTGATACATCCTACAAATTTTTATATCCTTTCTAATAAAATGTCAACTATCGATTTTTCTTAAGATTTTTGATTTTTCTCTTTTTTTTTAACAAAAATTTAGCTTTTATTAATATGCAAAACATCACCGATTATTGGTGTGATGTCTATAACTGGAAATTTATTAAAATTCAATTCCTTACCTTTACGAAAACAAATTAATTTTATTCGAATAAATTATATTTCTTTTCAAATTACGTCATTTACTTCTAATTTTTAAATGATGCACGTGTAAATATGTGGATACTTGAATTAAAATAAGTTGTAATTATTAAGTAAAGTGATGTAGGATCTAGAATTTACGAAGTTTTTATCCAAAAAATCAGACTGAAATTTCAAAAAATTAATATAACAAATAAGACAAGCTATTGTTGCTTGAGTGACATACATGTACTTATATGTTAAGATATGAATAAGAAAGTACGATTGAAATTTTTGGAAAATTTTTTAAATTAACTTTGTTCTATAACTACTGCTACTTGTCTTTTACGTTGTTCTTTTAAAATTAATATATTCGATTCCTAACGTGCATAAGTCAAAATGTCAACAGCGTGTAATATTTTGAAGTTGACATATGACGTGCTTAAGTTATGATATGACGTAGAAACGCGTCATGAGTAATATTTTTTTAAAATATTATTTGCCATTTCTTTGTTATCTAATGAATAATTCTTTTTTTTTTTTTGTTTATAATTAATTGTCTAAAATAAATTTTATTCTTTTGCTCTCCTAAAATTCAAAGTAAAGATAGAAAAGTAATAGCTAATTAAAAATATGAATGATTCTGCAAAAAATTTCTTGAAAATTCTTGTTTCGGACCGTTATTTATGCCAGAATTTGTATTTTACTTGGTACTTGTCATTACGTCTAGTTGTTGAAGTTAACCTTTGTTATACCGCAATTGACGTATTACACGTATTACATAATACCGAGAAATTCTGTTTATTGTTTTTCGTTTTATCATATGCATTGCATTATACTTGGCACTTGGTATATCATTAAACGCTGAATTTGTATTTAATATGCCAAAGTTAACGCATTACACGTTTTACGTAAAAGCGAGAAGGTTTTTTTTTTTGTCACATGTTAGGCTTAAAAATCTTTTACCATTTTATATGAATCTCCAATAGTTTCAAATAATTTCCTTCTTATCCAGTGCATTAAAATTTAGAATGAATAAGCTAGCTAAAACCAAAAAATTGTTCTTGGCCTAAAAACCAGGACCATTTTTTCATCTTTGTAAAAGCTTAGCATAGGCCTAGCTAGGCATTAGATGGAAAGGAGGAAAAAGTCTCTCTATTCATTGATTTTCCTTCCAACTGATTCAACTAAAATTCCTCTATGCTTAGCAGAAATAAGCAAAATATTCAGTGGCAAGCCCAATCAATGCATTTTCCGCTCTCCTCAATATTTTCCATCATCTTTATTACACTTCAATTTATTCCCTTAAATTCTCTCTTTCTTCTTCTTCTTCCCCATTTGGCCATTTCTTTTTGAGTCCAAGAAGTGTTTTATAGAAGTATCTATGGAATCATCCATATTTTTCACTTCCTTTATTCGTTCTTCTTTTTTTTTTAAATGATAAGATACTTAAGCAATAATGGATGATCAGAATGTTAATTAGATATGGACTAATACATTGCTAGACTTATCCTAATTTTTTTTTTTTTTTTTAGGTTTAACTTCTTCAACTTTCTACTAGGTTAGGCACTTATCCAACCATTCATTTATTCCAGTTTGAATAAAAACTTTCATATTATCCCATTATCATTATTTATTCTAAAACTTGAATAATCGAAAAGTGCAAAATTCAGAAATTCATCCAAACTTCTTTATTTGTCGCAATAATGATAATGGTACTTAATCGGAATAATTTTTTCATAGTTAGCACTGAAAATAATACGATTAGTTTACTACATAATAGTAATAATAATAATAATGTACTTAATATTATCACGTAATAATAATGCTTTACAATCATTAATGCTATCATTTCATGCTGACAATAATATAGAACGTAATTAATCAGCAATCACGTACGTACGTGATTGTTTCAATGAAATGTTCATTTCATCGTAGCATAACATTATCCCACAAATGATAAAAATAATGGATATATACAAATAATACATCAGAATGATCATTTATCATTACCGTAAGAATCATATAGAACTATCATATACCATATGTTACTACTGTAATTTTATTCAACTTAATTCATCGAAATCATAATTTCAAGTCATTATTTATTAATAAAATTATCTATCACTGTTACAATTGATTAATCTAAATTAGTCTAAAATTAATCTAAATCATTATCATCATTATTAAATTTTCGATCTTCCTAAAATATTCATCGTTTCATCATTCTTTCATAACAATTTCATTAAAAAAACTAATTCAACTTTCCTATTTACAAATATTACTTTATTTTTGTTAAATATATTAATATTTCAAAAGATAAAATGAAATCATTTCGCACTTGTCAGATTGACGAAAAAAACTTTCTTTTTTTCAACTTCTTTTTATAAATATTGTTAATTCACTTTCTTTTCTTCTTTATAACTTTTCTTCTTGCCAAAATAGCAAAGTTTGCGACAAATTAACGACTGAAAGCGATATGATTCGTATTGTTTGTATATGCGTAAATGATACGTAAAAAAATAATCGCTAAAAAAAGATTATACTTTTGTCATCACGTAAGTAATGTTAAATAATCATAATGCTAATTAACTTTATCATTATTAAGTATGCAAAACTTTCATTTATTATTAAAATAGAACTTTTGATAGGATATGTATTATGCAAAATATCGTTGAAATCTGAGTAGAATAAAGCAAGCTATTTATAATTAATATATTAACTAATTTTCCTTCTTAGCACAAAACCTAAAATAACTTGACATGTTATGAGTATAGTAATAATGATGAAAATTTCAAATTTTTATTCTCTTTCTTTTTTGTTTCAAAAAAATTGAAATCTTTTAGATTATTGTCTAAAAGAATAGCATGAAATATGAAAGAATACACAGTATCATTTTACAAAATTGCAATAATTATTTCAATATGCCGAATGATCGCTTGGAAATGTTTACTCATCGTAATGTTTCACTTTTGCAATTGTTTACTTTTCAGGAATCAATGGAAGCAAAATTGCTATGAAAGGAAGTTTATACCATTTCAATATTTTTTTTTTAACGAAAAAAGTGTCCTTTGAAGTTTTATTTTGTAAATTCTCGAAAGAATGTAAATTTTCAGTTAAAGGAAAAAAAAAGTTTTTACGAATAAATTGTAGGAATTAATGGATGTTTATGCAACATAACAAATATCAAAATAAATAAAGAAAGCAATGAATTTTGTTGTTAGAATTTTTATTTGTATCATTCAAAGTTGTAAAACTTATTGAATAATTGAAAAACAACCATTACATTGATATTCTCACTGATAAGATATGATAATATTGATTAGTACTTGTAATAGTGGTAGTGATTGATGGTACATTGAAGAATTTTTACGACAATTTTTGACTAAACTTTATACATCGATAATATTAATCAATAAAAAGAAGAGAGAAAAAAGAAAAAAAAAAGCTAATACTTCGGGAGAAGTGAAAAAGTTCGAAAGTTTTTATTTGGACTTAAAATTTAAAAGAAAAATACGAAATTAATTAAACTTACACGTGCATAATTTAGATATAAATAACTTTACGTGTTTTATGATTTATCACATACGGATTTTCGTTGGATAACTTTATAAACTTCTTTAACTTCTAAAATTTATTTATTTCTCTTCTTTATTATCGATCCATTGAAAAACTAATATACCACTTTCTACATAATCATAAATCCAAAATATCCTTCCGATATGCCACTTTCACGTAAATGTAATTGTTATCCTTTGCATGCATTTTTTAAGTACCAATTTTTTATAGCATTACACATTTTTTTTTTTTAACTTCTTTAAATTATAATCAATAAAATGCTGCAATTAAATGAAAACTATAATGATTTTATATTAGGAAATTAGAAGATATTTTAGAAATCGGAATTCTTTTCATTCTATATCGGATTTCAAATCCGATTTTTCTTTTTTCGATTTTCAAATTCGACCTTTTTTTTGCGACTTTTAGTTTTCCTTTGAATTACATTATATTGATGTGTAAAATAAGATTTCGCATCTTTAACTTTCATTATCTTCCGTTTTTTGCATCAGACAAATTTTCCGGAAAGTTAATTCATCAGTACATATATATAATCATAAGTACCTACTGATGATTCTTTATCTCTAATGATATGAGATAGTCCGGTTCATCCCGATTACACATATTTAATCAATTCATATAAATTCGGTAATAAATATGAAACTAAGCAAAAATTTAAAATGCAAAGAAGGAAAGAAATTGGTTGAAATAATATTACAATCACAAATAACAATTATGTTTTGCATATTCGCACTTTTATTAATTTAACAAATTATAGAAATAAAATATGCAAGGATTAAATCCGATCATATATGTATGTAATGCTGTTAATTTAATTTGATTACATCTTTATTCTTCTTTTCGACCCTTTTCGGATCATATTTAAAATTAAATTGTAATATCCCATAAAGGAGTTGGAATTTAATAAAATGAAATATATTTTTTCTACTATAATAATGCTCGCAATCATACTATAAATCTCTAAATAATTTTAAATGAAATGTGATAAGTACGACTTAAATATATGTATAAATTTTGATAGGAGCAAAGATGAAAATTCTTTGGTATGCTATATTATATTTAATATGCTTCACTGATTGGTTACTATTTAAACAACATTTTAAGTTTGTTTTTTTAAGTTCTATTTTAAATTTTTTTTGGAGTTTTTAGCGGTATTTTTCTCACTGATGTTTTTATTTTTTGTCTTTTTTCTATAAAGTATTATCTTCTAATTTTTTTACCGTATTTTTTTTCTAATCAGTCATTCATTCAATCAGTTACTTGTAGTTAATTAGTTATTTAGTTAGTCAATTGATCAATTAATTCATCAATTAATCAAGTAACTAAATTTTTCACAGTCTTCAATAAATTAATTCAATCAAATGATGAAAATGAATTGAATCGGTCAATAACTGTCAATGAACATTTTCTTTTTTTTCTTCAATTTTCAATCAATTAATTAATCAATCTGAAACAAACTAATGAATCAATTCGCCAAATTAATAGGCTAATATTGATATCTATCAATATGTACTCAGTTATATTCATCAAATCTATCAATCACTAATCATTTTATAATTCTAATGCAAATTAAGAAGCTTTATTTAACTCTTCCTACTCTATCCCTACCGCATCCCACGCTATCCCTTTTAAGAACTTATCCCCGTTGTTACACTTCTATGGTTATGGAAAAGTCAACAACGTAATACATACTACTCATTTCATCTTCCATCCAGTCTCATCCATCTATCTCATCGATTTCCAGTTCAGTAGAAAAGACTATTGCCTTCTGGGTGTTGGAAAATTCCATTCTTCCTTTCTCTTCCTCTCCCTCTCTCTCTCTCTCTCTCTCTCTTCATTTTTGCCATATTTCATTTACGGGTGCGATCATCATGTTTATGACAAAAGCCATAAATTTCCTCAAAATAACACTTCTAATCTAGGCTCACTAGGCCCTGATTTTTGTCCTCTCTTTTCTCTTTGAAAACCATTACATTCATATTATTTACTGATCAATTCTAAGTTTCCCTATTTTTTTTCTTCTCTCTCTCTCTCTTTCTCTCTCTCTCTCTCTCTGCAATGAATATGAGCCAAAAGTTAGGGCAGAAATTTGGAGAGGATATAAAGGATAAATGGCTAGTATTCATACTTTGTCTTCTATTTTGGCCTCTTCTTTCAAAAATAAACTAATCTTTTTCTCGAATAATTAAAAGACATGAAATTTATAAATTTCATCAAAATTTATAACTTCATTACATCTACACATCATTTTGTAAACTATAAATTATTTGATTTTCATTTCTAAAGTTTTCATTTTCTATTCCTGTAAGCCATCTATCATTTTCGCTCAGTTCATCCGATTGTTACGAGTATCATTTTTGGGAAATGATCACTTTAAACTAACTAACATATGACTCTATCTTCCGGTTCAACCAAAGTTTCCGGATTCAAATGATCTATCATACGATAGCACTGTTATACTATTTATCTGTATACCTCCATAAATCATCCAGTTGATATCTTCCGAAAATATATCCTTTCAGCAGTGCATCGTTTATCCTAACACTTAGCTATTCGGCAGTATTGCTAATCCTGAAAAATACCGGAACGTAAAATATTAGAAAAGATTGCAAGAATTGTTTATCTTTGATTAGTGATTGAATGATAGTATGATTAATTGAGGAGAAAGAGAGAGTGTGATACAATTGTTGTAATGATACCTTTTTAATGGTTGAGAAAAACATTGATGAGATTGTTAGAAATTATTGAGATAATAAGAAATATTGGAGAGACATTGAGAGACGTATGGGAATTGTAAGAGAGTATAATGATAAGTGTAATGAGAGAAAGAAAGTTTTTTAGTATTAAATGAATTTCAACATAAAGCAGCTATAAATCCTTTCTTCATTCATTCTTCCATTTCTTATTTTCATTTCCAATTTCATGAATTCATTCTCGGATTAATCAATTCTAATCATAAAAATTTGATGTTATTGTGAAACTTCCAAGAATTGAAGATAATCAACAATTTTTCATACAAAAAAAAAGCCCACAATTTCAATTCAATCCGATCAATTAGTCATTCTCAAAATTGACCCGAAAGTTCATGGAATGAATAAAAGGTTATGAGTGGTTCATGCTCGAGTTGCGGTGAATCATGTGACATTGGTGGGGTATGGTATGGGTTACAAGTAGATATGGTATGGGTTATGGGTGGATATGGTATGGGTTATGGATTGGTATGGTATGGATTACGGATTGATATGGTATGAGTATGGTATGGATTACGGATAGATGTGGTGGTATGGATTATGTGTAAATTTGTTAAGGTTTGTGTTTCATGTTTCATTTCACATTTTTATTTGCAGTTTTTGATTTATTTCCAATTTAGTTTATGAGTTTCATCCAAGTCATTTCTTCATTTCATATTAATTTATTTTCATTTCTGATTGTTTGCATTAGTTATGAATTTAGTTTTGTTAGTTCCACTGTGTGATTATATGAAATATATTAGAATTTTTTGTAATGTTAATGAGTAATTTCGAATTTCTCGAAGGTAAGAAATCAGAACTGTTAGTTCAGATTTCCTTGAAGACGATTCTATCATTTTTTTTTTTTTTTTTTTTTGCTTTATTCTTTAACTGGAGACAACTTACGTGATACAAGAAGTTGTGCAACAAATTTGATCCGTGTTCAACTCATTTATGGGTCACTCAAATGCCATGATTACTTAATCTAATTAACATATTTGCTTCGGGATCCAATCCGTTTTTGTTTACATAACTGCTTTATCGGTATTCCTTCTCTTCTTATTTTAAGATTTAAATGTATTCCTGTTTTAGAAATTATGATAAATGAGCAGTTAACTGATGCTAGACCATAAAAGGTAAGCATGGAAACTGCAGGATTATTCTATTTTTAAGCTACAGTTCACATTATTTCCGAATTATATAATATTTATTTCATTTTTATTTTGCGATTTAATTAAAGTTTTTAAACATTTGCTTTGCTTTCTTGATGTTTCTAAGTGATATTTGCTTTGTTTTTTCTAAACAGTTGAATTTTTACATCATTCATCTCATGTATCTGCCGTTTATAGCATTTCACGTTTTGACATACGTGCTGCTGAAATAAAATATTCTGTTTTGACGTTGTCAAATTGCTTCCATACGTTACTTTTATATACATATTTTTATGTCACTTATTTTCAGGTCGTTGCAAAATTTGAAAGTTTTTCTTCACTATTTTTTACTTCATTATAATAACAGGAAATCAAGAAAGATGCAAACCATTGAGAAAGCATTACATCAACCAATGCCATTTACAACGGGTGGGCAAACGATCACCGATCGACTTACGGCTGCAAAACATTCCTTAGCCGGTAGCCAACTGGGTAAAACAATTTGTAAAGCTACCACCGAAGAATTAATGGCACCAAAAAGGAAGCATTTGGATTGTAAGTTCTTTATCTTATGTTGGATATGTATGATTTAAATTAATTTGGAAAGGAAGAATTAAAATTCAGCAGAAAAAGGGATTAAAATTTCGATGCGAATTTTAATCAGTTTTGATTTCAGGGCTGGAAACTTTTCTTTATTCTCAGAGGTTTGTTTAGAGGGGAGAATTAGTATTAAAATAAATATAATTTGCTCAAGTCAATTAATGGTCAAAAGTATGCTTTTAAAATTTAAGAAAAAGTGAGTCGTTTCTAAAATATACCAGTGTGAGGACGTGGACAGTTTGACCTCTTTGCGAAGTATCTCTTATCCCTTCCTTTACCGTTCTGAATAATTTTGGGTCAAATATTTTCTTCCAAATGCTAAGAATTTTGGGTTGAGCGAATGGTTTCGATATCTTCATGTGGCTTTTTGAGGTATCGAAATTTGATCGTATCCTACATGTACCAAGTGATTTTAGACGAAAGGATCGGATAGTCTGAAGAATAAGTTGAAACATAGAAGGGTTGAAAATTGTTAATTCTGGATTTCACATTTCAAATTTGTTTGTGGAAATTTCATTCATACTTTTAATTTCATTATTTTAGAAAATGGAATCTTGTTGCTTTTTGCAGATTTGTTACACTGTACGCAGGAGCCGAACGTTTCCATACCATCGATGGCGAATTTGTTAATTGAACGAACTCAAAATCCCAACTGGACAGTTGTTTATAAGGCGCTTATTACTATTCATAACATAATGTGTTATGGAAATGAAGTAATTTCTTTTGTGGTTTCCACCGGAATTCAATTGATTGTGTGAATGTTGTATGCAGTTTTAGCAAGCATTAAATTGGTTCTTTAAGGACTTGTTTAAGAAAAGATTAGTTGTTCAGTTAGTGAGTGATGGAAAAGGACATATAAATTGATTTTGTTAAATTGTAATTAAATGTGTATTTTCATTTTTAAGGGGTAGATGATAATTTTGGAGCACAATTGAACTTACTAAAGATTTGCTTCCTGAGTGTTTATATTAGTAATTCCAATTATAAAACGCACAAATTATAGTCTACACCACTTTTAATTTAGGCCGTACGCGAAATATAGCATTACTCGTACTTTATTATTTCCTTTTAAAGCCTACCTAAGGTCTAATGGTAATTTCTGTGTTTTGTTTTTAATTCATATGAAATACTTATAATATTCCAAGTTATCCCTTTTTTCAGCGATTTTCACAGTATCTTGCATCCTGTAATACGACGTTCAATTTGGGCAGTTTTTTGGACAAGAATTCCGCTCAAGGTAGGTATTGTTTTAGATTAGATGAGTGTGTGTCGGCGGAAATGGATGACATGGAATGGTATATGCTGATGAATGGTGTGAAAAAAAACCGACCTGCGGTCTTGTTTGACGTGCGATCTCCTCACCACCAATCGAGAAACGTGACTTCATTCTCCTAATGTATTCAACAAAATTTTATTAGAATTTGGTACATCTGTTAAAAATTTTCAGTTTTTTAATTCCAATTTTGCAAATTTCCATATGAATTTAGTCTGAGCTGCGTAAACTTTCTATATGAAAGTATTCTGTTTTCAAGTAATTTTTCTTCTTTTTCTCGTATCATACACTTTTATCGGCAATTATTTACAACTGTTGCCTTATTTTTATATTGATATTTCTTCTTTGTAGCGCCCTTATCCGCCTTTCTAATTAAACAAAAAATTTCATATATTGAATTTAAAGTTAAAGAACACGTCAGGTCATTCACCCGTGGATTATATGCGTTCATCAACGAAACACTGGGCATCCCTGGATTCGGTTTTTGTTGGTAAATGAATCATCCATAAATTTATCTTTTTTTTGGACTGACACTACCTCTAATCTAATCATGCACGAACGAATTTACTTCGGGCATAATTTTTTCCGAACTTTTTGGCCGCACAACCTTTTTTTTTTTGTTTCGATACAACTTTCTTACGTAAAACTTTCCAATATTTGTTAACATTTCAATACTTTTCCTTTTTTTATCTCCCTTTACCTCTGAGCACCTATTTTTTACTTTACGTATAATTTTCTAAATAATTGTGTACTGTTCATTGGAAAACTGAGGGTTTCACTATCGAGAGCCTAATCAAGAAATAAATTAAATGAAATGCCATAGATGGCTGACATTATAAATTTGGTGCCCGAGACTAGCTTAGACTTTTGTATTTGGCGAACGCATTACTGTTAATAATTACGAAATCGTTATTGTAATGGTGGTGATTAGGGCAATGATTAATTTATAGAGCAGAAGCGATGGCAAAGGTAGTTAATGATGCGTTTTTAACTATTAATGTTTTTAACTACGAAAAATGACATTGAGTTGGGATAAAATTGAATTATCTCGTCCATATTGCTCGGATTATTAAGGATAGCAGGTAATGAGTTGAAAAGTTGTGGCTGTGGAAGAATGAGGAATATTCCTTGTAGTGGGTAATTTTGAAAAGGTCTGAATTGTAGATCAGTCCAAGGATAATATTGACTTTGAAAGTCTGTTTTGGAAACCTCATTCTTTATTATTTATTCAAGTTCAGAATATTCCAAAACTTTCATTTCTCATAAGCAAAGAAGAGAAACAGAAAATAGAACGTAATAAAGTGCGAGAGTGTAACAAGAAGAAAAGTAGGAAAAAAATAGGTCAAATGTTATCCCTTAACAGCCCGAGTTCTTGGGTGCAGGTAATTTGATGTATGATCTAGTCGTTTTAACTTTTAAATAGAAATTAACTTTCCGCACTGCTTCAATTAAATCTTTAATTGCGTTGTCTAAATAACTGATGAAATCCCATTGCAGGATATGATATGTCGCAACATGTTCGGCGTTATGGTAAGTATATCAGTGAAAAGATCTATACGTATCGATTATGCGCCTTCGATTTTTGCAAAGTGAAACGTGGTCGTGAAGATGGCCTTCTACGAACGATGAATGCAGATAAGGTATAATAATCTTTATATTGAACTGGATTAAACAGAATTTAAACGATGCTAATCGATTTGGATTGAACTAAGCTAAGTTGAGATGAAACTGAAATAAACGGAAATGGAAATCAAAATTCCTGAATTTTAGATCTTTAAGGAACTTTCACGTAATTTTTGCATAGTAATGCTGATTTTATGAAATCGCATTATTTTTGATGTTTCAGTTATTGAAAACATTACCAATTTTGCAAAACCAGATCGATGCTCTTCTCGAATTCCAAGTAAACTCTTTTTTTTCCGAAATTCTTACCTTTGGCCTACTCTTTTTTTAGCATTAAACTAGTCCCTTTCTCAGGACAGAATTTACGCCACATTGCTCATGTAGTACGGTGCGAGTGATAATAAAAATTTCTTATAGAAGAGATTGAATGATTAATAGGTTATACCAGTTGAGGGCTTCTTTTTTTGGCCTCTAAATTGTCTATCAAATAACTTTTCAAGCTTTCGACGTCTTCCTTAATAAGTCTTGTATTATTAAATAAGTAACTAGCATGTCAAGTGATGAAGTTATGTTAATACAGATATGACAGGCTAAAGAAAATAAAAAGAATATGGTGATTACCTAACTGTTCGATTTACTTATTTGTTTAGTTATATTTTTACTTGGCTCACCTAATGACAATTTACTTATTCACTACCCATACATTTACTTATTTATCTATTTCGGACTATTCATAACAAACTGAAAAAGAGTAATTATTAGTGTAAAGTATTACAAATAGCTGTACTTATGCAGTTTATAGTTACGTTAACAACTGGAAGTTTCTTCCATTGAATTCATCAATTGCTTAAAAATTTGGGTTAAATATTTGACTTAATAAAAATTTTTTAATTTCAGGTAACTTCGGCGGAATTAAATAATGGTGTCATCAACTGTTCTTTCATTCTTCTCTTTCGTGATCTCATTCGATTATTTGCGTGTTATAATGATGGTATCATTAATTTGCTTGAAAAATATTTCGATATGAATAAGAAGCAATGTCGTGAAGCACTGGATGCCTACAAATCATTTCTGGTAATATTAATTAGCTTCTTTTTTCAAAGATAATTTCCAGAAAACTCGGAAAAATCTAAATACCGGCCTAAGTCTCTGAATGGGAAAAGAATAGAGGTTCTTCGTTAATTTTATTCAAGCGTTAATTTAATATGTCGTTATGTTCAACTATTAAGCTATTTTCAGTTTCCTTTTATTTTATTTCATGTGTTTTTCTGTTAGGAACATTTCCAAACATAATAGAGGATTCTAAAATCACTTGAAAATTATCGTTTGGTAAGGAATGGTTGGTACCTGTCCAGTGTGCAATTAAACTTTTATTTTTAATTTATTACATTACTGTTCCCTTCGTCATGATTAACAATAGCTAGGTAGTTGTTAAAATATGCTGGGACATATATGTTCTGGATTTGGAACTCAAAACAGCAATTCTATGTGTTATGTAGCTCAATTTATTGGCATCTTAGCAAAGGAATAAGATTAGTTGGAATAGTATGATTGCTAGCATTCAAATAAGTCATCGCATATTTTGTTTACTTTTACCAGAAAACATGCCGTACTAAATGCTTAACAATTTGATATGTTTTGATGTTAGCATTTCGAGTATAATACTACTTCAGCGGTTAATTTCCTTCAATAAAAAGGGTCGAAGTAATTATAATTTAAAAATTTTTTAAAAAAAGAAATAAATAATTGCTACTTTTCAGCTAAGGTTGGATAAAGTGGCAAGTTTCTTGAAAGTAGCCGAATCTGTGGGTATTGATCGTACTGAAATACCAGATTTAACACGAGCACCAGCTTCATTATTAGAAGCATTGGAAGCACATCTGGTTTATCTGGAAGGTGGCAGAGCACCTCCTACAGTTCATCATGTAAATTTGTTTTTCATTCAATATTCCATTACTTCATAGCTTTTCTATATATTCAACTGCTCAAATATTTGGATTTTATCAATGAGGAGATTTGTTCAACAAGTTTTTACGTCCACTTGCTCAGTGTTATAACCGAGAAATCAGGTTTATTCGACAAGTTTGCCTGTTTTAAGTTCCACATGTTCTGAAGAAATGTTATTCATCCATATCTGGATATTTATATATTTTGTAGTGGTTTCATTCTTTTTTCCAGGAACAGTTTACTGCAGCAATGGCACAATCAGCACCATTATTTTCTTCCGCGCAAGTGGGAGTTATTGATGATTCAGCAAAACAAAAATATTTAGAAGAAGAAAAGGAACGATTACGGTTATTTGAGGTTTGCTTATGGAATCCTTCCAACAAGTCTTAGTTTTCACAGTTTTTCGAATGAAGTCTTGCGAAGCAGTGGTAGTTTAACCGGTAGGACCATCTTTTTATGCATCATTCTAGTTGATAAGACTGTCGCATTTGTATTTCTAATTTTAACTAGTAAATAGGCGTAAAATTAGGTCAAAATGCAACGAGGACTATTCGCTTCTGGCGTGTAATCTAGGATAGGACTGTTACTTATATTTTACCGTTGAAATTTATCGATAGTCTGGCTTTGTCTCTGGATCAACATGTCCTAAGGCTTTATCCATCATATTGTTTAAATTTATCATCTATTATCTCTAAAAAAATTTCTTCAACCAACTTTATACCTAATAAGCAAATTTATTACATAAAGAAGGATATGTTGGATTTTACAGTCTTGTTAATATATGCTTTAAACATACTTAAATTTGGAGATTGTTTGAATTCAAATCATTATTGAGTGATTCGGACTAGGCGTATTTGAGGTGATAGGCGAAATAGTCACCGTTAAGATGATCGATGCTCCAAAGTCACCCAGGCTTGGCTCTCTTTGTCTCTTCCTCTCTTTGTTGCTTAGGGTCAGCCTTCCCTCGTATTCTGAGATCTTACTTCTGGCCTAGATATCAGATTATGGAATGTTAAAGAAAATTTGAATTTAAGATGTTTGCATCGTTTAGATTTTAGCAACCAAATCTATTTTCTTTGCAGGAGCAGCGAAAAAGGCAGGCAGCAGCAGGTTCATCCGGAATTGATGCAGGAGGACATTCTTTCAATCCATTCGCTGCAGCTCAGTCATCAGCAGGCACTGCAGGTCGATCTACAAAGCCAAGTGATGATCTTCTAAGCCTGTTTGATCCTATGCCAGCAGCTGGTGGAATTACAGCTCCTTCAGGTTATGGAGCTGCTGCTCCAGTTAATGCCACACCGCAGCCAATGGCTTTGGATCCAACAAATCCATTCGCTCAAAATGTTTTCCAGCAACAGCCAGCTACAGTTATGTCGGCTAATTCTCCTGCTCCTGGTCTGTATTCAGAAAGAATGCTTCTGAAGTTTTTTTTTTTTTTTTTTTTCAGAAAATTCGGAATCTAACCTTGGGAAAATTCTACTTCCTGAGAAATTTTCCATTTAATTAACAAGCACAGTTAGATATGCTTGATTATTATCACTTCAGGTTTTGCGGCATATCCAAATATAGGCAGAACAAATGCATTTGGTGCCGATTTCGCAACCGCTTTTAATGTTGGAGCAGTGGCTCCTGCGACTACTGAAACTAATGGTTTGCTTATCTTTTAAAAAAGTTTTGACGCATAATCTGAAATATTTTAATCTTTGTTGTTTGAATGACAAAAAATATATGAAAACGCTGACATGCATACATACATATGTACATATATATGACACATGTATTATCCAAATGGCCTGCTTACTGTTTTTATTCTTTGTTTTTTTCTTCCTGATATTATTTTACGTGCAAAACATAACCAAACCTTTTGAACATTCAAAATTCAATGATGTTAAATTTTTTTAAATCATTAATTAGACGCTCTGATAATTTGATATGGACTGGAAGAATACTCGTTGAACATTTAGTTGCACATTGTTTTTCATAGTTGTTTTTTTTCTTTATTGGTGGTTGTTTTCACTTAGTTAAGGACTTTTTGGTTACTTTACGTAAATTTACGGTTTTTTTCGGCATACATACTATGGCAATAGTAATGTGATTGTTGTCACCGCTATTCACTTATGCTGTTGTTCTTTATTATTTCCGCTGTTATTGCTAATGATATTGCTTGTAATTATTATTGTAGTCAGAAATGTTTTGAGTGATATCATCAATAATATATTATACTTTCTGACGCGTAGAAAATTCTATACTCAAATTTTATTTTTTTTTGTTTTTGTTTTTGTTGTTGTCGTTATTTAGTTTTATTTTTTTTTTTTTTTTTTTTTTTGCATGATTCTGAACCAGTTTTTATATTTCGTTATTTATTTCTTGTTAACCGTTAAATACTCTGGTTTTTTACCCTAAGCTTCATTTGTGAAACGGCTATCAACTGCTGCAGTTGGATTCAATCCGTTTCTGGCTAGTGACACTACGGATTCATCTGTACCTCAACAGTGGCCTGTAGCTGGTGAAGAAACCGATAAACAGTGGTCTAGAAAAACTTCTCAAGATGCAATTCCGCCACAGCAATGGACTCCTGCAGTTTCTCGACCCGATATGGAAGATGGTTCAGCTGTTGCTCCTTCCTGGGGTAAAAACGGGGAAAGCAGTGAGAGTGATGAAACAGTTGGAGGTACGGGTGCTGATATTAATAATATACCGCAACAACCAAGCGAAATGGTCAATTCCGCTCTTCGAAATCCATTTGGTGCCATGCAACAAAATGCTCAAGGTAAGGTTTCTTAGGAAACCCAATATTAATTCAAACTGTTTTGTTTTAAAGTTTTAACAGTCACAGTTTCTATTCTTGTTTACTTTATAGCTTTCTTCCAAGCTTTCTTTTTATTCTTAAATAAAGAAGACAAATTCAGATTTGTTTATGATATCTCTTTAGTACAGCATTGCATATTTCTTTTAGCATTGCATACGGCTGGTGTTAGTGCAACCGTGATAACACCTCAACAGCCGGATATACCAACATTTGGGGCACCAGCATCTGGTGCATCGTCCGGTTTGTTCATTTCTCTGTAATCTTTTCATTGATTTTTGCATTTTCATTTGTTCTGCCTTTTTAATTTCCTGCCAAAACACTTATGTGAGACTTTCTGAATTAATTTCGGATTTTTATTTGCATTTTTTAAGCAAATGCATCACCAGTTCATTTTGGAATTACTACTCAAGCACCTCCACCGCCACCACCACCACCACCACCACCTCCACCACCAGCAATGATCCCTAATCAAAACCTTACAATTTACGAACAAACGCCATTTTGTTAGCCTTTTAATTTATTTTTTGTTTTAAATACTAGTTTCTTACGTTTATAAGTTTATTAGAAGTGACCATAATATGTCTAATTTGAAAGAGTTGACAATGTAGTGACATTGAGAAGTAGTGCGAATTGTTTTTCTATATTTTGGCATTTAGATATGCCACCATGGGGGGATCGTAATGTAATATTCGAATGGTTTTTATACTCCAAGTCAAGTTCTTTGCGATATAGTACAATCAGTTATTTTTAGCCCGTATGGATGGTAGCTATACTTCATCACCGGTTATTCCACGCCCCATGCATCAACAGGCAGCAACACCACATGCTGGTTTACCTTCTTAGTCATTCGTTTTGTACAAATGTATTGAATAGTGATCAGAGAAGAAATAATTTCTTGAAACATTTATCTTATTTTCAGTATTGTCTTTGTTTATATTTGCAAGATGTGATTGTTTTTTTAGGGATGCAAAATGTGCCTGGAGGTAATCATGTTATTTGTTTATTGTTACAGTTAAGCACATCGTCTGCACGATTCAAGCGATGTTTTTCATTTCAGAATTTCTGGTGGACCGTTGTTTTATAGAGGATTCTATTCGTATTCTACCTTTTCTTAAGAATCATTGAGGTATTTTTCATAACAAGGGAATAGTGAGAAAGGAAAGGAATAAGGAGAAAAAGGATAGTTGAAGATTAGCGGCATACTTTATTATCGTATCCACCAGAGATGTTGAGATGAGATTTCGCGTTTCACTGTTGTAGTCATAGATATAAAGTTGAACTTTGGAGTTAATCAGGCAGTGTTTTTTATCATCTTTTTTTTCTTATTGTTAATTGTTGTTTCTGGTGTTAAGCTGTAATAATATGGTAGTTGTAGTTGTTGTGGTTGTCATTTCTGTTGTCAATATCGTTGCCACTATTACTGTTGCTATTTTTTGTTGTTGTTGTGGTTGTTGCAGTTGTTGTTATTCTTCGTTTTATAAACTTTAAGATGCTTTTGCACTAAATACTTTGTTTTTGCCCGATATATTATAAATAGAAATGTTATTAGTCTGTAATAGGCAGGAAAATTTGGTAATCGTAACATCAGGGATCGATTAGTCACAGATTTTTAGCATATAAAAATGTTATGAAAATTTGTGGAGAATTATATTGTGAATGGGTGATTATTTTATTTGTACTGTTCCTATTACATTGGAAGTTTCAATCAGAGTTAGAAGGGCGTTTTATTTGGTGCAAATGCATTTTAACTGCTCATAAGTTTTCCGATTTTTAAGTTGGATGAATTTTGCAAGTAATTCTTTTTTGTTTCAAAGTCCCATATTTTTTATCGTGTGTTCTTACAACATTTATTCTAATATTCCTTTTTCCATAAAGAAAGATTTATAAATTTCTAGACCTGTTCAACAATATTTTTATTCCAGGTACAGCAAATTTAAACGCATATGGAACACAACAACTGTCATCGGTACCGTGTGCCACTACACAAGCTGGTAAATTCAATAGTGGTGATTTAGATAGTGCACTGTCATCATTGGCTGATAACCTCTCGGTGAGCGGTAAAGGAACAGCTAATCACGGGTAAGAATTTTCACACATTTGTCTTATGTTGTAATTTTTTCCTTACTCTTTAAAATTTCTACTCCAGTAATGTATAATTAGCATATCTTTGTTAACAAATTTTATTTATACTTGTTATTTGTGATATGGAAGTGATGAGGGAAGATTATGTCTAATTATTTTATGATCTATTTGTTCAAAATGAAGACTACAACAAATATTGTATTTCAGTAAACCGGTTCAATGGAATAATCAAGGTGGTGTAAGACCTGCGGGTGCAGCACATGCAATGGCACAACCTCAGTATGCTGCAATTCCACCACAGCAGTGGCCACCAATGGGTGTTTATAGTCCACAACCAGGTATTTCAAGTGATATTTTTCCTCTAGACAAAATAAGTCTAAGATGGAAGTCATAAAATTCGGATTATCATAAAGATATGGTAGTGTTTTGGGAAATTTATTAGGATCTTTAATTAAACAACCGAATACTTTTCAGAAACTAACTTGAATAACTGAATAATAAATGCATCGGATTGTGTATGACATGATGTCAGTTTGGACTGTTTTCATTTTAATTGGATTTCAATTGAAATTCCAGTAAATGTATCTTCTTCTATTCTTATAGGCATATATGCTCAGCAACCAATGATTGGTATGTATGCACAACCGGGATATAATCCACAAATACAGCAAGCGGCTGCACCGGTATATGGTATGACACCAGGCCAAACACCATCTCAACCTGGACAAGCGCAGCAAGCGGCACCACCACCACCCCATCGCCCATTCATGTGAATTGCATAGTATTTTACTAGGACAATTTCAAGTTTCCTTTTTTTTTCGTTTTTGTTTTGTTCACTATGAACAAGGAATATATGTTTTTGGGGACTTGAAGTTGATTTTATATGGACATCTGATTCAGTATTGATGAAAAATTGCTTATTAGTTCCTAACTTTTCTTAGTGTTATCTTCCAGTCTTTGATCTTTAATAACATTTCATGTCTGTTAACCTTGAAAATTAGTAAAATGGTTCACGCTACTACAACCTATCTCTTTTTTCTGTATTATATATTTTATCATTTTATCACATTATTCAAAGGTAAGGAACATGATATTGCTGTTTGCTTATACAGGTTTGCTTATATATGTTCTAGAAAGTAAATTTTTCTCGTCGTGATCGCGTTGAAGTTTTTTGCAAGCTGCTGATCTCTGATTTCATGGAGATTTTCAAGTGAATTCTTGAAGTAGCTTCGAAAACTTTTATTTGTTTATTGGTTACTGAGATAAAAGAAAAGTCCGTTCTTCTAAGACCTAAAGCTAATCATATTTCATTTTCGTCTCTTTCGTGGTCATCATATATATATATATATATATGTATTATTGTATCATTCCATTTAAAACGTTTTTTCGTTTCAAAAATTTGAAAAGACAGTAAAATTTCATCCAAATTTTGGTTTTGAAGAAATCTCAAATTTTTGAAATTGCTACTTTTTTAGTCAGTAATGCGAGTATACTTACCTATTGCTGCGTTCTTGATTTTCTCCTCTATAGCGTTCCTTTTTTTTATTCGAATGCTCACTTGTCGAAATTAGCGGTTTTATATTGATTAGTGGTTTTTTTAAATTGTTTGAAATTTAAAAAGTCTTAGATTTTCTGGGGGTATCTATCATCCTCTCATTGTGTGCAAGAAAGAAGAAGCAAATCTCCATGTCTTTATTAAGCCATATATATATGTTTTTATTTGTATCTGCGTAGAGATATACTTAATTCATTCTTCTGATTTAATTTTAATTTCGATTTTGAATTTTCTTTTTTGGTATAAAATTAGTGGTATTATTTGCCGAAAAGTGACATGTCAACAAAGAAAATGCAGTCCACTTAGATGTTATTCGAAGGAATAAAATTGTTTGCTTTTTTTATAATTAAAACGGCTAATAATTCATCTGCTTAAATCAATTTAAATACATGGAATGGGATATTTTATTATAAAGTAATTTAATTATTAATTCAACAATAAAGGCTGTAGAAGCATAACATATAATTGATGTGTTTTTTACACAGGCAGTTTGTTGCTTGGTTGGATCATATTCGATTAGTTGTTATTATTGACAAATTCATTTCTGAATTGGAATTAATATGCTAATTACTAATAATTCTTATAATGAATCGTTTTAGATGTAGCATAATCTTATCAATTACTGCGAAATTTCTTTGCTATGAGTTTTATCATTTACCAATGATAAATCCTCAAATCGTTTAATTTTGAAAAATAAAAATTGGAAATCATAGCAATTCAAAATTGTTCACACAATTGTGAATATCTTATTTTCTAGAGGAATTAATTTTTGTGATGTTATTTGCAAAGCAACAATACCATCTAAAATGATATCAAATCAATTTCACATTAATACGATTTGAAATGATGCAATTTATCCATAAAATCTTTCTAACTTTCCATCATTAATTCAATATTTGATAGTATTTCATATGACTTTTCAAATCTTCTAAAATTTTAAGATAACTTTTTTTTTTCAAAATTGATTGTTAACGAAGGAAAATGGAATTAATTTCTTGGAAACATTTTTTTTCTAACATTTCATGAACTCTTTCCTTACCTATTATTGTCTCGTTTTTTTTTTGCTTTACCGACCAATAATTTCAATATTATTCTCTGCAAAATATTTAGTAGGAAATTTATTTGATTTTTTTTTTTTTGTTGGAAATCCCAGAAAAACATATTTCGTTCAGAATTTGACATTAATTCATAACTTTGTCCATAGGATTTTTTTTTCATAACAACTTATTTTGATTAATTTTATTAAATCAGAACCATTGTAGAATGAATTAAAAAAAACTTTTTAATTGATTATTTGTTAAAGTATTATTCTTATTATTATCTTTTATGGATGATTTCCTACACTTAGTTCTAAAAATTTGAGATATTTTATGCAATCAAAACAACGGTTGTTTCATCTAATGTTTTATACGGTTGGCTGCACTGGAAAAAACTTGGATAAGTTATGTAGATCCGGAAATCTTTCAAAATCTGACAGTTTCTGAAGACGTACTTCTACAGATGAATTCAAGAGCTATTTACAGAGTTTTATCGTTATCTGTTATTGGGTCAAGTGACGAACTGGAATCTATTTCCGGTTTGCCATTACTAGGGTGAGTTATTGATTATGAAAGAATTTCTACTTTTATAAGAATTTTAAAATATAATATATCTGCGGAAATGGTATTTTAACTACTTTAAATTTGTGATGCTTTCCGGAAAAGAGTTATAATGACGATGGTATTATCGGAAGTTTAATTTAGAATTTGATCTATCTTTGAGTATTACTAGTCATGACTAGTTTATCTTAGCTACCATACTATCTAAATTTCCATGTTAGTTTGAAATGTAAAAGAACATGAGGTAATTTTTATTTGTTCTAAACAAACAATATTTTTATGTAAATTTAACTTCCAATTTAAATTTTACATTTCAAATTTTACAGCTATAATGATATGGTTGAATGCATTAATTTATTTCTATATTCTATTACGGAATTGCCTATCCGAAGTACCATTGGTAATAACAACTTGGGGAGGCGATGGTTTCCAAACTGCTACCACAAAAGGTTTTTGATGAATTTATAGATGAATTATATATTTGTAATTTCATAACAATCGTTATCCGGTTTGTTGATACACTCTTCTATTTGTATAGTAAATAATATACCGGAACCCTAGAAAAATATAATTTTAAATCAATATTCCTACTAATTTTTGCAAAATTATTGAACAATTTTATATTCATCAAGGAAGGAATTAATAAAAAAAACTATTACTTACAGCATTCTTGACATTAACAAAAACACATGATAGGATGGAATCATTATTGGAAGGTTTAACAGAGTGTGAACAATTACAATGTGATGGAACTGTTGGTTTTGGTGGTTCACCGGATGAAATAGGTGAAACTCGACTTGATGCACTCATTTATGATGGGTATTTTTTCTCATCAAAAATTCTAATTTTTTTCAAATTTACAAAAATTAAATTATATGATTGTATCAAAAAGAGAAAGTAAATATTGGAATTTTCTTGTTAAAACGATTTCTTTCCACATCAGTGTAATTGTTGAACTAAATCGTTTAATTATTTCCATTGTTTATTAATAATTTAAATCTTATAGTCTTTTATTCTCCAATATTTTCCCGATATTTTTCATTGCATTTTACTTAATCATAATTATATTTATTTTTAAAAAATTAATTAGCTGATAAAATTTACACGATGGATCAAATTCAGTTTAATTTTGTAAAGTTACATAGAAATGTATTAAATTTTGAATAGTTTAGAATGAGTTTTTTTTTCCCTGAAATCTAACATTTAATTAATTTGATACAAAAAATGAAAAAAGAGGAAGAATTTTTAGTTTAAATCATGAAATGGGTGCAGTTGGTTCATTACCAAATATCAAAAATGCAGCGCGTGTTGCTTATGCAGTAATGAAATATACGAAGCATTCAATGTTGGTCGGTGAATATGGTGAATAAATTTAATTTATTTAATTGATAAATTAAATTAATCGATATATCATAGATCGGGATTTGCATTTTTTCAATAAAAATTCTTTTTCAACATGTGTTTGTGTCCAACAATGATTTTCAATCATTATTTTTTATAAAAGTTAAATGAAACTTTTAAAATTCTTGAGCTTCAATATGTTCCATCAAATTTAATCAAATAGATTGCAATAAAAAAATAAATCAAATATGATAGTTTAACTATGCATTATTGCTATCTTCTGGGATAATGATGATGAATATTCGTCATAAAAGGTATTAATGTCTTAGTGATAATCGTAGCATTTATCAGTCTTTAATTTGAAAGTTTATTGATTAAAATTTAGTCTACTAGTTTCACTAAACTTTACTATAAACTTATATGTGTTCATTTAATGTTTATTAATTACCAGAAGTTTTAATTCTTCGAATTATCAATTCATCTAATTCATCGCATAAGCTATATAACTTGCTATTCATTTCATGATTTGGATTTTATTACTATAATTATTTATAAATGTTACTACTTATTACTTCGTAATTCGAATTCTGTAATTTAGCAGCCAGTTTTGCTGTCGATATGGGCTTTAAACGAGAATCATTGGATACGAATAACTCACGTACTGCTTATCGAGAATGGATCAAACAAAACTGTCAGCCAAATTACAGAAAAGTTTATTTTGTTATCAATTTTTAGACAGTTAGGTTTTATTTCTAGTTTGTGACGCAAACTTCAGTTCCGTGTACCGATTTTAATTTCAATTTGATTTTTTTACTCTTATCCATTTCAAACTTGTGGCTTAAGATAAATTCGTCATTCATACTAATTTTAGAATGTATTACCGGATCCGAACAAATCATGTGGTCCATATAGACCTGCGAATAATAAAGATAGATTTACATACAATCAATTACAGGTAAAATTTTTTTATTTTAGGCTTTTTGTCTTTCTGAAGTCAAATTATCCGTATATCGGTGTTAAGCGTATCATGTAATACAAAATTATAACCTAATGTTGGTATAGGTACTCGCTTGACATAGCCATCATTAATCTCGCGAAAAAGTCTAACCATCAAAATGTTTAATTCATTTCTCTGCTAGTTATGCGAAGAAAGAATTTGTAAAATTAAATTTATATAGCTCAAATTTTGGGATTGAAAAATATTCATAAAAGAATTTGTGAAAGCTAAATCTTTTTAGGTTGATCATCGTAATCATGATACTATTGGTATGATTGTTGTAGATTTCGAAAGTAATATTGCTGCTGGTACATCAACCAATGGTGCTAATCATAAAATTCCTGGGTAATTTATTCAAAAACGAATATTTATTTTGACCCTAATTAGAAAAAGAAAATCAGATTCAGAAAATTTTTGTAATATTATTAGAATTTTCACATGCAGCTAAAATTTTTTAAATTCGAGTTTTGCATTTATGTCGGTCATGTTTTTCTAATCGTCCAGTCTGAAATCGAAAAATGGCTGGCTATGTTTCTGGAAGCTTCAAACAATCCTAGTAGATATTAGATAATAAATCAATCAATTAGAAATCAACGAATGAAGTTATCAGGTTGATTTACTATTCAGTATTGTTTTTGTGAAGTCAACTTTATCTGACGTCTTTATAACCGGAAAATTTGTTACCTTTTATAATTAAAGTACCAATAGAAAAACCGGAATTTTATTTCAGTTTGTTTTTTTTAAATTTAATTTCAGACGGATTGGTGATTCACCGATACCAGGTGCTGGTGCATATGTCGACAATGATATCGGTGGGGCGGTAAGTACCGGCGATGGTGACATTATGATGAGATTTGCTTCTAGGTGTTTTTTTTTTTTTTTTGGTAAGGGGATGGAGGTTAATTGATAGTTCCACTTCATCATTTTACTTACTCGCTTATGGCTTATTAAATTGGCCCAATTGGCAATCACTTTGGTTGACTATCAAATATATTTCAGCTTTCAAACGGTTCACTATATGCGTGAGGGTAAAACGCCGACAAAAGCTGCGCAAATAACAATTCATGCCATTTCCAGCAAATATCCTAATTTTATGGGTGCAATTGTCGCAGTCAATAAAGAGGGTCATTTTGGTGCTGCATGTCATGGCATGGATTCCTTCAAATTTTGCATACAAAATCGAAATTTCGCAAAAGTTAAAGTTATATCTGTGACATGCATATAGATGTTGATTAAATTTTTGATTCGTATTGCTACCACTTCCCTGTAACATGCTTAAATATATTTGTTGTATTCAAATTATTTAAATCTCTAATTAATCGCGTTATTAGTGCTAATAAAATTAAAATTGTTGCTTTTTTAGCAATTTTAAATTATTCTGAATTTTTTCTTGTTGTGGTTAACAATTGAAAAGTGGTTGAGATGAAGAAAAATTGATTGAAAAATGAGCATAATATAACACTTTTGTTTGCTAAGAAGTTTTTCAAAAATTAGAACTTATTCCAAAGGTTTTCGAAAAACAAAACTTGTCGAAAATTATTGACTATTATTTTCTAATCTTCTTGAAAAATTATAGTAAAAAACTTACAGATGCATTAAATAAGCATAAGTGATCATGTCGTGATTTCCACAAGTTTAGAATTGAGGATTTGATGGTGATACTTCAAGATTTCTCGGTGTCTTCAAATTTCCTGTGCTGCTCTTTTTTTATGGATCTAATATTTTGCCCTTTCGAGGATATCTTTTTTTTTTCTATATTTAATAAAGGAGATTGGTAACTTTATACTATTGCTGAATTATGTTTAATAAGTATGAATTGATTTAAAAATTATATTGAATCTTGATTACACTTTCGGATAACTTTATAGCATTTAACAAATCATGATTACGAACAACAGTTAAGTTTATGTTATTAACATTGATCGTAATCATGAATGCTAACAAATTCAAATTGCTGGTAAATATATAATTATAGTTGCTGACAATTTTACATAGCAATAGGACACATCATGATAATATAGCTAATGAATCGTAATTATGAACCACAAAGAATGATAATATTTTGTTGCTGATTCGAATCATGATAGCAGATATACATGTAAATGCTTTAGTTTTTGGACATTTTTTTTTTTTTGTTTCTTTATGAAAAAAGTAATTTTTGTTTCATTTTAGAATTTTTGAAGTTTTTCATTCAAGAATTTTGAGATTTTTTATAGTATTTAAATAATCAGAGAATAATTTACAACATTTATATATAAATGTCTGTAATTTTTTATTGCATGAATGTGAAAAAAATGAGTTAAAACATTTAAGCAGGTAGTTTTTCTTGTAGTCGTTATTTCCAAATCGTTATCAGTAGCATTCCTTAAGAGAATTATGGAATGGTTTACTACTTAGCTTATCATTATATCACCCAGTCCTTCTTTCCGACTGTTTATTTGACATCTTTGCAGAAGCGAAGGAATTTTATTAATGCTGAATTTTATCAGTTTTATGCTAAAAAAGTGACGAAGAAAAAATGGGAATAATTATTTTGAAATAAAAACTTGCCGGTTCATAGCATGTCTTACTTCCTTTCACTTGAAAAATCTCAAAGTTATTTGAATATACTTCAGAAAAGGTATTTCATACTTGAAAAAAGTTAAATTATCGTTTCAACTAACATATTATCATTTTGGGTAAATAAAAAAAGGATAAAATTAGTGTATCCATTAAACGGTTAAATATTTCTTTATTTATTGCATCAATTAACATTCGAATAAGTTAACGCTTATAAATTTCGAACTAAGAGATAAGGAAAACATAAGAAATAATTTCTATGCCCATTCAGTTTAAGTATTTAATTAAAATGCAAAATTTGTTTCAGATATAAATAAAATATCTTATACTAACATTTCCTTGAACTATTTCTAACAATGTCCAAAATATTCTTGAAATTTGAGTTAATGAAAATGAAATACAACAAGAATGATACATATATTCAATATAATTACTGTCATTCTACGATTTCAGATCGGTATACTGAAGCATCCTACATGTACCGTAGCCACGTGAACGTGATACAGTTCAGCATCTAATTCCACGCAACCATCGAGGTTATTTTGCCGAAATTTTAACTAAAAATAATGCTTTTATATTTTTTATTAACTTTCAAATTAATTTTTGTTTGCATTTTTAAATCATTTCAATAAAATTCAAAAATATTGCCTAAAAATTACTACAAAAATAAGTAGCTAAATTAAAGAAATAAGAAAATTTATGTTTACTTACATCATATAAACGTAAACAAATACCAGCATATTCCTTCAAAAATGGCAATGACAAACAATACGATGGTGGATTACGCACTGTAAAGAAAAGAAGAAAAAAATTTTATTAAAACAAATAAGTTTACGAATTAATTTTCGGATTCAAAATTTTGTTAAAAATAAAATTTATACGTATTTTCACATTATTCTCATTTATTTACATATGTGTATTTTAAAATACGACAATGCATATTATGAGTAATATTTATTTTAAAAAATAAGTTGAAATTTGTATCATTTTTATTTTTGAATTATAAAAAATAATCAACAAAAAAAAAAGGAAAAGAAGAAGAGTTAAGAACTAACATGATAATTCTCTTGAAATATAAATATAGCCATTTACAGAAAAGGATAAACGAATGCCAACATCTTCTGCTATATACGTAATATTTACACAAGCTGCAAATTTTAACTTTGAAATTCCCCTAATACTTAGATATATTATTGCAATATATTATACTGTATTGTGTTCATAATATATTACAGTATTTTACCAGTAAATATAAATATACTGTAATATAAATAACGTAATATGATGTGGTATGTTATCAATAGAAGCATACCGTATAATATATCACAATACAATATTAATGAGTACAAGTTATTATGTTATATTATAGTACAGCGTAATGTATTACAGTATTAAGTCATTAAGCTGAGGCATATTGTATTAAAATTATGGTATCGATAAATACCGATTTATTGTACTGCACTATAGAATGCTACGCTACAGTATGGTATTAACAAATATAGATTTTTTGTACTATAGTATAATATAATATGCTACAGTATATAAATTTCAGCTTGATAAGCAGAGGTATATTATAATTTGATGAAATCGTATTTTACTTGATTCTAGATTTTGTCATCTTTCATATGACTAATACAAGATGGATTAATTTATCCTAAATCGATCACTACATCTTAGGATCCGTAATTTGAGATATACTGACATCAGAAAATATGAGAAGAATTGTGATTGAATTTTCTAACAGATTTAAACATTTGAAACGTTCCCGTCTGCAATTTTATTAAACAGAACATTGTTGTGAATAATTTCGAAATTCGAATTACATTCTTAGTTTTGCGAAATTCCAACAAACTTATATTTCTTCCTCAAAAAAAGTCCTTTATGACGTTTATAGAAAGCAAAAAAGAAATAATTCTGCTTCCATTTGAATTTAAATTATATCAATAATAGGGCAAACACATCGTATATGGTAATAAACCAAAGAAACATAAATGTCCGATACATTTTTAAATTGGAAGCGATCGTACAGATTGGAATTAAATATATCACAAGTGTTATTACAGCAATTTCTTTCAAAGAAATAAAAAAAAAAATGAAATGGAAAAAGACAGCTCAAAATATAGGAATTAAATGAACTAAAGAAATTTACCTTTCATAATTCTCATATTTATTTTTTGCTTTTTGCTCTTCTTAATAGCTCATATTTGTTCTTCATTTTCTTCTTATCTTTATCGATAGCCTGTTTGTTGCTAATATTTCCTAGTCATTTTCTTGGCTGTCATTAAGTCAGAAGAACAGAAAATGCTTTTCTTCATCAAAAAAAAGAAACTGTTGAACTACATACATACCAAAATCATTGAGACCAATTTTTGCAATGTTGAACATCATGCAGCATGCACAATTCCTCGGAATGCATTGGCAGTTTGCTGCATTCATAGTATCATTGCTTATGTGATTCGGTAAAAAGTCTGTAAACTATATCTGTCATTAATTTATTTAATAAATCCTTCGAAAATAAATCTAATTCCTTAATTTTTCCCTTCTTTCCCTCAAAATTTATATTAAATAATTCACATCCAACAAAAAAACCATATAGTGTACTTTTTGGAACTTTCAAAGTATTTAAGAAATTTAAGCTAACAAAATATTATATATAATGTGTAGTTGGGGTAAAAATTAAATTTATTCTTCAATTATAGCACTCTTTCATTTTTTATCATTTAATTCCTTACCATGATTAGTTTCCATTTCTTTAGTAACATATATATGAAGCCTATAATTTTCCGTTATCATTTCCAATTTTTTTTTCATACCATTTTCAATTACCATCGTTACATCCACAATAACATAATCTGAAATTGATCAGCAAGTAATCAATTTCGATAGTTTAAAAATGGTCAGAAAGAATGGATTATATGCACAGATGTTTAATCTCCTAAACTTACAAAAATGAAACTGCCATATATGCTATCATATATCTGAACATTTATTATTATTATTATTATTATTATTATTATTATTATTATTATTATTATTATTATTATTTTATTATTATTATTATTATTATTATTATTATTATTATTATTATTATTATTATTATTATTATT
>JABVXV010000273.1:0-86428 GCA_013365325.1 Dipetalonema caudispina | reverse complement strand
TATTATTATTATTATTATTATTATTATTATTATTATTATTATTATTATTATTATTATTATTATTATTATTATTATTATTATTATTATTATTATTATTATTATTATTATTATTATCGTTATTATTATTATTATTATTATTATTATTATTATTATTATTATTATTATTATTACCATCATTATTATTACTATTATTATTATTGTTATTATTACTATTATTATCATTATTATTATTACTATTATTGATAATAACAATAAACATAATATTACTGTCTATCTAACTATATAATCTGAAATGATAATAAGCTAATAGGATGAGTAACAATAAAGAGGAAACAATGATAAAACATACACATATCAATTGACTGAGAGCAATTCATCCCAAACACCGATACGGGAGGAAATCGTTCGACAATGCCGGCCGATGTTGAAAGCGATGGTAGTGAACATGTATCCGTATCGGTATGTATCTATATGTATACGTATGTGTATGTGTGTATGTGTGTGTATGTGTGTGTATGTGTGTGTGTGTGTGTCTGTCCAGTATCAATTTGTATGAAAAATGAATAAACATATATATAAATATATGTTTAAAGGTGGGGTGGAGGGAAAGGGTGTCTGCATGGCGTTGCTCCAAAAACTCTTATACAAACAGAGGAGAAATGATATTTGTACGGCGTTGGGTTTGGAATATTTATTATGGAAGATAGATTGGATGTAAATCGCGTGGAAATTACTACCGCCTGAAAAATAAAATGCATGATGATATTACGTTCCGTTCCGTTTCGTTCCGTTCCGTTCTGTTGCATTCCGTTGTGCTGCGTTATGCCACGATGAGAAGATCTTCGATGTATACCATTTGGGAATGAATAATGGAACAATCGTTGAAGGAAAATGCATCATGTGTAATACGTTGTAATCGATCATCTTCAAGCATTTTATAAGTTAAAAATTGCTCTTATAAAAGAGTTTCTGGAATGAATTAAATGGTTAGTAAATGTTAGAAAATAAGTTTTGAATCTCATCTTTTATCATTGTAATTATTTCCCTTCATTATAGATAATGAATGAATTGATTAGTTACTGATCAAAATGATCATTTGGATAGCAAATTGAATAATTATTGATTAGAATAGAAGGATTGAAAATTGCTTAGAAATTTAATTTATTTATTGTTAAGTTAAAAACTTTTATTTGTTGGATAATTTTGTTTTTCGATTGAATGTTTCTATTAATTATTAATTTAAATAATATCCTGAATTCTTATCAAATACTCTCTCTATGTGTTATGTTTATTTCCTAATTCTGTTTAAAATTCATAGTATTATAATAATGCACTGGTCATTTTCTATAATATCGTCCAATGGCAGCATTGTATTTCAGTTTAATTAATCCTTCTATTCCATCTATCGGCTAAATTATAGCATAGTCTTTTTTCATCCATCCTTTCAAATGTCATTTCAATATTCCTTTTGGTTTTTCTTAAATTTTGTTGTTGTTGTTGTTGAATTTCATACATAAAATCATAGTTTCAATTTACTTTAAACTGATCTAAAGAATCGGAAAATTTGACTTTGTTTATTTCAAACAGAGCTATATACTCCAATAACAAACAGGAATGATTTCAAGAAATGATTTTTTTCTTCCTTCAGGAATATCCTATAAGTGGATTGTAAGATATTATGTGTTAGTATTAAGTTGTATCGTATAATCGATTGGAGTTTTCAATAATGCCGAAATAACTTGAATTAATATTTTCCTCTCCTTATTTTAACCTTAATTATATATGGGATATAGTTCTTTTCAGAAGTATAATTCATTTAAATATATAAATTTGCGATGTATCTGAGAAAGTGAGTCATACCACAAATAGCATAAGCAATTCATCAAAGTATGAAAGGATACGTTTGGTAAGATATGCTTGAAAGGATCAAGAAAGCTTTAAAAGTATCACAAAAATTCGAAAATTTAATCTTATTCATGCTTGACTGGATCTTCATTTCAGTTAACAAATGATTGAAAGTAAAGAATCCCTCCCTCATCCATCGTCTTCTTTCCAGTCACTAATCCGTATCACTTTAGCTTAGACTACTACATTTCGATTGATGGAAGAAGAACAGCAACCATTGCATCTTCAACCAATCTATCTCTCAATCCCATTTCTCCTCCCTGCTTTCTTCACTAACTTCTACTACATTCTACTGCATCCCATCGGATCCTTGACAGATCATATCTGATTATAATGTACGATGGAGAATGGTTATAATGCTGATTCCGCTGCTTCATCCTCTTGTTACTCTTACCCATATGTGAACTGTTGTTCCTCATATGATACTTATGGTAATTATTCATTTACTGGATTTTATGGTACCACCTATGATTCGAGCAAATATTATCAGCAAATACCGGATACGAGCAATCAGTACTATCATAATCAAACACAGCTACATTACCCACATTGTCGTGCAATGATTGCATCTACCTCTGATTATGCCAATTTATTTCTAAATAGTACCATTCCGAATAATTGCTCCTCGACATCTGCTACTACTACTGCTACTACCATAAATTGTAGTAGCAATGGTTATGGAAGAGGGAATCGGATTGGTTTTCAAAGACCTAAATATGCATGGATGTTGGAACGTGAAAAGGATCATCAGCAAACACGTCATTTCCAGCAAATCGTAGGATCTACAACCGATACCCTAATCACATCACAAACAGGTAAGTATTCAAGTAATTTTGAACTTTTGAGCTTTTTTTTAATTTATGATAACATCGATCAGTTATAATAAATCATTATTTTTGTACAGATAGCTATCTCAAATATTATTTATTGTCTATTATGAAAATTAATTTGGCAGTAACTGATAATGAATCAATTAGTGGTAATTAGTGATGATAACTAAAAATGTTATTAGAAGTAAGCATTTGAAAAAAAAGAAAAAAGAAAAAAGAAAAGAAGCAAAACATTACATCAAAAATAATATGCTGCAATAAATCATTTAAGTTATACTTTTTTTTTTAAAAAAAAAAAAGTTGAAATTTAAAAATTTTAAGAACAGTATGAGATATTTTTCGAATAGTATTACTATTATCAAATCTATTATCACTGAAAAAAATTATGTGAAATTAATGGTATAAAAACATATCAATGGAAATATTTATTAAAATGAGGAAGGATGATTATTTAAACATCTTAATTAAAAATAATAATAAACTTCTAAATGAAATTATCGATGAAAATTATGATATAGGAGATAAGTGTTAGTGCTTACATTTAGATTACAGTAATAAATTAAAAATAATTTGCAATATAATGAGTAAATTCAAACAGCTCAGTGAAAGATAATAATATCTCATAGGGTAACAATTATATTCCTTCCAAAGATCAAATTAAATTATTAATATTGTAATTCTATCATTGGTTATTTCACTATCAGCTAATTAGAATAAAATTATAGCTAAAATTTATGAAATAAATTCCATAGATAATAAGCAAATTAATTAATAACGACATAATTCAATTAATTTCACTATCCAGTGTAAAATTGATGGCAGAAATGAAATAATATTTATTACCAAAAATTAAATAAATAATAAGTTTCCAATTATTGACACTGTATATGTATATATATATATGTGTATGTGTATGTACAGGTGTGTGTACAGGTGTATGTATGTGTGTGTATGTGTGTGTGTGTGTGTGTGTGTGTCTGTCGTGAAAATTGTCTCCATAATACTGTTGCCTGTACAAACAATTTCAATAGTTAAATCATTCATTTTCATTAACATTCATCGGAAATCCTATTGAAGATAGCAGTAAAAGGTTATGCAATTTCAAATTTATTTGAAAATTGATCATCAGCTTAATGTAAAGCTTAAAAAATCATAAATAATTATTTGAAAGGAAATGCATAAATTTTCTATTTGAATTAATTATCTAACAATTGAGTAATGTAATGGAATGTTATCAACTTTTTCTCTTTTATCTCTTTGAAAATTTAATCATTAACTTATCAAAAATTATCCTACCTATTGTCACTTCATTTCCAACATTAAATTTGAATGATTAAATTAGTGAAAAGAAATAAAATGATTTTTTTCTTCTCACTTAACATTAAATTACCTTATCGTTCTTTCCTTTAACTCATATTTTATAAACTTAAAACACTCTGAACATCATTTTACATTATCAGTGCTATCAATCATTGTTACAATTCTTAATTACTGTATAGGATGAAACAATAATAATGAACAAATTATCATTTTTCCCTATTATTGAACTTTACCAAAAATTTTTAATAATGAATAAATTAAACATTTAGCAATGAAATGGTAATGGTAATGGTGAAGAAAGGATGACATATTCATAGGCAATTTTTCTTTTCTTTTTTAGAAATGATTAATCATAAAAACTTTATCTTTTGTAACCTTTTGATTCATTCGTTAACTTTAAAAAAAAAAAATACAATTCTTTCATTTTGTTAAAAAAAAAAAAAAAAAACAAACAAACAAACAAACAAACAAATAGAAGAAGAGAAATGTTTTTGAAATATTTCATGTTATAATTCTGTAAAGATGTGTTATTTTAGTATGAATGATAATATCATTTCTTATATTACAATCAAATAGCTTTATATTTTGTGCAGGAAAAAAAAAGAAAAAAAAGAAAGAAAGAAAGAAATGAAAAAATTTTCCAAAAATATAAATTTGAAAATTTCAAAGAAAAAAAAAAAATGAAAGATCGTAATGTCACTGATTAATTTTTCAATCCAAATTTTTTTAGCTATAACATAATTTAATGAAGCTAATGCATAGCATTTAAATTTGGAAATTTCAATGGATGTTGATTTTAGCATTACATGCATGCATGATTTGAATGCTTTTATTTCTCTAATGAAAAACTAAATTGAACAGTAAAAACAAAAAAACATACCTATAAATCCTCATTTTAATTAATTCTTTTGAAATGCACAAAAAATATTTTCATTTTTTCCTTTTTTTTTTTTTTTTTTTTTGAAATTTTCAATTGATAAGAAATAATAATTTTCACCACAATTTAAGCGAGAAATTTTTGAAAAAAAAATTAATTGAAATGAATTTTACGCAATAAATGATAAAATCAATTCTTTCGTTTCGTTTTTTTTTTTTTTTTTTTGAATCAATTTCCCAAGCATCGATCATCATCCTTTTACTATCATTTCTAATAATGATGAATCACTTTTGCAACTGGGTAACATATCTGTGCACATTTTTTTCCACTATTTACGATTATTTGCACAAAAATGAAGCGGTACCCTTTCTTAGCTATCATCACTTTTACCTTCAAAATAGAATGAATAGTTTCAACGAAAATGTACATATATCATATTAAATCATTTAAACATACTTCTAAAAGTGTCATTAGAGAAAAAAAAAAAAAAAAAAGAGAGAATACTTTTGAAAAAAATTGACAAATTTTACTCTTACCTATCTAAATTTTTTTTTTTTTGGGAAAAATACACTAATATTATTGTAATAAGTATCATAATAATATTAGTATATTTCAAGCGATCAATAAATGATTTATTAGAGGTTTATATCTAAATAATTCATATGTTTATTGAATTTTTAAAATACATTAATCAATCATTTGTTACAATGAATAAAGATATGTACGATTAAATTTAATGATTAAATCAGGAAAAGAAAAGATTATTTGTTTAATCTAATATCAGTAATATTAATAATTAGTATAAGTCTTATAAATATATCAACCTTACTTTTAATCATTTATACCGGATCATATTTATATCACATTTTTATAGCTATCAAAGAATTAATGGAAATTTTTTATGGAAAATAATTGAATCAATTGAGAAAAAAAAAAAAAAAAAAACATGCATATATTTCAGGTCGTACATCATATAGTACGTTGCAAGTTGTAGAATTGGAAAAAGAATTCCGTACCAATCGTTATCTGAACAAGCAACGACGAAATGAGCTTGCCACATTGTTAGCACTCACCGATCGACAAATTAAAATATGGTTTCAGAATAGACGGATGAAAGAGAAGAAACAACGGCTAGCTGCTACTCTACCAAACAAAACTAGCACCATCACCATCACCACTACAACAACCAACACTATTACTACTACAACTAATACTACTACTACTACCACTACTACTACTACTACTAGTACTACTAATGATAGTAATAGTAGTAGTACTACTAACATTTATAATACGATCCTTAAGACAAATTTCAACAGTGATTTGCGGAATAATAATAGTGTACGGGTTGCATCACCCAGGGCTTTTTTACATAGTGATGATAATTGTATCGGCAATCGAATTGAAAATGATGAAGAAAATAATGATGCCAACGATTGTATCAACAATGATAATATAAAAGAGAAGAAGGAAAAAGAAGAGAATAGGAATGAAAAGGTAGCAATAGTGGGAGCAATAATTAATGAAGTAGCTAATAGGACATGCTATACATCGCTTTGAAATAAATTTAACTTCTTGCTAATTGCATTTGAAATGATCATTTCGTAGCTCACTAAACCGTTCATCAATTAATTCCAATTTTCCCAAGAATAAATCGTTTTCTTTGTTTACTATTTAATATTTGAGTATTGTTTCTTTCACATTGATGTATATATAGGAATTTGTCGAAATTGAATATTTAGCGAAAAAAAAAAAAAAAGAAGCAGATGAATTTGAAGCTAATAAGCAAGTGAAATTAATGAATTATGATTAATTTGGATTCAATTAAATTGTGAAATAAACAATTTAAACACTTATTGGTAAACTGAAATGGTCAATTTAACCTTTTCGATACTTCATTATTAATTTATTCGTAAGTTCATTGAATATTTGCTATTCATTCTAACTAATATATCAGGCAAGGAAATTTTTTTTTCCCTTCTTAAATGATCTACCTCAGTTTGATAAAACATTTTTTTTTTTTTTTTTTTTTTTTGCTAATAATTTAATAAGTTTAACAATTCTGCTTTATTGTAAAGTGATTCATAAATGAAAGGTTTCAATGATTTTCCTGAAATACTTCCAGTTTTACATTGAAAGATAGAAAAAAAAAATTGAAACCTATCATATTTATACTAATCATTTTATTGATCATTGAAAATTGTTTTACAGTTCATCGCATCTTTCCCTCATCATTAATTACAGTTTCTAATAATTGTAAAGTATTTGATTATCTTTAAGTTAAATTTTTCAATTTTGTAACATTTATTAATTCAATAATTCATTCGTTTGTTTTAATCAGTTGATTTATCCTACAATGAATTTTAATTTAATTCTGTTTTGGCTGTTCATTAAATATTATCCTTTTATCTTATCTAGTCCTTTTTATCAAAATGCTCATAGGTTTTGTTTTGCTTGTTCGTTTGGTGTCGAAAAAATTAACATAACAAATAAAATGAAATTTTTTGATCAAATCTCTGCACAAACAGAAATTGCAATCAAATTTTTTCAGCGAAAAATAGTTGAATAGGAAGTTATTAAAAAACAAAAAAGAAAAGAAAATCAAATGTATTTGTTTGTTTTTCAGAAGAATTTCAATGGAAAATTATGGAGCTTCAACGATGATGATAAGCTAATTGAACTGAAATTATTTGAAATTGAATTAGAATTCATCTAACACAAGAATAATATTCAAGTTATCCTGTTTTTCTTAAAAAAAAAAAAAAGAAAATCACAAAATTATCATTCAATTTTTTTTTTTTTTTTCGTTGCTGATATTTATTTCGGCAAGAAATTGGAGCAAAATGAAATAAAGCGAAACGAATGTGAAGAATATTTTCCAAAAAAAAAAAAAAAAAAAGAAAAATTACTTTTTTTTTTTTTTTTCAAAGTTCCATTTTTGTTATTTTCATTTCATTTGCCATATTCGTTCACATCAATTTTGGTTCATCTATTCTTTCGTATTTTAAATGTTTGAAAAAGAACATGAACCAAATGCTTATTTTTCGTGAATAATTATCAAATTGGTTCAACGACTCACCAATACAACTACCCATAGATGCCATTTGTCAACTCTAAGAGAGCATAAATCGAAAATTGAAGCTCGAACCCAAGATGAATTTAAATTAAAGAAATGGTCAAAGCTCATAAGCACATCAAAAAAAAAGAAGCCGCTCATGTCTTCTAAGATTAATCATTCCTAATTCTAATTTTAGTTTTTCATACTGCTAGAAGATTTTTAAAAATTTGGAAGTGAAAAAGACGAGAAGTTTTAAACAAAAATAATTTTAAATTCAGAAATTTTCATAAATATATTTTTAAATTTTATACAATATTTCTTCAGTGAAATTCCAAAAAAATTTGTTTTTATGGTTTTTTTTTTCTTTTTCTTTTCCTTATTATTTTTTATTTTTTTTTTTTCTTGAAAAATTTCATTGATAATTTTTCAATTTATCAATAAATAAATTCGAAATTGCTATTATTTAATTTATTGCATTATTTGTCAACAAAATTTCAAACAATCCAGTTTCTTTCGTTATTTTAAAAAGCTATAAAACATGATAGCACATGTGCTTTTTATTTTAACAGAATACATTTTGAAATATTTCAAAATGTAAAAAAAGATGATATGAAATGATGAGAGAGGAAAGAAGAAGGAAAAAGAAAGATGATGATAATGTTGATAATGTAGAAAGATGAAAAGAGTGATTGAAAGTGAAGGAGGAGGAGGTGGAGGAAAATTTTTCAAAGTGTGATAAGTTATGGAGGAATTTTGAGGAAGTTAGGAAATGTTTGAAGCAATTGGTGCCTCATAAATCATTTAACTTCAGGCCTCTTTTCTCATCCATTTCCTTCAATTTCCCTCGTAATTTTCAACTGATATCAAATGTTACTTTCCATACTGAAATCTCTTTCATATATTTAGCAAATCCCTTAAGATTGAGAGAGAAAATTTTATTAAATTATCAATTTTATAATTTAATTAATAAGAAAAAAAAAAAAAAAAAAAAGAAAAAGAAAAAACATTTTAATGGATCATTTTATTTATCAATTATCAAAATTATGAGGAAATTATTAAATTATATTTGAGGGAAAAGATGCATCGAATGAAATGCTATTCAAATATTGAGCTAAAATTTAAAAATTTTGAATTTGTTTCCTATGATTTATGTTTTTTCATTAAAGGTTTACTCTATTTTAATGAGATTCTTAATGATGCATTCTTAGATTTTACTAGTTAATTAATGTACATGGAATTTTGAAAAATGAATTTTATTGAAATTTGATAAATTATCTTCAAGAAATTAAGATCAAAAAAAAAAAAAAAGTTATCGTATTGAATATGTAAGAATGATATTGAAGATGATTTCATTCTTATATATTTAAGTTATCTCCAAAAATTTTGCTTAAATGTAATAAAAAAAAAAAAGAAAAAGCATTGATTTTTTAAGCATTCCAAGTGATTGCATGATTTTGCTTGAGAAAATTTTGAATCATTTTAAATGAAAAGTGTTATTGAAATTACTCACAGTTTCGTTAGAAACATAAAATGCAACAATAAATAAGAAATTAGAACTGAAAAATCGGAAATGGTTCTTATTTTAAGAAGTATCAAAGATTGAACAATCATGACTTCTAGATTAGTACAGCATAGCTAAATGAAATTTAAAGTTGATGAAGATGGATTTTAGGTGCCAGAAAAAGAGACTGATAATACATCATGTCGGTGATTTGTTAAAGTAGCACTTGGCAATAATCTATTTCAAATAAGAAATGTGAAAGTAAATAGTTATGATTAGAAAATAATTGATACTGACAAGTTCAAAAATGATTTGACAAGTGTTTTCACATTTCGAAGTACATTTTAGATAAATAAATTAGTAAATTAAAAATTTAAATGTTATTGTGAATTTTTGAAAGTGATTAATTTGAAAAAGTATCATCCAAAATCAAAAACATCAGTCTTTCATCATTAGATATTTGAAAAAAAAAAATTTTTTTTTTTCTTTTCATCTACAATTAAGATTAAATTTTTTACGTTTCCTTCCTATCATACATTCCAATGTTTACTTTTTCCTTTACTTTCTATATGCAATTATTTGATTAATTTGAGAAAAAAAAAAAAATTTCAATGATATTTCAAAAAAAAAAAAAAAAAAAAAAAAAGTTTGGTTAAAATGATACAATCTCAAATAGAATATTCATTACCCAAAAATGATACTGTATGTGTAATATTGATAGATGCAAAATGCATTGATTAATATCAACTGTCATCATTTTAACGATCTTACTCAGGATGTATTCCAAAAATTTTCACAACATGAAACGTTGAATGATCATATGATAAAAATAAAACTAATGTTTACGAAGTTATTTAAATGCTTAATGTTTATCTTAAAGTAAAACTATCAATAGACGTCATTTTATCAACGTCATTCTCTTATCTTTTTTCAAAAAAATTTCTTCATTCATTCATATTGTTAAAATAAAAAGTAAAAAAAAACTTATCAGTATCATAAGGGGGAAAAAAAAAAAGGTAAAATTGATATTTTAAATATAAAATAAATCATTGTAAAATCTTTATCTATGATTCTTTGTCATACTGTTAATTTTATTATGCTTACATATATTATCATGAAAATTTAAAAATTTAAATTCAATTTTATGCTTTTTTTTTTTTTTTTTTTTGTTCAAAAAATAATGTGATACAATGTAACAAAATGAATATTTGACACATATCGATAAATTGATTAAATTTTTCTTATCGACAAAACAGAAACGAATTTCTTTTTCAAATTGTTAATGTTAATACACTAAAAAGTGCATCCTTACAATATGTCTGGAATGTGTTAATAATGATAAGATAAAAGTTACAACTCAAATTTATCATAGAAAAAAAAAAAACCGATCTAAAATCTGTTATAAATTAAATTATTAAGCAAGGCATAAGTAAATGCTGTACGAATTGCTAAAGCATTAATTTGTTCCGCTACTATCAAATACTTCTCACTGATAATTTAATTTGGTAATTGAATTAAAATAATTACCAGAAGGTGTTGGAATTATGTTATCATACGGACCAATTAATCATTTTGTAATTCGTAATATTCGTTTGTTTTTTTTTTTCTTTCATGATAAAATTATGAAACCATTTGAAAGATGAAGTGTAGCAAATTAATTTGTAATGTATAAAAAGTTAAAGTAATTTAATGAAAGATAATTGATTGGTTAATTTAATTTTTCATTATATCTCTCATTTGATCTACGTAAAATTCGAAACATTGATGTGAAGATTAAATTGATGAAATTCAAATATTAAACTTTACAGTATTCTCATTCCCTTAAAAAAAACTATCATTATTAGATTTTTGATGTTTATTATAAAATAGCATTCGATTGGTTCATGGATGAATGTATTGTGGACAATAGGATATATGCAAATTGTAATTGGAAAGATTAGAGCTTGAATGAGTGACCTTAGCATTTTAGTCAGGAAAATCATTTTGATCCTATGAGATACACACATACACATACACAGACACACACACACACACACACACATATACACATATACACATGGAGGTACATCCATTATCAAAGTTGTCAATCTTTGTAAATTCTACCATCTCACAATGAAAACAATTAAATCATCAAGGAAAGATGGCGGCATACTTCAAAAATATTTCCTCTGGGAAGGGTTAAACATTGATGGGAGCCGTAGCAATCATCCTAATCCAATTATGTATTATTAGAAACTATTCAATAAATGCCTTCCAACGATCACTTATCTTTAATATTTCCCAATTTTCTTCACTTTGATCCATTTGAGAGAGAGAGAGATTCAATCAATTTACATATTGTAATATATGTCATTCAATTATATTTATATCTTGAATTAATAATGCCTATTTAGAATTTGTTTCATTTGCATTTCAATGGTGTGAAGTGATCGTTTGAATGATATATTATTTCCATGAAATTTTCAATGCTAATTTTCATATAATTTTGATGAAAAGAGATAGAAAATAGAGCAACATTAATTTACATATATTTTTCAATTTATTTGAAAAAAAAAATTATGATAACTTTACAATATAAATATATATTAATTTTATTTTACTTTTTGCAATTATTTCCATTGATGTAATTTTCACAAATCATACATATCGCAGCTGCAATTTCTTCACAAATTGAAAATTGTTCCCGTATCCGTCCTCCTAAATCATCTCTATTTCATCTTGCCTTCTTTCACTCTTTCCATCATTTTACTTCCGATAACTATCTCTCTACCTATGATTGTGTAAAGTAAGCATTTTATAGATGATTGGATAATAATCATTCATCACACATGAGATAATCCGATAAATATTTTCTTTTGATATTAGTTAATCCGCTTAAAAGTACCATGTGTTATTATTATTATTATTATTATTATTATTATTATTATTATTATTATTATTATTATTGTTATTATTATTGTTATTGTTTTTTGGTTTTCTTACAGTATTTTCCTGTTTTATTTTCACTTAAGATGAATCGGAAATTGGAATAATTCAAATTTTAGCAAAAAAATTTTGCACACTAACCACTAGTTTAATCATTGATTTAAACTTTAATTAAATGCTAATCATAGGAAAATCTAATTCTTAGTTTAAAAATGCAAAAATATATATTGCAAAATATTAGGAAATTTTTTTAAATATTAATACAGATGAATAGTTTTAAGTCCCAGAAATTTTTCCTCATTCATTTTCAAAACATTTTCATGCTACTATATGCATAAATATGTTCTTTTAATTTGCTACAATGTTATTAACTGATTGCTATGAAAGCAAAAATTTATCAGCATGTAAATTTAAAATTAAATTAAAGAAAAAAGTGTAAATAAGTACAGCTAAAGCTAATAAATAAATGATATGAGCGTATTTTTATGAAAATAAAAATAAATTATCATCCACGATTTCTTCCTTTTTACCTTTTTTTTTTGTGTTTTTTTTTCTTTCATAAAATAAATTTTAATCAATAACATTTCACAATAAATTCAATGAATTTTTTCACCTAACCTTAATTTGCTTCGAATAATTCATTCGAATAATAATTTTGGAGAAGTTTATTTTTCGAGCAATAATTTTTGAATTTTCAAAGCTTTTTGACAACATACTTTCACTTTGGCTAATAAAATTGATTACATAAAAAACATATTGATAAGCTTTTAATTTCAAATATACAACTTAAAGTTTTGTCGTTGCATTTTCCCTTTTCTCATCCTTTTCCAATCTTAACCTATCGCTATGATAATTCAACCTTTTTTGTCAAATATTTCCTTTATCCATCATGAATCTTTAGCTTTATTCAGATTCACATCTAAATACCTCACAGTTATCCTTCCTCGGTATCTTTGTCGGTATTTCATTATAAAGGAATTCCATGTCTCTAATAATGAATGAAAATTGGAATATTAATCCTTCTAGATGAATGATTAAAATGTGATGAATTATGTGAATAATTTTCAACAAATGAAAATTTAAGAAATGTAAATTTTTTTTTTCCATATTTTATGTATATTGCAAATTTTTTCGTTTAAAATTATTATTTTTAAAGATTTACAAAAAATTTCTTCCCAAAATCAGTAAAGAAGAAGAAAGAGAGAGAGAAAGAAAAGAAAAAAAAGGGAAGAAAAAAGATAAATAAAATTTCAATGCTTCCCAATTATGTATAAATATTAATTTGAACCGAATTTTAAAAATTCATTAATAAAGTAATACAATTTACATTCTTCTAATATTTTAAATATATTTAAATAGTTGTGTAACAATCTTTGCCTAAATTTCAACATAGACATTGATCCAAAGATAGGTACGTTTCAAAATTGCGCCTATTATCTATGAAATGCCAAAAAGATAAAATATCCGTTTATATTCACAAAATGATCACTAAAAAGGATATCGAAAAGTATTTAATACAAATTAAATGTAAATATATGAAATAGAATGAAGAACTAAATTTGAAATTGTGAAATGAATTCAATATATTATGAAATCAAATGAAATTTAAATAACATGAAATACTTACATTATTGAATTAAATTTAAGTTAAACAAATATATTTTTATTGATTGCTATGAACATTAAATTCTATACGAAACAAATGGTTCGGTTAGTTATAGTTTTATTCTCAGGGGATCAGCAGCCATAAATCCGGTCACCAACACATACACACACACACACACACACACAACACACACTTGAAGAGTTTGATTTACAACACCAACTTGGTTAATTTGATAGATTTCCCTCGACCCTTGACCTTTGCCATATGGTTGACATTATAAATGCGCCAAGTTTCAGTTGTCATTTTTACCAGAAAGTCACAAATATTATGTTTTGTGTTTTGAATTTTCTAGAAATCAATTTATTACAATATATAAGAATTTTGGATTATAATAGATTTTTCTACGAATACGATTTAGACTTTTTTTTGAATAATTTATTGTGTTACGGTTACTATACCGTATGAATGTTTCAGTCATTTATATTATTTCGTATCATTGTATGTCCCGCCAAAATTTCTCTTGCTGGAGATTTCCTGCATCCGGTTAGTCTTTATATCCGGTTAGCAACTCATTGATATTTAATGTATTCTTGTCCTATTATTATTATAATATTGATGTTATTACGAGAGCAGTGAAATTTTTTCTTTATTTTTAATTTTTGTCAAAATTTTTCCTCCAATCTTTTTTCTATTACTTAGCTTTTTTGGAATTATGATGGAACTTAACGAGAATTCCCGATTTTTCATTAAAATTATAAAATGTTAACTTCTGATGCTAATATACCTTCTTTCATGGTCAAGCTTTTTGTAATTTACGATTCACAAGTATACCGTATCAGTGCGAATATATAAATACTGAACTAAATAAGCAGATCCGATACTGTGAGCAGAATGAAAGAAGGCAATAAAACGAATTATGTCTGTCCATAATCATTCAACTAAACTAAAATGGACCTAAAATGGAGCTTTAAAAGGTGACATTTATGTTTTAGCTATCATCATGACCTTTTCAGGAATATGCATTAGAATGAAAAAGTTTACTCAAAAGCAATTCAAAATAATCAATCAACCAATCACCAATCTATTTATTCAGCAAGGCATTTCTTTTCCTTTCTTCAAAATATTCATTTACCTATAGGCACTTTCATATTTTCAGACCCTTCAGCAAATACATTCATATCGTTGATCTACTTCTAATGATTGCAAAAAATTTTATCAGACCTATTAATAGTTCTTTGTGAATCCCCTGCAAAAATTCTTAAATTACATTGTACTTACAGTAAGTTTACTTTAATGATGACGTTAATTATTGCCATCAACCTATCTTTCCTACTTATAGCAATTTTACCTTAGAATTCATGAGAAGAACGAACCAGTTTGACTGTTAATAAATTCAAGAGAGAGATAAAAAAAAAAGAGAAACGAGTATTCTTATTAAAAATACGATGCGAAGAATAATTTAATTCTTTATTGAATAATTTATATAAATTGAATTAAAATTTTTAACAATGATTTTTTAATGACGTTTCATCAGCAATAGATTGATAGTAAATAGTTGAAAAAATTTATTTATGCTTAAAAGTGGAGTTGATCATAATCTGAACATATTACTTACAATATAAAATATTTAAAGTAATGAAAAATCTCCAAGATTCAAAGATTTCGGCTTGAAAAATATTTGAAATTTTTCACTTGACAAATACAGTATCCTAAAGAAAAATCACCACTGCTACTATTACTACTTATACTACTAATACTGTAATTAGTACTACTACTACAACTAAAATTGTTTTTATTTTCGTATGAGATACTGTAGACAGATTTACACTATAGTCAATGAAGGTACGATTAAAATGTTAATAAAATAACCTACGACGATATGGATACGTTCAAATAATTTCGTAAATATTAGTAACGATTTTTCTCTAGGATACTGTATTTCTCAAATCAAAAATTTCCTATCTTCAAGATTTTTCATCATGCCAAGCATTTCATCATATATTATTTTTAACTTCAAATTTTCAAACGTTTTATCAAAGATCAGCAAATCATATTAGTAGCAGTAGTAGTAATAGCAGTTTTAGTAGCTAAACAGCAGTAGTAGTAATGGTAGTAGTAGTATTAGTAGTAATAATATCAATAATCAGAAAATGTGATCAGTAAATGTGTATATGGTTGTGAGGGTAAGTTTTGATGGTGATGAGTGACAGTTGTTGATACTAATACACAAATATCGGCAAGAAAAGAAATGGGTTAAAGGATGATCAAGATGATAAAGGTATCGGTAGTGTAAAAGATTGTCGTCTGGTTGCCAAAATGTTGATTCTAGCAAACCGTATCACTGCTATCACAATTATCATTTACCAATCACTATTGCAACTATCGCTTTTTTCTTCCTTTTCTTACGACATTAAGGTTGACATTGATCGAGTAAAAAAAAGGTAATTATAGGTTGTCCGTTTGATATCATGTAACAAATTAGCTTCCCTTCTAAATGACTCACATTTTCTTCATGCAATTCTTTTAAGAAGAATCAAATTATATTTGAACATTTTGAAATCTAAAACGATGAAATTTTACCCTATCATTTAAATTTACAGCTCAATCAAATGCAATTTTATACTCTAATTTAAAGTTTTTTTGATTTTCTTTAAATAAATATCAATAAATCCAATTGATATATTAACTAAATTATCTTTTCTTTTCCTTATTGACAAAATTGAAAGTTTGACTATGTTGAAATTTCATTTGGTTAGAAATTTGGAATTTGCAAAAACTTACGCAAAATTTGAAAGTAAAATTCCTTTCGAATTTCAGTGAATCATAAAATATCGACAGAAAACATAATAAATGACATCAGTCTTTCATTCATTTACGCTACCCAAAATGTATTTCGATAAAAATTTGAAGTTAGACCATTTGTATTAGATGAAATTGTCGAATAGACAGTAAAACGCTTTGTTTTTTTTTTTTTCTTTTTTTTTTCTTTTTTTTACCTAATACTAACAGGTATAATTAGTTGTCCGAACAGTGACAAATTTTGGAAACGCCCAATGAAAATGATCAAAAGAGTGTGGAAATACGGATGTGATCGGTTGGGTACGATTACCATTATTTGATGAAAATTTAACAAAAGGTACATTTAAACAGAAGAAGCTATTTCTCCATCCAATCATTCATACATCTATCCACCTTATCAGTTCGGAGCGGAATCACTAAAGAAACAATTACTTCATTGCGCCAAATAATTCAACCTCAATAAAATGATAGGCAAACATTTATGGAAAGTTCAAACAAAAGGGAATAAAATGTCGACGACGGGAAATGTTTCATAATTATTATGATATAAGCTCATTTTGCTATTTATAATATTTCAAATTAAACTTTTAGGAGCATTTTTTTTTCTCGTTTTTAAATACTTATTGAAAATCATATAATTTGAATGGGAATAAATCAATTCTAATAAAATTTTCTTTTCATCAAAACTTCCTCTAACTTCCATTTTTTTTTTTTTTGTTTTTTCTTCCTAGCTATCCTTTTCATTTCATTCCCTCTCTTTCATTCTTTTTTTTTTCTTAGATTCCATTATGTACATTTATCATTTATTCATTTAATCATTTTCATTAATCTAACCAACAAATAAATTTCATATTAAATGATGAAGAAAAAAGAGAGAAGAAATAATATTTATTTCAAATTTTTACAATTTATTTATTATAAATACAAAAAAAAAAAAAAAAATTTTTTTTTACCTTTCATGTCTTTTTTTTCCTTTCGAATTTTTTTTTTTTTTTTTTTTTTTTAAAAAAAAAAAAAAAAAAGACGGAAGTTTACAACGAAGCAAAAGTATCACATGTTCAATGAAAAGATAAGCAGATAAATCTATCATTTTTGTTGCCAAAGGATTCACCGTTCATTTCATCATTCATTCATTGTATGACAATTTTATTTGAAATATAACACTTTTGAAATTTTAATTTAATTCAAATTAACTATTTATTTGTCATCTAAAACTTCACAATTTATTTTTCTGTTAAAATTTGTTCTGTTTTTGTTTTTCACATTATTTTCTTTTATGGACAAAAATTTTTTGAAATAAAGTTCGAGAAATCAAAAAAAAAAAAAAAGAAAAAAAAAAAGTGAAGTGGAAAAATAAAGTAGCAAATCTGGTTCTTTCGTAAATTTCATCATCTCATAAAAATAGAAAATGAATTAAACTTTATAGGTGGGATAGTACAAGGAAAAAAAAAAAGAAAAAAAAAAAGGAGGAAAAAGAAGAAAGAAGAAATAATCATTTAGTTGTGTAAATTTTTTAGATACAAATGTTCGATTGTATTGTATGTAACACAAAGAAGTTTAAAATTTGAAAAAAAAAAAAAAAAATGAAATAATTGTTTGAAAATTAGCGATTCATTGTTCTACCAACCAAAAAGATTGACATATGTCTGTCCGCAAATATTATAAATACAAGCTTAGCATTTGTTAGTTGTTTCATTATTATTAATATTATTATTATTATTATTATTGTTATTTATTTTAAATTATGATATTAATTAAAAAAAAGCATATGGTATGTTTAATTGATTGATCAAAAGAAAAAGTGAAAAACATTTCGTTTTTTTGGAAAGAATTTTTCATATTTCCCAATGGTCAAACCAAACAAACAAAAAAACATTTGCGCCAATTGAACAATCCAATTTTGGACAAATTTAACGTTGAAAATAAGAATAAGAAAAGGAGAGAGAGAGAGAGAGAGAGAGAGAAGGGAAAAAAAGAAAAGAAAGCAAAAATTTTTTAGTCTATGCAATTTGGATATATTTTAAAACTGAGAAATTTTGTTGCACATTTTAGGCTACTTTATTTGTTGATTATTTGCCTTTTAGTATGTGAGAAAATTTTGCTTTCTTTTTTTTCCTTTGATATTTTTATCAATAAGCAATGAATAATTGATGCAAAAAAAAAAGCGTATTGGTCAGTGGTCAGTAAAAGGTAATGTCCACTTGAACATACTCATATTGTGCTATACTTAACAATTAAAAGAAATGATAAGAAGTGTTTATTTCAAAATTAATCTTCAATTAATACTTTAGCTTTCTCTATATGTAATAAGCATAATTCTGTTTGTGCTAAATTCAATTATCCTGCATAATTTACTCATTAAATAATAGCAATAGAAACAAAAAAAAAAAAAAAAAAAAAAAACCGACAAAGCATTTTGATTATATATATATTATAGGCCAAATATTTACTCAATCATTATGGGTAGAGAAATGGAAGAAGTAAAGAAATATTTTATATTTTATTATCCTAAGCATATGAATAATTTTGAAGTCTTTTAAGTGGATTAAATAACGCATGCATAACTTATCAATTTCTATCTATCAAATATTTTTGAAAATCAATTACGAATTTAAAATTATTTCAAGAAAAAGAAAAATGAAATTGAAAAGAAAATAAATTAGCCGTGGTAAAATTGTTTAGATCAATTTTTTCTTTTTTTCTTTTTTTTTTTTTTTTTTTTTTTTTTTTTTTTAAAACCATACGGAAAAAAGAAAAATGATACGTAAATATGGCGCCGGAAAGGAATGTAAATATTTTTGTCGTAAAAATGATAGAAACTAAAGCTACTGATTGGATAATTTGTGCTTGTCTGTGTCTGTCTATGTATGTGTCTGTGTATGTGTATGTCTGTCTATGTATGTATGTATGTATGTATGTGACGAAAATGGAAGATTAATGAGATTGAGCTTGAAAGAAGCGTAATATGTATGGGTTTAAACAATCATTATCATCATCATCATCATCATTATCATCATCATCATCATCATCATTATTATCATTATCATCATCATTCTAAAATGTTTCCATTTTAATCAATCATAGCAAAATATTTCTTATTCAATATTTAATTTTAATAATTGAATCTTCTTCATAAAATTTCATATTTTTTTTTTTTTTTATAGAAAAATTTAAACATACATAATTTAATATATCATTAAAATCTAATAATATTCATTTAATGTATCTTTCAAATAATAATCATTTCATACATTTTGTAAATTTATTAGGGATATTTGCCATAAATGGTTTTCAAGAATGAATGAATTCATTTCAAAGAGAATTTTAAAAATATTAAATGTAAGAGGAAATCACCGTAGTGTGATAGCTATACCATTGGCTGTTTCAATAGCCGAATTGCACGCCCCCTAAAACACGCATGCACGCAACTATCCTTGTTGTGCATTACATCTCATCTATATTTCTACTCTCTCATATTTATATATATATATATGTGTATGTGTGTGTGTGTGTGTGTGTGTGTCTGTGTATGTATGTGTCTGTGTATGTCTATGTCTGTGTGTGTATGTGGTGTAGTCGAAATGACAGACTGACTGAGCATTATGTACGACAGCGTGATTTATTGCTCGAACAACAGCAGTATCGCATCGCATCGCAGCGTTGGGTCCGTTAGAATTGAACCTTTCGACTTGAAAATTGCGTTGAATTTTTAATTCTTTGTAAATAAGAAAAGTGATAGTGCTTAAGAAGAAGACTCATGCAGCCATTCAAATTAGATGAGTAATAATAAATTTTGTAAACGATAATTAACGACTTTTCTACTGATATATATATATGTATTTTTTTTTTTCGACGTTGTTGCACAGTATTTTAATTCATACATTTCTACCTGCATTCATATTTACACTTATAACAACATCCTACCTTATTCATACTTATCCATACCTGTAGTTTTACTTAACTGATTAGAAATGATTGTTTTTTTTTTTTTCTTTTTTCAGTGACCATCTATAATTAACTTATTAAAGTAAGACATCAAAAAGTATCGCAAATTGTTCAAATGATCAATGGTCTTTTCTTTCATTGATAATTTTATTGATTATACACTGATCAACCGTATTATTTCAAACATATATCCATTTGTTAATAGATTTATTTGAATAATTTTAACAAAATATTCTTTCTTCTAGGCGAAGTAACCTTTTTCGATGAGTTGTACGGAATCTTATATCGGTTCTTCTAGTCCTCCTACTACTTATCCACATTATGGTGAATGGTCATCATCCGGTGGCTATATTTCCACCTCAGTAACACCTTATCCGCCAACTTCATCATATGGTCATCATTTACCTCCACCAAGTACTTCTCATTGGGTTGCAAATGCTACCAATTATGCTCAAAATCAATTAACAACTAATGCTCATCCTACCGAACAATCTCATTCGGCTACTTCTACCGCTACTACTGTTGCTACGGTTGCAGCTGCAGCTGCAGCAGCTACTATTGCAGCTAGTACTGCAAATACGTATAAATGGATGCATATCAAACGTACTGTTGCAAAATCATCAGGTTTGCATTTTAATACATTTCTTAGCTATAATTCTTGTTGATATTTATATGCAACATTCAACATTTAACTAATGATTAAATGATATCTATGATGTAAAAATTTAATCAAATGATATTCTAATTGAAATGTAAGTACGTGTAATACGTAATCAGAATGACATTATAATGTAGGAGAAGATAGCATTTGATGTATAACATTGCTAATCTGAATGAATAGCAAAATAAATGATGATATTTATCTTATATTTCAAATTTTTGATAATTTAAACTCATTTAATTAACATTGATAGAGAAGAGAAGAGTGGAGAAAAAAAGATATTAAAAAAATATTTTAACTTTTAAGAATTCCTTACAGTATAAGTTTTAATAAAGTATTGAAGAAGAAAAGATGAAGAATACATAATTTATAACAGCTATATAATTATAATCAAATTTGCTGTTATATATAAATTATGGATTATTTCATTTCTATTTTATAGTTCCAAAACGACGTATAGTGGAGGATACAAATGCGATACGTACCAATTTTACCACTCATCAATTAACAGAACTTGAAAAGGAATATTATACATCGAAATATTTAAATCGAACAAGACGAGCCGAAATTGCATCTATCCTACAGCTGAATGAAACTCAAGTAATCATCATACTGTTACCGTATCTAACTTATCCTATCTATTCTACTGAATTATTTGTAGATAAATTTTTTGATAAAAGAAAGTATTGGAAAAAATAAATATAACAGATTAAGAAATTAGCATATAGCATATAAATAGTAAAATCTCTTGTCATCTTATCCGCTATCTATTGCGCAAATATTTACATGTAAGTTACAAATTGATGAACAAAGAAATAAATTAAATAACTAAACAAATAAATCTAGTAAATTCAAAAAAAAAAAAAATTGATTTTATATCAATTTTGCACTATCGAAACTAATTAAAATTTGTTTTTTTGTAACATTTTCATTTTTCTTTTCCATAGATAATAATTAGAATAACATATTAAAATTATTTACTAATTTGTTTTCTAAATTATTGTTTGAGAACTAAATGAAGAAGATGGATTAAATTAAATTGATAAAATCATTGAAATTATAAGTTATTCTCGTGAAAATCAATATTTGTACATTCCTAACATTATTTTTTTCATCAAAAAAACCTCAATCCTGCCCTGATTTTTTTACATGTTCTAATTAATACAAATTAATAAATTTTCAGTAATTTTTCCAATTCAAGAACATACTTCTGCTACATCTATCATTGTAATTGCTGCCACTAACACTAACTTCCATGATTTATCTGAAAAATCATATAAAAATTCCTTTCATGAAAGTTAAAGGAAGAAAAGTTGATACTTTTTAACAAAAAATTTCAAGCTATCTGTCATTTCAATTGATCCATTTTCTGCAGGATCAATTTTTTGATGTACATCTGCAACAGTATTGTCCATCTGATACTATTTGAGGATGAAGAAAGGAAAGATGAAGGGGACAGATGATTGGGTACACTTAAATAATATGAAAGGATCAGTGATAGATGATGGATTAATTTTTTTTTTTTTAACTTTACGCATTATACAAATGTCAAAATCGAAATCTTCAACAATTTTGGTTTAATTCGGAAAAAAAGAAGACAAATTAGGGAGAAAAAAATAACTTATTGCGTTTGATAGGTAATCGAATCAAAATAAATTAGTTTAGTTTACAGTTCATTCTTAATGTTAAATCATAACAATAAATAATTAAAATTAAGCTGATACTATTCACTGAAATAAGTTTGAAGTTTTTTTTTTTTTTTTTTTTTTTTTTGTCGAGGCTTTGATCGATTATCACATCTATTATCCGTAATGATCGCATCATGCTAAGTCGTATAATAATTAATAATCTAATAATAATAACAGTTATTATTTCATTCATGTATTCACTTTAAATAATTTGAAATGTGTATAAGAAACTAAAACGCTACGAAATTCTCTCTAATTAATTGATTATTGTAATTCTTAAATACGAAATGTACTGATATATTATTCGATTCTGCAATAAATTCAGCTATAAATAGTTAAAAGACTTAAAATCATTCTGACTGCAATAAATCTAATCAATACTAAAGAAAACATTAAAGCAGTACTTTTTTTTTTCTTCCTAATTATATTCTTAATTAAAAAATATTTCTGTATTTTGTTTGCCAAATTTAAAAATTTCCTAAATTAGTTACTGTTTTTGAAGAAGCTAAAGCTAATACCGTTAGTATCTATTATTCTATGTATGTATGCATCAATTTTCAATCTATTTCAAATAGGATGAGCATATGCTCATTGGTTGTCAGATTTGAAGCAAATTTCCAATTTGTTCTAGAAGAGAAGGCCTATGAAACGATTGACAATCCTAAAATTATGCATGATATCTTCATTCTTAACTGCATGAAATGCTTCAGAATGAAAAAATTAACCTATGGATGATTGCACTTACAGTAAGATGAATTGAGAATTTTTGTTAATACAATAAGATTAACTTCAAAAGTTACAATAGCCGATAATAAATAATGATTACATCTTGCTTAATAACATTCTTTTTTTTTTCTTTTTGCCAAGAAATAATCTTAATATCATTCAAAAATAAGCTTACAGTAAGGATTTTTAAAAAAAGAAAGATGAATAAAATTTCCTTTAAATATTAATTTTCAGTTATGAATGAAAATATTTGTTTTTTAAACGTTGAAATTTTGTTGAACATTACATTGGTCATTTACGTAAAAATTGTTTCTATAATGGATGCAAATCATGAAGATTTTTTCTATCCATTTTAATAACTATCCAAAAATTACGCAAAAATATTTATAATGATTAACATTACGTTATCAGGATATCTTATCAGTATAGCACATTTTTTGATCATCACATTACAACTGTACATCAAAGAGATTCATCTATGAATCATGAAATCATTCCATTCAATATTTTCATTAATTTGTTACTTGTTGATATTTGTTCATTAATTTTTATAATTTTTAATTTATCCATTATTATTCGTAGTTCTTATCAAAATTCAAGGAATAAGATGTGAAAATTGGAAGGATAATAATCAATGGATAACTAAATGAATAATTAAATAAATTATTCGTAAATCTAAATAATCCAACAATTTTATTTTATAAAAATATAAGAGAAAAAGAAGAAATTGCTGAAAATTTCAAACTATCACTTAGGATTTATTACAATGAAGAAGAATCAAATACAAATATCGAAATTTTAGTCACTTATCATCATATCCCATGGGAGATAAAAAGGATTGGTATGAATGAGTTGCGATAAGAATAACGAAATAAAGAATTAAATATGTAAACAAATATTTTTACAATGTAAGTAAATTTCAGGTGAAAATATGGTTTCAAAATCGTCGAATGAAAGAGAAAAAACGACAAAAAGAGCAAGCTTTCCTGGCACGTGGTGGTATACCGTTGACACCATGCAAAGCACCACCACAACAGAGAACGATTAACAGGGATGGTACCACCTGGTCCTCCGAATCATCTTCTGGTACTCCTAACGATTCCCCGAAATTAATACCACCATCTCTATGAGCCAGCTATAAATATTGGGCTAGATGACAGATTTGTTAATTAATTGCTTCTTTCTATCTGTGTAACGTAGTGTTAGTTATTTCGGCATCGATCCATTTCTCAGATACGTTTTTTTTTTTTTTCCACACCTCAAATTTCGAGGGTCCATTGAAATTAGTTTGAAAAAAAATTTTTTTCTTTTTTTCAAGAATTTATTTTCGGGTTTGAATAATTTGTCTGGAATTTTTGGTTCTGTTAATCTAATCTGATAGTTGATAAAGTTTAAAAAAAAAAAAAACGTTTATGTATTTTATTTTTAATCTTTAATTGATAAATTTATCAAATTATTATAAAATATGATAATATTAATTAATTATGGTAAAGATTCACTCCTGTATTTGTTCGAATAATCTCTGGTATTATCTTTATGAACTGTCTTTTTTTTTAAAAAAAATACATTCTTTTTGTTTATTTCAAATCTTCATTGAGCAAAGAGAATTTGAAATTTTCTTCCGAACTTTTTTTTTTTTTTTTTGAAATTTATCACACAAAATTGTTTTTTACCTGTTTACATTTAAGATTACCGAAGTTATTTGTTGAATTTGGATGTATTGTCTCTGTGAAAGATATCGGAGGCTTTTATCGCCAATTTCATTTCATTCACCAGTGCTTATTTTATAATTTACTGTTTAATGTCAAAAAAAAAAAAATTATCACCAATTAGGCTCAAGAAATGCAAAATGAAAATTGAAAAGTTATTGAGAGAAAAATTATGTGCATTGTTTGTATTTCAAATAAGATTCATTTTTTTTTTTTTTGGTAGGATATTTTTTAGGAATTTAAATTTTTAAAATTGAAATTTTTTTTTTTGATGCTTTTTTTATATTAGATATTAAATGAAATTCATAAACTAAAAGGATGCAAAAAAAAAAAAAAAAAAAAAAGTGGAAAAATATTGAAATAATATCACATAGATTTAACATATGATATTTTAATTGAGAAAATGTTTTCCTTCATTTCAATTCAATTCAGGTTATCATTCTCATCTACTGAATTTGTAACATTCTTTAGTTCATTTCAATTTTCTTAAAATTACTATTTACTTTCAAATTTTTTTTTTTTTTTTTTTTTTTTTTGCATTTTGTGTTCATTTTTAAGAAATAATATTATTTAGGGTGGGGATAAAAAGAATGAAATGAAAGCATTGTTCAAGTTGGCAGTAAAAAGAAAAAAGGAAAAAAAAAAAAAAAGAACGCATCATTTTTTTTTTAAAATTTTCATCCATTTCAATAGAACATAATATATTTCATATGTTTTTTACAGGATTTTAAGTGAAGAAATGAACTGCATCGAACGTTTGATAGGAATGATTAGTGGCGGTAGGTTATAAATAAAGTAACCAAGAAAACAAGTTTTCATCCTAACGCGAACTGATTAAATTGTTTTAACTTCCACTATAATAACAAATTTTAATTTTAAACTTTAAATTTGAAAGTACTAGTCTATTATTTTATCAGATTCGTGATAATTTTTAATCTTTTTTTTTTTTTTCACAAAGTGCCTTAAAGTTTCAAGTTTTGCATGATTCATTAATCGAAACTCAGGTGTAAATTAAGTAAACGAAATAAAAATTGGAATTTTTTTTCTTTTTTTTCTTTTTAAGGATTAAACATTAATTACCAAAAGTGCTGCAATTCTTAAGAGACGAAAGAATCATGAAGTACTTTTATCATCTAATTAAATCAAAACATTTGAAAGTACTTTTAATAATTTCGATCAGTAATTCTTATAATTATATGACATGTACTACTTCAAATTTAAATTTGCTAGGGTTACAAGTGTTCATGACCTTATCAAAATTCATTTCTTTGTTTCCAATTGAGAGAGATTATCGTTGAAGTATGAATAAAATATGAAGATTAATTACTTCAAAAAAAAAGAAAAAGAAAAAAAGAAAAAGGAAAAGCTTCTTCTAATTATTTTTTATTAATTTCATTTCAAATTCTATTTCAAAATTAATTTTAAAAAAGAAAAAAAAATTAGCTAAATGAGTAAATTAAAATTTCAACTGTTTCTTATCATACTATGGTACTCATACTGTAAATTTATATCGTATAAAAATCATTTCTACATTCACATCATCAAATATTTTCAATATAAGAAGATCGTATAATTTGTCCTTTTAAAAAAAAAAAAAAAAAAAAAAAAGAATGGTGTAAAGATGAAAGAGGAAGAGAGAGAGAGAGAGAGAGAGAGAGAAAGGGACGGAATGATAGTGAGAAACAAAAAAAAAGAAAAGAGAAATATTTTGTTCGAGAAGGAGAAAAAAAAAAAAAATTGCTTGCTGTACCTATTTTTGAATTTTGGCAAACTATAGCAAAATGAGTAAGGATGAAAAAAAAAAAAAAAAAAAAAAGAAAAAGAAAAGAAAGGTTAAAGAAGTTTTTAAAAATGAAAAATGTTAGAGAATGAAAGAAATGAAGTATGATATTTGACGATAGAACAGCATGATCAGTTCGAATCATTGATCTCGATCTTGTGTGTATTATATATAAATGTGGGTGTTAGGACGGTAACATCAAAGGATTTAATTTTTTTTTTTTTTTTTTTTTTTTAAAAAAAAGAATGCACTGGATGACAGTTTTGCTCCCGGTGATTCGACGAGTTTCTTAGGTCTCTCTTTCATTATTTCCACTACCACCTTTATTTTCTACCATTTAAAATGAATTGATTGATGTGTTTAAACCAAGAAGAAAAAAAAAAAAAAAAAAAAAAAGAAGAAAAAGAAGAGGAAAGATGAAAAACAACGGTGAAGTCGATTAGTTTCAGTTTAACATAAACAAAACAACCTGAAAAATTTCCCTCCTTTCTAACCAAGATAATAATCAGGAAAAAGAAAAAAAAAAAAAAGAAAGGAAAACAAAAGGTCAAAGAAAACTTTTCAAATTATACATTTTCATTTTAATAATAATAATAATAATAATAGTATCATTGTTTTCAAAAAATGAATTGTAAGAATAATATGTAAAATTTTGTGCCAATAGTTATTTATTGATAAAAATTATTGATAAAATGAAATTTTTTTTTTTTTTTTTGTTGTTGTATTTCTCGTTTAGAGGAGATTTTTTTTTTTTTTTTTCAAATTTCATCCATTACTTTTATTTTTCTCTTCTTCTCTTTCTATCTTTTAAAATGTTTTTTTTTTCGAGAAAAATTTTGTTTAAGCCTTAATATAGTACTAATTAAGCTATATGGATTAAGCTTGAATATAAAATATATTTAAATTATATGAGCTAAGCTATAGTATGGTTATATTTAAATTATATTATATGAGGAAGAGAAAGAATAAAATGAATGTATATAGTTTGAATTTTTTTTTTTCATCTTTCCTTGAAATATATGGTGAAACTATAAATAGCATTTATTGCTGATATGTGATTATTTTGAAAATATTCAAAAACTTTTGGTAGGAATTTTTTTTTTCTTATCTTCTCATAAAAACTGATAAAAAAATTTTTAAATTTTAGGATTAAAGGAGTAATTTTGAGAGGAACAAATTCTAAAACAAATTAAATTGGTTAAGTTGATGCATTGGCTCAAATGATTATTTGATTAAATGGATTCAAGGATTAACTTCACAATAATCGTCGTATCGTTTGCTGTAATGTTAATTTTCAAAAATTTTTTTCCTTCAAAAATAATGCTGTTGAAAAAGTTGAATAGTTTAATCACTTTTCAACAAAACAGATTGATTTATTTAATTAGATGTTTGGATTTTTTTTCCGTTTTCTTTTGTTCTTTGTTTATTTCTTTTTTTTTTCAACAAATTATTAAAATCTATGGATTAAAAAGCCTCTTGATATTTTCTACTTTTAAATTTCCAATCAAACAATTGGACTTATAAAATTTGAAAATTTCCAATAAAAAGAACAAATCGTTACTGAATTTATACTAAACATATTTTAAAAAAGACACCGAATATTATTTTGTCTTTTTTTTTTATTCTTGCATAAATTTGTAGCAATATTTATTTTTTTCTCAATTTAATTTTTTATAGAAATAGAAAATCCTCATTTGCTCATACCTATCGTTATGATTTTTCTTTGAATATGAATATGTATTTTATAAAATATTATGATAATATTTGAACGGAATGTTAAAGGAAACGAAAAATTTGTTTTGCTTTTAGAAAGAAATATTTGGAAAAAATGTAATTTATTATTTCATTTTCGTTTTAATTTTTCAATAATTTTGAAAAACTTTTCAAATAATTTCACCATAAAGTGCTTTTGCATAAATTCATAAGTAATTTTATGCATAACATTTATAATGTATATTATATATTCTTAATTTGAAATGTATATATATATATTTTCGAAAATTTCAATTAAATATTAAAAAATTATCTTGATTTATTTTTTTTAATGTTTGAATAAATCGATGATAAAGTAACCTTGAAAATGGAATTAAGTATTCATTGGACTGGAATAAATGGCCTCAAGATGAATGATATATGGTACTCTATTTTTTTTTTTTTTTTTTTTTTAGCTTATTACGCCACAATTTCAGATGTAAATATGTTTTTTGTTTCCATAATCCTTTTTTTATCTCTTATGAATAAAAGAATTTCTTAGTAATGATATCGAATTACGGATTCAGGTTATGCGTATGTATTATTTGCATATGGTAGGTTTTGTTTTCCATAATTCTTTTGGTAATATCCGACATAATAGTGGCGGAATTTGCATATGGAAAGTTTTATCCTTCAATATGATAATCCATGGTAACAAACTGTATAGAAATAGGCAAGCAGAAAATGGGACAGTACAAACAAAAAAAAAAAAAAAAAAAAAAAACCTTGAAGATATTTAACCTTTGGTACTTCTTCAGCTTCAAATGTCTTTTTAGAAATTTCTTCCTTTCTTTCTTTCCTCATTCATTCCTCTTTTTAATACCTTTTTTTTTTTTCTCCCTCTCTCTCTCTTCCTTTTCAGTAACCCATAAATAACAAACGCTCATAGAGAATTTTCTTTTGTTTTCGAACTTAGAGACAAAGTTGACAAAATATTTAAAACATCAATGATTGCTAACCAATTTTGCTTTTACTTGCATATTTGAAGAGGGAATAATAATTAAGTTAAAATAATGAAAAGCTCTTGTAAAATTTTTGAAAATTCTTATAAAAAAAGAAAAAAAAAATGATAAATTAACAAATTGTAAATGATAAATGTCTAAGGGAATTGAATTAATTTATGAAAATAAAAAAACTTTTCAATTTCTTTCATTTATTTATGAATACATTTAATCATTTATTCAATTAAATTTTACTAATTTATTATTAATAATTCATCATTTATAGATATTATTAGTTGAAAATTTTATCTATTTATTTTATCTTAGCATCATTTCAAGTTTTTTTTTTTTCATCAAAATAATACGTAAACAAATATAGTCAGAGAATAATACCGTAGTAACAGTTGGCTGTAGTATAGATGGCGTATTTGTTACATAAATATAATTTAAATTGATTTTAATAAATTCAATGGATTAGTTAAGTTAGCTAAGAAGATGAAAGTATTTAGAAAGAGACTAAAAGAAGATAAGAGTGAATTAGCTAATGAAAGGAAAGGATGAATGAGTAGTGACCAATGATTGATCAAAATTGTTAAAGGTGAGAATATATTAAACCATTCATTTACTTTATCATTCTATCTGTATAAGAAGCTTTGCATTCTGTCCATTACTGTGTCAGAAGGTCATCGATAAGGATAGATTTTGTTGAGATGAACAGAATTTAGGAGGATATATAGCTCAAGTTTGGCGCATATCAAACTATCAGTTGTATGTGTGGATGTAAGATGGATGTGTAAGAAGTTTTGAGGAAGGAAAGAGCATATTCAGATAAAAGGAAAGCGACCGCTTCAACTGACGATCAGGGATCAACGAGTAATGTGGATCAGGAAGAGAATGGCCGCAAAATCACCAGATCTCAATGTTGGCATCAGTAGCAACAACAGAAGCAATAGTAAAATGCTATGATATGTTGTAATCCAATTTGATGATTTGGGACCGATTCGATTTCTTCCATACTTTTTTCTTTCTTCCCTTTAATAATATATCATCGATATAAAATGATGATTTTTTATTTATTTTTATATTTTTTCAATAACATTGACAAAACATACAATGATCGATCAATAATTTATATGTTTTATAGCAATGACAATAAATATGAAAGAGAAATGATAATAAATTTCTGCAAACATTAATGAAAAATTTAATTAAAAAAAGAAAGTTATAAGAAAGTTAGTAATGGAAATAAATAAATTTTCCTCAATAACTAATAAAATCTTCAAGTAATGTCTAAAATTTAATTACTACTTCTATCATTTTAAACTTGTAAATTACTCATGTTTCTTAAATGATGTAAATAAATAAAGGAAATAGAATATTGATAATTGGACAAGAATTATAATGATAAATTTGACATCGTTGATTTATTATAATAGTTCAAAATACTATTAATTTTCAGTAGTACTAAGTATCATCAAAAAGAAAAAAAATGATCTTATTTTATCATTTTAATCAGTGATAGTATACAATACATGATAAATGTCAATCAAGTGCAATTTAATATTATCTTCGGTAGTTTTGCTCATTTTTCGACACACTTTGAAATTCAAATTTTTATCCAATTTAAGTTATTTTTCATTCATTTCCATTGTTATAATACTTCCTTCATTGTTTTTCTTTTCAATTCTACCCTGATGTCTTTCAATGAGATAATTCATATTCAAAAAAAAAAAGATTAACAATAGGAAATATACATAATTAAGCATTAACCTTCAACATTTCATTCATTAATTTGATTTTAATTAAATTTTTCTAGACAAAAGAATAGATCATATATTGTGAACTTTGCCAATTATCATTATAATATTCGTAATATTCACTCGTTCATCATCGTTATAGTACAAGGAGTATATATCGGTGTAAGTTTGCCTCTTCTAACTGCTATAAATTATATTTGACTATTTGTTTAACAATTTTTGAGGCATATATGATGAATTGTACCATTTGTTGGATTATATGTCGAAATATACCGACATTAAACAACATATTACCATATTATCAATCTTTTAAATCATAAATTAGTGATATTGTTTAATGATGACTGTCGCAAAGTAATTACGGATAAACAATAAAATGAGAAATTTATTTCTGCTGTTGATAAATTTAGATTTCAGAATAAAACATTACAAATTATCAATTTGGGGGAAAATTAATGATAAATAATGAAACAATTAATTCAAATTTATTATTATTGACAAGTTCAAATTTTTTAACAAAATATTTCAGCTATCAATTTAAGCTATCGAACTTAAAAAAAACTCAAAAAATGGGTGAAATAATTTGCGTAATTTAAAATGGTAGTAGGAAAATTTTTCTGCAAGCAATGTTATTCGTATTTTCAACTTATCAGTTTTCATTGTGTTGAAATGAATTGTTAGTTTTTCTAATGGAGTAAAATAAAATTGGTAATTAAATTAAATGACAATTATTATCAGATCAAAAATTCTAATCAACGTATAGGTTAAAAATTTATGCAAAGGCCTTATTCGTTTCATTCCATTCGTTAGTGGTCTAATTTAAATTCAATGAACAAACCAAGCCATCCAAAAAATTATCTACACAGCAATTTTATCTAACATTAGAGTACTACTGTTACAAACTGAATAATTATCCAACTAGCTGTAAAGATCATATCATCGATTGCTAATGAAGATTGATCTGATCTGACAGCTACAGTATTTCGTAGATTTAGAATTGTGAATTTATACATGTATTTCATCGATACTTCACTTACGATTACATGACTATCATTTTTATTCCGAGTGGTTTTCATCCGAGATAAATCGGATGGATCTTACCGAGAAGTGATAGCTAATTTGCATAGAGGTAAGTAACTGATAGAAATAGACCAACCTACCATAAAAATACACTGAATCATAATTGTTGATAATACTTAACTTCATTTTATAACTTTGTATGATTACAAAAATCTTCTACAACAACAAGGCTAATTTTTTTTAGGCTCTGCTTGCTATTTTTTGACTTAGCAAAAGCATTAATTACCTGACTTTTACTTCTAACAACATGTTTCATATTATTTTTTCCAATTTTGGGTTCAGGCAAGATTCTCTAAATTTTAAAATGAAATAAACTAACTTAAACAGATACCGTTGAATTTGTTGCGCTGAATTCACTGATAATCCTACTAATTTCGATGAAATTAGTCCTGATAATGGTAATGATAGCTAAAGATCCGTTTGATGATCGATCGGATGAAGAATGTCCTTCTGATGCTAAATTTATCTACATCTAATGAATGAAAGTCCTTCTGATAGTTCAATGTCCTTTCATCCTTTCATTCCGTACGGATTTAATACGATTCAACTGCCTGTCTTCCGTTTCTTTTGATGCATATTTGTTGACATATCCTTGTCGTCAGATGTGCGCTACTGTTCAGATTTCACTCGTATTTAAAGGAAAATTAATGAGAATTTTTAAAAAGTATACTGAAAATCTGAAAAATCTGTCGAGTTTCTAACTAAATTTAAAAACTGAAACTTGAAATTCCTAGCAATTTCTTCGAAATCACTAGTAAGTCATACTATTTTCTAAATTAATATTGTTGAGAAAAACATAGTGATTAGAGAGAGAGAGAGAGAGGGAGAGATATTAGAGATTGGTTAAATTTGAAAAGTTGCTAATAAGAAGACGATAGCAAAGAAATAGCATGTGAAAACAAAACGGAGGAAAATTAGAGGATGGATAAAATAGTACTGTGTTCCGTTAATACAGAAATATGCGAATAAGCATGATGTATAGGGTGGAAGAGAGAAAGGGAAGATGAAAGTGATAGTATATGAGAAGAGATTGAGAAAATGTTGAAATATGATGGAGGAGATAATAGTAGTGATAAAAGGATTGCATAGCACTTAGAGAGAACGGCATCACTTAAGAAAACATAAGATGCAATTTGTACCCATGGGAAACAGTCCTTATTTACCCATAACAATGGGTAGTAAAAAAGTGGTGGTATTTCCTTTCTAAATTTTTTATTTTCAAATCAACAAATATGAAATGGACAGACAAAATAGTGATGAAAATAAAACTGATGAGATGAATGGGGAAGAGCAAAAGGTAAGATGAAAAAAAAAGAGAGACTAAGACAGAAAAGAATCATTGAGATAGTGAGAGTTTTGATGATGAAAAGAAGTAATAGTATAATTATTGTCACATTTACTTGTCATTTACTTACGTGTACTTCTTATGAATGGTCATTAGTTAGCTGTGTTAAGTTCGAAAATTGACGTGATAATTCTCGCTTTGTTGTTTATCCGGAAGAGATTTTGTTTTTTTCAATAAATCAGGAATAACATATACGGTTGCAAATTTTAATAGAGATTTGATAATTTATAAAAGAAATTTCATCTTTTCTCTCTTTTATTTATAAAGGAATTCATTTTTTTTTTCCTGAATTTCAGCAAGACAAAACAAAAAAAAAAAAAGAAAATTAGAAAAGCGAAAAAAGAAAGCATTATCTATTGAGTGTTGCTAATACAATAAGGTATTAGCATTATATGCGAAATAATACAATAAGGTACTAGTATTATATGCGAAATAATACAATAAGGTATTAGCATTATATGCGAAATAATACAATAAGGTATTAGCATTATATGCGAAATAATACAATAAGGTATTAGCATTATATGCGAAATAATTTGCATATTTAACGAAAAATATACTTTTATTTTTTTGGTTTACTGCAGGAAATAACTAAAATATGCTACTATTAATAGTTAATGTTATTTAAATAGAAATGTATTATTCATATTTCTTTTCATTTCATTTACTTCGTTTTTCTTTTTTTTTTTTTTTTTTTGTTCCGCATGCAATTTTTGGTTACGATGAACTTTTGCATCATTTCATTCTTTTCATGAAATTGTTCAATGAAGATGATGATTATTTTATCTGTGGAATCGATTTATGATGCTTGAAAACTACTCGAAATATCGGTTAGGTAATGTGTGGAATATTACATCGTACAACGGTAGTAATAATTATTGATTATTTCAGGAATGTACATTTTTCTACAATTTGCGATCAAAGTACGATTGGCTTGATTAAATCTATTTATTCGATATGCAACGTAAATGTAACTGAAAACGAGGAGATAAGATAAAGCTTTATGTTGTTTGCAGTTGAATATCTTTTTAACAGTTAGTTTTCTACTGTTATTCATTTTACACATTTTTTTTTTTTTTTTTTTTTTAAGCAGCAAAAGCTACTACTTATTCTATGATCATAATTTCATGATTACTTCACTCCATCATCGATTAATTTTGCCTTTTTTTTTTTTTTTTTGTAAATATCATAGATAAATTTTGGAAGTTCGTTTTGTAAAAATCATTCATTTGCAAAAATTATTTCATAAGGATTATGCGCCATTGATATTCAACAATTGACGATATAAATCCAATCATTGTGTATGTTGTTTCTTATAAAAGTGTTTTTTTTTTTTTAATGTAACTTTGCAATATTTACCTTTTGATTTTCGTATGCAAATCAAAAGTCGAAACAATTTTTAGTAAAAATCGAATTGTTTGCTTTCTTCATCTCTTCGAAATACTGTAAATGCAACAGTCAAATTTGCAGTGTATGAATATTTTGTCGCAACGACTAATCGCAATCAAATGCTAAGCTTTGTTAAGCTTACAACTATTCTGAAGTGAGTAAAAAAGCTTGTGATAGTTTATATTTTCCTCTACTTGTTGATATTTTTGCACCAAAAATTCAATGATTTAATTTCGTCTTAGTTTTAAAATTGAACTTTGAATAATTTCACATTTAACAAAGAAGAATATGATTTTCTCATGCTTTTTTCATATAAATGACACAAGTCTTTGGTGTTTCCTTGAATTTGTATTACTTGAATTATAAATCACATATGCTGCAAAGCAATGGAAATTTCCCATTTTTCATTAATCTCATTATATTTCTTATTGTGGTTACAGTGAAGAGATCTTGATTGTTGCAAACTTAGCATTTATTTTAGGTGACGGCTTGTTTATTCATATTTAATATTCATCTTGCATTACAAGTAACAAATGCATCTGAGGAAATTATCTTCATTTACATAGGTAAGTTATCAAGATTATTATGCAGTAATGTTTTCCGGAAGAGATATATTACGGTACGCTTGCATTTACTACATACCTTAATAGTATTAATTAGTTAAAGCTGATGCGTAAAAATATACTGAATGATTTAATAACTAATTTGCATTGATTTTATCACGTTAGTGACATTTTCTGTAAGATATTCTTCTGGTTGTTGATACAAAAAATAGTCTTTATAGTGTTCTGGAACGTACACTACAATAAAATGATCGTCTATAATGTTTGTGGAATAATTCATTATGAAGTTGATTTTGGCTTTCATAATGTGTGAATTCCATGAGCTAATTTTGCATGCTGCTCCAAAATCCAATATGGTTTTGTTATTTCATAAATTTCGGCGTGTTTTTACAGGAAGATGATTGAAGCGATTCATCTAATTATCCAAAATATGGTAAAGTAAAAGGTCATATCACTCTAAGAAATGAGTAAGTGTTTTCGATTAAAATAGGACGGGAAATTTTTGAAACAAGCAACTCCAAGTATGATAAAAGTTTATTAATAAGACTATCGAAAAACAAATATTTGAGTCAAGCAGAAATCAATATTTCTCAACTTTGATGAATAAATTATTCTCTCTAAAGTGGGCCAAGGAATAGTTCTACTACTGACATTGTACAAATGTATAATAGAATTCAAGGTTTAAGAGGCTAGGAACAATATCGAAGAACTTATGAATTCAGCTATAATGAAGTTGTAGCTAATTGTACTTGGCTATTTTCTTAATTACTAACTTATTTTTAGCATTGAAGAATGTCAACGTTCATTTGAGCTTAGAAAAGGAAATAACACACTTTGTTATCGTATGTTTCAGTGGCATTGTAAAGTTCTTTCAAAGCTATCGTCATTGATGCAACTAACGTATTTCTTTTCAGTCTCAATTGATCACTTCTCTCATTTTTCTTCATCTTCCACGCTCATTATGCTGACTTTTGGATAGCTATTTTGTTCCAGAACCTTTTTGCTTTATCATCTTTATGTTGCAATGTGTTGCACAAGATTCCTTGCTTCTAAATTGTTGATTGAAGTCAAATTTTCTTGTAGTGAGGAATTTCAACTTAGGTTGCCCAGCTGATAAGTGGATTTAATTTTTTATATAATTTACTCCATAATTGCAAATTCTAATATCTTTTTTTAGACAACACATCTTTGTAACAACACCAAAACTTCCTCACTACAGCTTGAAATATATCGATCAAATAGTTGAACTTGTTGACAAAGCAGATCGTTTGCCCATTGTTTTACTGATTATATAAATTTATTAGAAGTTTCAGTAATTATTGTTGGAATATTGCTTGTTGATTAAAGAAATAGCAAGCATTGATTACTATTTTGTCTATTTTAATTAGCCATATCAATTGTACGAGAGAAAGATATTCCAGACCAATGATCAATGTTGTTATCGATTAAAGGAAGGATAGCATGCCTTTGATACTCTTAAGTTCGTATTTAGAAGTGAAGAATGCTTGCAAAAGGATTATGTCTGAGTTTTTGGTCATTTCTTCCAAACGTTGTTGGATAATGGTGCGGAAAATATTGAAGAAATCCATGGAGGAAGAATGTTTTACATTAAACTTAAATTCTATCCTTTTTTTCTTTTTGTTTCTGGACAATTGTTTTTTTTTTTTATGTTTTCAAAACTTTGTTTTACATTGTGTTTTTGAAAGTTTTTACTATAAACGATGCAGATTTACATAAAGAGTTTTATTTATTAAAAGGATTGGTAGCACGAAAATGCGAAGCAAGCAATGTTGTATAGAATGGGAATAATGGATTGATGAGGAACGGAAATGATTCGTTCATCTCACATTCGCGGAATCCTTTGGCAAATGGATTACTCTCGATTTTAAGCTCTGTTATCTAGAAGAAATAGAAATAAGAAATAACTGTATTGAATTTGATAAAATAAATTCAAGCATTTTCCCAGTAATCTCTTAAGAGTTCTGTGTCTATTTGTTCTTATTTGATTTCTGTAAACTAATTCGTAAAATTCATCGTTTCTTCCAGCTTAGATTACAATTCAAAGAGTACAGATATATTTGGAACTTTGAAATTCAAAAACAATGAATTTGACCCTTTTACCCGATGATTTTGATAAGCAGTAACAGCCATAAATGATGTGTTGGGGAATGAAAATGTTCGACATTGACGTCCGCTTCCATCAGCATGCACTACGACATGTATGTTTGGTTGATAACGATGCATCGAATTCACAATTATCTGCAATCTCATATCATATAATCATTTTACTACAAGGATGAACGTTGCATGTACTTAAGTAAACTTAAAAAGAATTTACCCTCTCATACTACTATTCATAAAATAGTTTGACAATCGAACAGTGATGCTAGTTGGGTATAAAAAACTGTCAAGATTTTTAATTTCTCATATAATAAAAATTTCTGTCTCTAAAATTAAAGTGAAATTTAACTATTAAATTTTTTTTTATACCATTGAACTGTACTGGCAAACATCTATTTTAATTAAATTCTCATGATTCTAACGCTTAATTAACATTTTTCATTTATGTATTTTTGAGTAACCATTTTTGCAAAGGATTTCATTTTAATCTAAAAATCAATTTCGTACATATTTAAGATTATCCTCTCAAATTTACAGATTAGCTGGGAGACGAATTTGACCTTTCTTACAATTATTTTGATGCAAAATTTTTCAATTTCATTAATCATTTTACTGGGTTATGTTTATAAGTAATAAAACGTACATGACCGTTCTGATCCAGCTGATTGTTGGTTAATTTAATTTTATCAAAAGATACTGTTTGACGCATCCAATGCTCACCGGAAGCAGGTGATTCACTATGAACATGAACTCGACATGGCAATTCTGCTTCTCCTATAATTTATGAAATCAATAAAAAGTTTTTTTTTTTTTTTCTTTTTTGAATTTATCAGTTTTAAAGTGATGGATAAGTACCTGGAAAAGCATAAGCTATCACTGTGCTAATTATTGCAATTTAATTTCAGTTGTAATCAAACAAATATAATTGTAGTAAGTTAGATAAGTTATATAAGTAATGTAATTACCCAAACAATTGTTTAATCAATTGTAAAATTAAATTTACTAAAATGTGAAATATTACCTGGTCCAGCGACGATCCATTTGGATTGATGGAAAGCGTAACGGTACCTTTTATTATCAATACACGTCAAATCGACCATTAATGAGTAACGTACAGATGGTTCAAGGCCAGATACTGTTACTTGTAACGTTGGAAACATTCGTCTATAGCGTGACGTGTAAATGAAAGAAAGTGATACAATTTGAAATAACTATGATAAAATTCAAAATTCAACGAATTCGTTGTAGATTATAGTTTATAAATGTTATATTGTTTACTGAAAAATTAGAGAAAACATAAGGTAGGAAAATTTATTTGTTACATTTAATACTCTAATGTACTTATTATGGTTAATAGTGATGAACATTTTAAATTAAATTATCCAATTGAAATTTAATTGACTAATTTTCACCATGAATGCTAATAATTCCTTTTGACTGGTTTCATTTAAGGCTGTGATCGATTTATTTCTAACTTTATATATTACCTTGTGGATATAATTGTTTATTCATTAAATTTACGATTTTTTGCAAACAGAAGCAGTAAATAAATTTGGAGTAAGTAAAGAAAAAAACCATAATCTTTATGATGTTTAATTAGATATGACCTAATTAGTACATGATATTGTATTGTAAGCCAATGGTATCACTGAATAATACATTTTTAAAATTTAGTATTATATGAAAGGTACTAAACTTTTCTGATAAAATATTTATAAATGATTTATCCTTCGTGGAATGAATGCTGCCGAAGTTCTTGAAATGTTTCTGAACAGGTATCACTCATTCACTGATCTATCTTAATCTCAATTAAAAGACATCATTGAGAATACTGTTGCTAATTTTATTAATTGTTGAAATAAAGTGTAATAATTTATGAACAGCGTACTTCTAAATCGGTTTTTTGTGTATTCCTGATTTACCATTAAACAAATAAACCGGAATATCCCTATTCAAACAGGTATGTTACAAATTTCCGTGGCCTAGTGTCAAGAAAAAACCGCTGATTGCAGAAATTTTGCATATTTCCATCTATAAGACTCATCATCATATTAAAAGTAAGTAAAATCCATGCAATATTTTTTTTAATCAGCAATTTAAACTATTCGATAATATTTTAATTTCAAAAATGCAACTATCGGCATTTCATCAAGAATAACAGTTTGGAAAATTTAAAGTTGAAGTTAAAAAAGGAAATTGTATTGAATAATAGTATTATTTGCAAGTAGTACTAAAAATTCTGATCTCATTCTAAAAGAATATCATTTTTGATTTGATGTATTTAAGATATCATTTGTATTTCAAAAATTATCATTTATATTTTTAATATATCCAAATATTTTTCTTCGAATATTATAGCATCGGATATGATATATGTAATAGAATACCAATCATAATAAGAAATAAAACCGCTGCAGATACATAAATAAAAAATTCTTGATAATTCTCTGAATTGTATTTTGCATATCTCTTTATCTAAAATATTGATTATCCGTCAACTAGTACTTTCTACAAAATTATTCATATTTCCTTCCAATTTTCATTCAACAATTTCAAAAATATTGTTCAGTATTTTTGTTTTCCATGCATTAAATTGAAAAGTTTTTCTTTATTCATTTCTGTTTTATTTCATTAAGGCAATATAACAGAGCATTCAATAGTGAATGCCATATGATATCATTATAATATTAAATACTTTTCCTGTAATCAATCTTTCGATTATATTGATACTTATGGAAATGATTTCGAGTATGTTGCATTAGTAAATTTGCATTAAGACTTCCTTCATAAACGATTATCAAAAGGTATTAATAATAATGATGACGATAATAATAATAATAGTAAAGATAATAATAATGGATAATAATAATAATAATAATAATAATAATAATAATAACAATAATAATAATAATAATAATAATAATAATAATAATAATAATAATAATAATAATAATAATAATAATAATAATAATAATAATAATAATAATAATAACAATAATAATAATAATAATAATGATAGTAATAATAATAATAGTAATAGTAATAATAATAAATGTAATAATAATGGATGTTGTAGTTCTTTATTTGAAAGACTGAAGTTTATTAATAGGATGATTAATCAAAATTAATTTACAATTTCATTTTTCTTATCTCCTTCTTTGGCCACAACTGATAAGAATTGTTATAGATAGAATGATAAAATGCTAGAAGTAACGATTATTATGGCATATTTCAGTTGGCATTGAATAAAAAGGAAGTTTCTTTCATTGTAATTACTTTTAATTTTATTTCAATAATCAACTGTAATTGTAAGTTAAAGTTAATTGTTGAAACAAAATTAAAATTGAATAAAGCTAATATAATGTAAGAGAAAGAAAAATAATAAAATTATGGCAGCTAATCATTGGCTTACCTTCCAGTTTTTGTAACAATCATTTCGGTACCGTATGCATGGAATTTATTCCATAATGTGGAACCTTCCAAACGCATGGATACATTACGTAGTGCCGAATGATAATCTTTCAATATAACAGGTGCTTTCTTCGTAATCAATTCATGATTGGAATTATTTTGAGTACCATTAAAGTTATCGGTACTGTTAGTACCATAATTACTATAATTAAGCGTAGTTTTCGATATTATAGGGAATAATTTCAGAGTATCCGATATTCGAGTTTTATCCGCACAATTATTATGAAGTTCAGTATCAAGATTGCCATTATTACTATCGGTTACGGTATCACCGATTAAATATGCGATGCTGAAAGGCTTCGTAGACATGTTGACGCCTTGGTGAGGAAGTTTCACATCACACTAAAGCAGCGATGGCTAATGTTACTACAAGTGGTGGCGGTGATGGTAGTGGTGGTAGTGGTACTGGTGGTGCTAATATTATTATCGGAGAATTGGGGCGTCGTGAAACATTTTGAGGAGTGTAGAAAAGATGGGATGAGATTTCGGGAAGCATAAGGAAAAAGTGGAATTTTCAGTTATTTGTCCCGAGAATGTGAGGGTAGCAATGATAATGATGATGATGATGATGTTGACAGTGGAGAGATGATAATGATAATGATAACGACAATGGCAATGATAGTAGTAATGCCAAACTCATCACAAATAAGGTTATCAAAACACGTGGTGGAATGAAAAGTTTTATTGGAGTGAGCTATCATTACCATCTGGCAACAATATTACAGTAGTATTAATAACAGCTTTCACATATGATCTTCACAATATACCGTACGATTGATAGATGTGAAATTGCATCCTATCGATCTCATCAATCAAATGGTGATGATGATAATGATAATAATGATGATGAAAATGATGAGAGGAGAAAGAGGAGAGGATGAAGAATCTTACACAACTGAACACATTTGATCCATATATATCGTTGATTCCACATCATTTATAAACTTCATTTTTTTTTTTTTTTTTTCAAAAATTACTCATTTTGATTTAGCCCTCTCATTTACTAACCTTTTCGCCTATATTGATGAAAATAAATTCTCCAAAAAAAAAAAAGGGATCGAAAAATCTTTTGTTTCATGACAACATAGTTATCACAAATGAATCAATTAGTTGATGATATTATTAATGAAGTTGTACCTAAAACGGAATTGTTATTACTGATGATTGATGATCAAGTAATATGTGTGATTACAAAGTGATTGCTACGATAACAACTAATAGCATTTAATCTTGTTATAATCAATTTGATTCAATAAATTCCACAATAGTAACATTTGGCATCTCCATGCATAGATATAATTTAAAAATTCACATTAAATTACTCAAATTTTGCTATTCATGTATTGAATAGCATATTTTAACCAATATTTTTTACTTTATGTTATTTTCCCTTACTACACATTGAAAATTTACATATAATGCAAATTTATTCGCATTACAAGTTAGTAATTCATTTTGACAGATTGATACTGGATAAAATGTGGAAAAATGTTAAATGATTTTTTAGAAGACAGATTAGTTCAGCAATAAAAAGTTTTTTATTCAAATATTATTAATTATTTATAAAATCTTCAATTTTACAATCAGAATTCATTTGATTACTTGCATTCTACGCTACATCATTGTACCTACAATCTATACGTTATTTTGATTTAATTACTCTCAGAATGTTATAAATTATGAGAATTCTGTTTTGTATCTGCAAATTTGTTCAATTTCAGAAATCAGAAAAATTGACACATTCTTGCATATTTCTTTGTCTTCAAAAAATTTAGCAGTTATTTCAGGCTCAATTCTAGTTGTCAGATTTGTAACTATGTGGGTTTATGATCTTGTTAAAATTCGAATCTTAGGATAAATCTTATCAAGTATTATCACCAATTACCTGGCATAATTTGCATATTTTCCTATAAATATTAATTCCGTTAAACGGTTTTATAAAAGATCGTTCATTTCTTTCCTCTTTTTTCCTCATCCAACAGAAAAGCAGTTCATGATGGATTAATAGGCCACTTTGCGATTAACCACAAGTGGGAGGATGATGTTACGGAAACATCTGGCAATACACTGACAGTTTCAAAGGATCTATCCCTTCCCTGTATTTCAAAATGTTTTCAAGATGTTCAGATCTGATGGAGATTTATGGGTCGGAAAAGTTTATAGCCCTCTTTCTAAACGATATATCGTAAAATGTTTTTAACGATTCTTGATTGGTTTACAATGATAAATTCTGAAATTTTCTATCCGTTACTTCCTGCTTGAAATGATCAAAAATCTTTTGATGCGCATTTTATTACTGCAAATATTAACAGTAATAGTAACAGTGATAATTTCATAACAATAATAATAAGAATAACAAACAGCAACAACGACAGCGTCATTTTATTTACAATAAAAACAATAAAATAACATAACTATTATCATCACTGATCCCGTTTTATTTGCCTCGCTACAAGAAGATAGTCCAATGTATACCTATTTTGATCAACCCTGAAAATTAGATATCACATTTGTCAAGAAGTATAGAATAACAATAAATTTCAGTAATTTCCATGTATATATATATATATATTTTTTTTTCTTTTTGAGCTGAATATTTTTTAAAATGTTAAAAAATATTTCCCAGTCTATAGCAAATAATGAAAAATACTCAACTGCGTACTAGAGAAATGATACTTGCTTATATTATTGTTCACACAAGAACTGACAAAATTGTATCAACAATCAATTTCAAACCGACAAAATTCAGTAGAGTTCGGGGTTTCAACCGATTATTGGGACCTTTTTATCGAATTCAAAATTTTTTACAAGTAACTTTAGTGATACACGAAACTTTTACTGAGAAGGGCTAGAACAACAGCATGATGCATTATCCACTATGTTAAGACTTACAGCTTCGATATTTGATTTGCATAATCGGATAAACGTTGTTGTAATGCGGTTAGGGAAGTTAAATTAACAGCTCGATTGAGTTTTATTTGATATCCGTATTCCATTAGCAAACTTTTCAGCCAAAGTTGCCAGAAATGAATATGTTTCTCAATGGGACCATTAATGTTTTCAGCGAGCCATTTCAACAATTTTTCTGCATAAGCAATGGACAAAGAACGTGTAGCTATATCGACTGAAATAAAAAATTCGTTCCATAAATTGAACATAACAAAGCACATGAAGCAGTAGAGAAGCAAATAGAAAAATTCAAAAACAAGGAGTAATAGTCAATTCCTGCGTTATTTGCAAAAAAGATATGGATTAACTTATCTTTAGTACTTACAAAAACGATTTTTGAAAAATTTTTAAAGTTTCGAAAGATCATTTTAAAAAAATAGACTTACTCTGCGCTACGGGTGTACACAATAATACATTTTCGATCATTTCTGCTTGATTCAACTGAAGTGCCATTTTCAATGCTACCGAATACTCTCCTTCTTTCAATGCATTTTCAACACTGACCGGGGTCACCTGCATTCCAAGTTCAAAAGGATTGAAAAGATTACGATGATCAAGGGAGAATACAGCTACACCCTCTGTTGAACAAACTGCAAAACTACGACCTGAAAAAAAATGAATTATACTTAATTCTGGAAAAAATTAGTGTTATAATATTCATCTTTGAAATGAATCATCTTATTTTGCAAAATTTCTGAAGTTATCCACAAAATTATGAGCTAGTTACCTGCAGGTGAGAAATTTATGTCTTCAACGCGCATTTCTGGTCGAGAGCATCGCTCAGATAGATCTGAATGTCGGGTACCTGGGAGTTTTATACGTTTTTTACCATCCGCCTCTTCTTCGCTATCGCTAGCGTCAATTAACATCATATTACCAAACTCCGAGAAATTACGCCGATTTATATCCATCTAAAATCAAGGTACACGGGTATGTAAGTCGATCCAGATTTTTGTGACCATTTAAGTAACATACCTTAACGCCATCCAAACTACGATTCGTTGTCAGTTTCAGTTTTTTTATTATAAGACGTTCCGCAACGCTATACAAACATATGTAGTTTGATTGTCCAGCAGCAAGAAGTAATGTACCATCAGCGGAAAAGCATATGCACGTGAAAGTCCTAAAAAACCAAAATAACAAACCAAAAAATTGAATGAGCCAATACTAAAAATGGATATGATATAAAAACAGGAAAATTTCACCCTAACTTTAATGGCAAGTCTATTGTATTCGGTGAGACTGACGGGTTAGTGAAAACAGTGATAAATAAAAAAACAGGTGAGCTTCTTGGAGCTCACTTATTAGGAGCAGAAGTAACAGAGTTAATTAATAATTTTGTTCTTGCAAAGCAAACAGAAGCAATAGATCTTGATATAAAATCTACAGTCTTTTCCCATCCAACTATTTCGGAAATGATACATGAATCAGTTCTTGCTGCAGATAATGAATCTCTGAACAGTTAAGTTACCATTTCGCTACTTTGGAGTTAACTCCATCTTGAGATAAATTCTTTGTGTATTTTGAATTATGGCGAAAATAAGACCAAGGGCTCGTTACTTTTATTCATTATATTTGTTGAAGATGGTAAAACAGATCAATCCTAAACTTTTCATAAGGTCGGGACTTATGGTTGGTCTTGGAGAAACAAAAGAGGAAGTGTTTCAGGTCATGGATGATTTACGAAGTACCGAAGTTGATTTTATTACTATAGGTCAGTATCTGCAGCCAACTTTAAAGCATGTGGAAGTTGAGAGGTATGTTACTCTAGAAGAGTTTGAGTATTAAAAATACACTGCTTATTCTAAAGGGTTTATGATGGTTGCATCAAGTCCGTTGACTAGGTCATCATATATTTTTCAAGACTTAGAGGCAAAACTGAAATTACCTGCTCTTTTCACTTGTTTTCTTTTTAATAAGATCAGTGGTTCTGCGTGCAGCATCGACATCGAGAGCTGTATCTATTGTACCAATCTCTGTCGATGTTTGAGTCTCGAAAAGACTCACCGACGAATCAAGGCATAACACCTGGAATATAATTTAGCAATTACTAAAAGTTAGTTTAGATATATCAAAATTACTTATTCAAAAAAATAACTTACAGCAAGTATTTCACCGCCGGGAGAATAAGCTACGTCAAGACCTTCGTAAAGTAAATCAATAGTTTCTGCTACCGATGATTCAACAACATTCCATATACGAAGAGTTTTATCCCAGGATGCCGAAGCCAAATGTGTACCTGGGAATTCAAATTTTATATATAGTTTACTTCGAAAAGCAACACATTCTTAAATCCATAATAGAAGAATTCCACAACATTAGTTCGACTAAAATTATAGAAGGATCATGCAAACTGTCAAACAGATGGTATCCACTATCCAAGCAATACTTAAACACTAACCATGAACAGAAATAGAAGCAACTGGAGCTGAGTGTCCAGATAAGATATCCAGTAGTTTCCCGTTTTCAAGACTCCATACATAAATGTTGAACATTTCTACGGAACTTGACATCACAAGTTCGGCAGCTGAATCAACTGCTAAACAGCCAAGCTGTGTTTTGTCAGGACAAACCATTGTACGAAAATTGCGGTATCTAGAATATGCATTGTGATTTAAATTAAAAATTCATGTATTCATTAACTTCATCTTCAAATCACTAGATAAATCCTTTAATTTCGACCTACCTAACTAGATCATGTGCCCGTACAGTTCCATCTAGCGATGCTGACAACAAAGCTTTGCCATCAGAAGTCCAACAAACTGTACTCACTCCGCTGCTATGTTCAGTGAATGTCACAACACAAAAAGAAGACCGACAAGACCAAACCTTCACCTGAAAATCTTAAACCTCTTCAAATTTTTAAGATATTAAATATCTTACCCAAGGATGAAGGATCCATTATTAAAAACATATTAAACCTTATTTTCTTCAAAAATTAGACGATGGAACTTTGAAAATATAAAAAAATTTTAAGAACCGTATTTAAAATATGACAGACATAGGGAATAAACGAAACCTTTCCATCTTGAGCGCCGGTAGCAATTTGAGATCCATCAGGTGAATAGGCAACTGTTGTGATAAACTGGCTGTGTGATTGTTGCTTCATAACGTATGTTTCACTTTGCCACTCCCAAACCACTAATTGACCTTCGGTTCCTTTCCCGCAAGCTATTGCTATCCAGTCACCGGATTTGTTTATAGCCAAAGATGATACCTTTGTTTCTGATACCCTTCATTTGAAAAAAAGTTAGAATCCCGTAGAAATCACAAAACTGCTTGAACTGGATTGAATTAATATAAATCAGTTCTTTCCGAAAAGCTAATAGTATGAAGAAATACAAATTACAGACCTAAATCAATAACTAACTGATTTCTACAGGTTCTTCTGCATCAAAATCGCGATTGTGTCATTATTTATCCGTCACTGTGGATAAAAGAAGAAAAGTCATGTAGCAAAGGATTAAAACTGGCACTTTAAGTTACATCATTCTTCGATAATCGCTGACATTGCCTACAGACAGATATCTAAAATAATTTACCGCAAACTGTAGATGAGATTAAAATTTGGCGTTTCGTGTAGAAGAAATGCTCCATTTGAAAATGCGGTGATCAACAACGATGTTGGTGGATGATATGTGCTTGCTGTGAGATTAACGCCGTGCGCATTATCCAAATGCTCCATCATGAAATGTCTAAATGATTCCGTAATAACCAAAACAAAAAACAAATACTCTGAACTATGATTTTTTCAAACTAAATAAAACTATAATACGATGCCGAAACATAAACAAATGAATCTCAAGAGAAAGAACAGTAAATATGCAAAAAACTCAAAAAAAAAAAAATAAATAAATGATTAATAAGTCAAAACAAATCGCGAGAATGTCCTGTTGACTTCTCTAAATCTTACAGCACAAGTAAAAAATTAAACCAAAAATATTACCTTTTTGTTTTATCATACCACATCCTCTTCACATCTTCAGATGCATTTTTCGAACGCAGCCCTTCAACGAAATCTTCTTGTTTCAAAGCACAAGTCCAGTGATTAGCTAGTCCACGTTTATCAACTGATACTAACTGGAAGAAAAGAAAATGAAAAATGCATTATTAGGAGTCAACGATTCAAAATATTTCCCACGGAGAAATATTGAGCACTAACAAAAGGAAAGTTTGATTTTGAAAATATATAGTTCAAAATATTGCAAAATACTAACACCAAAGTGGTGAAATAAGAATGACTGCATCATTAATAAAGTATATACTTTCTCCAGATTTCATAAGTTTTTGAGCATATATTGAATCAATGTTAAAACACCCTTACAAATCTAACCATATTTTGAAAAGAAGGGTTGATAATGAAGCAAATAGTGAATCATTTTATAAGTATTACAACTATTTAATTCAATCTACCCAAATTTTGAAACATGTAACAGGGAAAAATCGAAATTACATCGTATGAATTGTGACAAAAATGACTGCCGACTACTTCTGCTTTATGTGCGGCCAAAGCATGCAAAAATAGATTTTTCAAACTGCCTACAGCCGAAACCACTCGCACCTGCTTGTCTTCTGAACCCACTACCAGCAATCTAAAATAAAACAATAAAGGAATCGTTTCAAAACACGAAACCCATCTATAAAAGTCAATACAATAATCAATAAAGAGAAGTAACCAGCAATCTTAAACAGTTTACAGAAAGTTTGAATCGTACCAAAGAACAAATCAGAGATAAAATTACTTGTCATCATAGCTCCATTCTACATTTTTCGCTTTTTCAGAAGTGATTTTATGAGTATGCAGCAACATGAATGGATTCAGTTGAAAATTTTCAATTCCCGAAACCAGAAATACCTGTACATCGCCACCCCGACAAGCAGCCAATCGCCTGAAAATACAGTCTTGTTTCCATACAAATATCAAGAATAAAGAGGCTTAAAAATTTCATTTTTGAATAAGCTTGAAAGTTCCGTCTTTACAATATAAAAATACATAAAGCTTTTCAATTTAGGTACAAACCTGCCATCCATCGAAAACTTGACATCACTAACATGAGTTCGAAAATGATGTCGGTACAGAACTGTTTGCGTAATCAAGTTAACATACTGAGCTTGTCCAGCTAAAATATTGTTAACAGCAAATAATACCATCGTGAAATAATATTTTAAATGGAAAAAATGACATGTAGCCTACATGGATGATGAAAACAATACCTCCATAAGTAATAAAAAAAAACTATCACGAAGAAGCGGAATACAATGAAAATAATTGGGTGCAAAAATAACCTTCATTCACTAAAAAAGCGTGTATTCCAGATGGATGGACTGCTACCAATTTAATGTTGAGATTTGATTCGATGGCAATGGTATTTGCTTGGTTACTGTAACTAACTGACATTACTATTCATAACGGTGTTTAGGGAATCAAAATCAAAAAGACACAATGAATGGAACCTCAGTGATAACAATAAAAGAAAAGTGCAACATCAAACTCACTTTTTCAAATCAAATACTGTGACTTTATTACCAACTGGACTGATAATTGAATTACCATCAGTTGAGAATGTAACATTGCCATCACGGTAAACAGTACCGATAAGGCTTGAGAACTAAAGGGGAAACCGGTTAAAACACAAGATTCAGTTCTGATTTAGAGCATATTAATTAATTAACACAATTTCGAGATGTTCTAAAAAAAAAAAAAAAAAAAAAAAAAAACAATTCTTGTGCATATAATCGTTTTTGCAAAATAATAATTTACCAGTACAAGTAACATTATATTTGAAAAAACCAAGATAAAGATTACTAACTAGTGTGAACCAGGAAAAATTATCGCCAACTTCATATCTTAATCATACCAACAGTTTATCAGAATAAATTAAAATTAATTTAAAGACTAACTTTGAAATTGATGCTCATAAATGACTGCCTTTTCCAAGTAGAATTTCGATCTGCATGAAAGTTCAAAATAACAGAAAAAAGACCAGTTCCTGTGAAAGACTCGTAGATTAATTAATAAATCTTCAACAAAAAAAAAGAACTTGGTGTCATAAATGCAGAGCAAAAAATAATGTGGCAACAGATTACCAGCACGAACTGTACAACTAACTTTGTCCATTCTTTATTACTGTCAGATATGAATAAATTAGATCATAATAAATTAGCGAATCAGACAACAACAAAGCCCAATCGGTCAAAATAATAAAAGAATATAAAATAAAGACCGAAATCATATGTAGCTCAAACAACTACAATTACTCCATAACGTATAATTGTTATATTTATAAACAATACAGTTCAAAAAGAAAGCATGAAATTGCTTTTCCCGAACATAACTACTAAAATTTACAACAATTTGTTTTGAACAGCATTTCCTTCAGTGAGTTTTACTTTGCTAGTAGCTCCTTTCTTCTTACTTTCGATAGCATCTAACAGCAGGCCAGTAAATACAACAACGGTGGCTAAAGATTGCCTATGTGTTAGAGTATTATTAAAGAAGATCACTGAACCGAGCATCGTGAATAGTTTACGTGTTGTTGTTACAATCGAACAAGTCAATGGACCGAACTCTGCTACGGTTTTGAAAATGAAGAACTGAAAATTATAACAACAATTGGTAAATAATTGTAAGAGATTATAAAAGTGATTGAAAAAAGTGGCAGTCTTTTGAAGCTACAAAAACCAAATTTATAACTGTTGAAATAGAAAGAAAAAAAAAAAAATTGCAGTTTAAAAACTGGTACCTGCCCCAGAGCACTTGCAGCAGCAAGGGTAAACAGTTCTATTATCACTTTGGGATAAGATTGTACGAATACCACGAAATCGAATAATTCACCGGTTATAAGTAGACCGATCAGAAGGTATAACGAAGAAAATAAGTTCATGTAATACATCATACTATGAGCATTTGCTTTATGCTGCTGACGAATTCTATCCTGTATTGCGCCTGTGGTACCATCCATTGCCAACGACAGCAGCTATAAGTTTGGTACATTTCGTCTCTTCTATCGGATTTAAATAAAGTGCATATGCTTTTAATAAGCATTAGGAGTAAATTGGAATACTTCTCTGTAAAAGTCAACCAACGACATCATGGTCTCAGCCGAATATCCAACAGATATGGTATGAATTTGCATAATAAGTAAGAAAATGTTTACAAATTTTTAAATGCAGAGATGCTAAGGTATAAAATCAGTTTCCAGTGATTAAGTGCAAAGCACTCCAAAATATAACATATTAACTTTTTGGTGCCACAGATGCTGTGATACATTGGTCAAACCTACTCATCAATTCGAGGAGATCCATTATGTAATTTTAAAATCTACAAAAGTGACAATAACATACCAGTAATAGCTCACCAAAACCTAAACTGAAAGCAGATTTTCCATATGTTGTAGCAGCTTTTTCCTTATACAAGAATAACCCAACCCCAAACACAATCATCAAAACACAGCAACATTTCTTCAAATGATATCGTTTATTAGCGAAAAGAAAACCGAACACCATTATCGGTATTGGTTTACACGATTTACCCAATACCTAAAACGAGTTAAATTTTGATTTCAATAATATATGAAATAAAGATATAAAGCAATCCGCTTATTTTTACATGGAAATATCACAAATAAGTCCTCTCCTGCGACTCATTTAACGGGATTTCCGGAAAATTACGAAGAGAAATTTATGAAACATGAGCCAAATCCGTGATATGGCCAAGAAACACTGTTTTATGCAAACAACAAACAATTACACATTGGGAGGAGGCTAACCTGCGTTGGATATGGTATGTACTGCAGTGCATGATTACTTGTGATCATTGCAAATAAGTAACTAGTGGACAAAACAGCATATATACGTGTTGGCACACTATCTCTCGTTTTACCTCTCAAAATGTAAGCAAATATTGTATTTATAGCACATTGCACAAATACAAGTGCTTGTGTGTATGTGAAACGTTCCTTGCCATCAGAACCATATTTACCCTTTGTTCTGAAACATTCAAAAGCTAATCGACAAATATCTTTTTTAAATTTCAAAGCATTATATTTCAACCAGTTAATATTTTTTGTAAGATGTTTCCAAATTTCTGAAAAAAAAAATCCTTTATTTCGAACGACAAACAAAGGCTAGAAGCTTACATTGATTCTTGAATGATTCCAAACCAAAGATAACAAAACAAAGTACCACCAGCACAAAATATTAGATTGGCTGCTTGCTTCCATAATGTTTCATTCACGCAAATTTCCTCTCTCAACTTCTTGCAATCATCAGTTGCTGTTTCACGTACTTCTTCCATTGATCTAAAGACCCATGTATGTGTTGAATTTCTGCGAAATTCGCTAAAACGTGCGCACTCATTAATACTATGTAATTTGATGAATCTATCACACGATAATCTCGCACGATTCAATCAACTCAATTCATCCCAACAAAATTAGAATACAAAACGTAGTCTTTAACAGCAAACTAAAAACGGAATTACCTATCAACAAAATATTTAATTACTACCTACATATTTACTGTAAAATTATTAACAAGGCAAATTTTACACATTTCTTTTATACGTAAGCAAGTTTCCCCTCAAATGAGAAGTAGCATATTTTTGGAGAGAAATGAATATGCATAAATTTGGGACTGAAAATGATGAAAGAGTTGAATATGTAATAGGAGAAATATCATTAAAGTAAAAGAGATGGTAGTAATTGATAATGCTATAGAATATTCAGTACAAAGAAATATCTAAATAAATAAATGAATAGATAAATGAACAAATAAATATTACATTTCATGCTAAATAAATACAACAAATATATTACTATCAAAGGAATAATAATAATAAAATAACCATTAATTCTTTCATTGATTTTTAGCTTCTTTTCTTATATAATCGAAAAATAATTACTTACTAATAGAAATATTATCAATAAATTACCTCCCTTATTATATTTTAAAATTAAAATAATCACACCTCCATCTTTTGTTTCAATACCAGTAATTAGTGAGATAATTAATTTAACGAATTTAGCTACTTGCTCCTAAACCTTTCATAACAACAAAAAAATTAGGAAGCCATTTCGAAACCCAAAATACTTTTGCAGCACAATATTTTCTCAATTGCAGCTATAGGTACCATTGGTTGATGATAAATTAGGATTGGTAATATTTTCTGAAAAATTTGATTGAAATGAACGATATAATGATATGACGTATGTTACGTGTTATATACGTCATATTAAACGTGATGAGATGTTATCATTTGTTGCATTCTTCCTTTCCATTTATTATTCCTTATATATTTTTGTTTACCATTATTGTTTTATTATTCATTTCTAGGTCACATCATGTTTGATAATTTTTACGTGGATAGAATATTTGAAAGATTTTTTCATTATTGTATTATTTTTAGAATAAAAATTTGCATGATATTTTCTCAGATTTTATTTAAGTATTGTTATCGATAGTCTAATTATATCTTTTATTGCTAACTACAAATAATGATATTTGATCAATTATTGGTGGTCCTTATTTCAAAGTTAAATTTTGATGACACAATATAGTACTCGATATATATATATATATCTACTTTTTATGCAAGTTTTACTGGTAGCAAATATATTTTCAGATTTATAATTTTATATTTACTCGATGGATGAAATTGAAAATGTAGTGGAAGATAGTCGCCGGACACGAGGAAATGATAACAATGAGGTGACCTGCCCAGAAGAGAACGTTGCAGAGAAAAGTACAACGGATGAGCTTGAGTTTGAAAGGGAGGAAGAATATAGTACCTGTACAGGTAATATTCCCGAGAATGCGCATGAAGGATTTAATTCCCCGGAGCATGCTGTGTTAGCAACAAAAGATCATGGAGAAGTAGCTGGAATATATTCACATTCTGGCATGAATAAAAACGAAATGTTTGATACTGAAGAATTTGATACTACTAGTCAAGATGTTCAAGAAAATCAATGTAGTAATGGAAGTAGTACTGGAAATGCTGTCAATGAGTTGGCGAAACAAAGTTCAGAGATATCAGAAAATAAGGTTACATTTTTGTTTAAATTTGCTTCTGGCATGCTTTCTGTTGGTAATTTTACTCATATAAGTTGCAGAAGTGTCCTTGTCTGTAATTTTTTTTTTTTCTTAAACTGAAAGAGCTCGCTTTAGATTGGCGAAGCCACGCATGGCAGTCCAGAAACAGCGGAAATGCGAAGTATTTATAATGGTGGGAAACCTCATTCACAAGGTTTGTTTAGCTAAACTAGCTTTAATTGGTTGAAACAGGAAAAACAAAATAATTGAAATGTGCTATTGAAATGGTTTGAATCCTTGAATAGTCTCAACTTATTCTATCAGAGACTTATTGCTCATTTCAAACCACAATCAGTTAGTCTTATTATTTTTGGAAGAACGAATCTCGAAGATGGAGAGTAATCTCTCAAAGAATTACTTAGTATTATCAAAATGATCAGCGGTTACTGATCCAATTGTGTAATAAAGTGCTTAGCCATTGTCTGAAGTTTTAAATTGGTTCTCTTTAGAATATCTTCAACGTGAGTATCAAAGATAGATTTAAGATAATATAATAAATTTTAAATAAACTTCAGGAACGAATAAAAACTAAGTTCAGCTTTAAAATTCTAATTTTATTTGTATCTACAAAGTAAAGGAAGATATTTTACATATAGTTGTTTTATCTTATCCTTTTTAGCTTTATTTTCAGGTCCGAAACACTGTATCCCTCCAGGTTGGATATATCACGGTGAAAGTGACGGGTACCGATATTACATAGGTTGTGCAGGAGAGGTAAGTACCAATGTCATTGCCTATCATTTCAGTGCTTGTACCAGTTTTATTTTTCCGAACCATTTAAAGACTTGAATTTTTCTTGCCGTTTGGAATAAAAAAATGAATTCATTTGATGAGAAATATGCATATTTTGTTTAAACACAGTAGTTTTCATTAAAATTTTTCCTCTTTTTATTGTTAATGGAAAGTAGCCGTATCGATAGATAGGTATGGAAATACATTTGTTTCTTGTGACTTTTCCTGACATCGAAACACTGCTATTCCCCTAATACTTGGGCAACATATTGTTCAGTTACATTTTTGCTTACTCTAGTGAGCGGTTGGTTGGCCATGCGCTTCTTTAGCTTTAGCGCATGCGTGAGACCGAATACCCAACGCCATGTTACACTTTCGGTTTGCCATTAATTTCTATTGAATTTCCAGTTTGATGCACCATTTGAAAGTATTTATTTCAAGAATTTTTGCAGTAAACGCTAGTTTGTTAAAATATTACTGTAGTTTAATATACTCTATGTAAGTTAAAAGGAACGAAACGTGCTCAAATAGATTTCCTGAAAAGTTTTAGCAAATCTTGTTCATCACCTTTTCACACTATGGGATTAGTGGTGGCTACTAATAATTTCCTATTTATATGGACCGATTTTCGAAATTGCTGATGTAGTCGTACCGGAAATACGTCCAAATGCGTAAAAATTTAAATACCTTGACGTATTGCTACGAAGTGTTCAATTTAATAACTGCCTAGCCAACGCATGGTTTAAGCAGTTTTTTTATTGTTGCCTCTTTCAGAAGACTGATGTATCCTTATATCTAATATGCGGTCGCCCCATTAACTGGCTGAACATTTCTAGTAGTTTTAAATTGTGATTTAAAACTGCAGAGGTTTTGAACTATTTAAAATATGTTGTAAGCCATGAAGTGCTTTATCAGTATTTTTGGAGTGCTGAAGATTTTTGTAGATGTATTCGGTGGACAGAGATGGCTATTGGTACATGCAAGATGGTAACGGCAATTTTATTCCATACACCGGTTATCAGTACAATCGCGGAGTGCATAGTTCTCTATTCCCACGTGACAGTCAAGGACGGTTCATTTTACCAACAAATGCACGTGGTGAAAAAGCTTTTCCTGTGGATACAAATAATATGCCAATTTTCCCGTTCGACACAACAACTCATTTGCCTACTTTCCCTGTAGATGAAAATGGACAACCCGTATTTCCAACTGGTGCCCTCGGAAGACCCATTGTACCGATCGATACAAACGGTAATTCATTTATTTTAACAAATCTTGAAATAATATTTTCTTTGTCAAGAAAATATAATCCAGTATTATATTTATGATATTTGTTTCACTACATTTTTCATTCAAAAAATTGGGTGAAGTGTAGCGTGTTACAGAGTTTGCAGAATTAAACTCTTGGCTTAGAGCTCATTCCTAAACTTTTCGTTTTAGAGCAAACTTATAGCTTACACTTTTTTTATTTTATAGATTCCAATAACTGCATTTATCTTTATGTAAATTCAATGATGTTCTATTTAGGTAAGATTAAGTGTAGGAATCATTGTTGCTGTGAAATTAATGCATTCAAACTTCAAAAGATTGGATGATAACCTTACCAGCAGCAGTGGTGATGAAAAATAGATAAGAAATGCCAGAAGTCAGACTGTAGTTTTCTGGTCTTTTCCTTTATACTTTATAACATAAGTTGATCGAATATTTCAATTAATTGTAATGATATCATGACTAAGATTTCATTACTACTTTTGTAGGCCTGGCTGTATTTCCTCGTGATGCAAATGGTCGGTTCATATTTCCATCCGGACCAAATGGCAGACCAACAGCACCTGTAAATATCTATGGTACTGCTTAATATACAAATTTTTTATAATTTTGAATAGGTAAAACTGAACAGTATTTTTTGATGAAATAAATTATGTTAAAAACGATTGGCACTTTATCGCTTCTAATTCGTTTAAAAGATTCATTGCAGGTGTCCCAGTAATGCCGCTAGATGAACAAGGCAAGCCAGTAGTACCTTACGATGCAAGCGGAACACCTCTCATTCATTTGGCCAGTGATGGTAGTTTTGTCATCCGTGTTTCTGTGTTTTTTTATCATGAAAGATTTCAGCTTATGTTTAGCCTTTTCAGTCTACGGTTAGTTTGGGCAACCAAAAACAACAATCAGAGGAATGTGGCCAGTGCTACTATAGCTGCGCGTATTGCACCACTACAGTCATGTTCTGTTCTTCCTTTACTGTGATTTATTTTTCGTTGTAAATTCTTTTCTATGAAAAATGGAGCAGAAGGCATGACTGAAAGGAATAGAAAAGTACTAGCGTAAATTGGCATTATTGGTATTTGGCTCGATTTGTAGGCATAAATCGATGTTTTCTGTGTGTGTGCTAGAATGTGGAATCGAGCAAATCAATGATGCGCCCCGAACATTAATCGCCTGAGCCGAAACTCTCTGAGGCTGTACTGTATCAGTGCCTGAAAAAGGAGAAAAGTGGTAAAACGAAATTAAATACGACTTCATGAGTAGGCTTTTGTTATCTCTTCTTTAGTTTTGCTACTCCTATATTTTACAGGTATGACTCCTCTCACAGAAGAAGAATATCAATACTCTTTGCAATGGAACGATTACTACAGCCGTTACTATAAGAATAGTGCAGAACAAGTTTGTTGCCTTCAATTTTTAAGTGGAGAATAATAGAACAAGTTAAACCTGTAGGACTGCTGAAAATTTAAAATCATTCTGGTCTCTCCATAAAGCCCTTTCGTTTGTGCATTGGCTATCATTCGAATGTTGGCTTTTTGAAAGAAAAACACTGCTAATCGTCAATGTGACATCTAATCCAGTTTTGGGCTGTCCTGCAGGCATCCTACTTTTTGCAAGCTTTCTCGTTAGGGACTTCTCGGAATGAGTTATTCTTTAATTTGATGTTACCCAACCACTGCTCTTCCAGCACTGCAGTGACTGTGTTGATCCGGTTTCATGGACTTTACAGTTTTCAGAAAATTTTTTTCACATTATCCAGTGTATTTGATCGTGTTATTGAAATTAAAGTTCGGATTTATGCATTGTTTAGAAAGTAAGCGGTTCAAATCAACCTGTGGCGCAGTCGGCGGCCATGGACGATACGTACGAACAAAAAGCGAAGAATATGAAGTTGCTAAAAAAGGTAGGGCTATTTCGATCAAAATTTCAATGTTTTCCTAACTTGACTTTATTTCAGTAGAAAAATTCCGGTTTTATATTTTAACTCGATTTTATTTTCTCATGAACTTTGATCGAATTCCAGGTTCGACCTGAGGACATTGATTTGCCACCATGTGTGCCACCTCCACCGTCAACACAGCCTCCACCGCCAATTTCGGATGGATCAGCTTTATCTGGCGAAGCTGAGAAAAAAGCAACTCCTGACCCCGCTTTGAAAGCAAAAACCAAAAGAATGATTGAAATGCAACTGAAATTTTCGCGTAAAAAGTTGCGTGATACAGGTCATTCCTCAGTTGTAGTAGCGCCCTCCAGTGAAACGATAAACACTTCTGGTGAGCATGCACCATTACCGCGGCAGCCAAGTGATTCACCTGAAAATATTGATAAAATAGAATCACCAAAGGAACGTCCTCCCCCTCCTCCGATGCATGTTCCAACACCGGATCCGTCTATACCAAAAGGACCTGTTAATAATACCGGAATCAGAGAACCATTTAATACGACACTGGATGGTACATCGAAATCACTGGATTTACAGATCATGCAGAAACTAAACAGAAATTCCAGTGACGATTCAGAGATGAAGAAGCAAGCCGCCGTCTTGCATGAAGAACCCACTTCAGTTATTCAGAATGTGTCAGATAACGCAGTCAAAACATCTGCCAATATGGCGGTTTTCGAAGGTTCAAAATTGTCCTCCGATTTATGCAGGAATTTGACAAGTGAATTCCAAGTAGACAATCAAGTTCTTGGAAAAGAAGTTGCAGCGAAACAGGATGAGCGCTTTTCTGGATCGAGAGATAAAGAGATCAATTCTGGAAAGCAGCCGGAACTTGTTTTGGCAGATGTTGCTGTTAAATTGGACGTCGTCTCGGAAAAGCAGCCTCAAGATAATCAAGATATTGAGGAGGAAAAGGTTCTGTCGTTACTTATCTATGTTACTGAAATTTTCTATGGATACATAGGACTAGAATTCTTCTGGAATGAGTAATTTGTAAAAGATTGCTGGAATCACGTTAAAATCAGGTAGCAATTTTTCAAGATCTATACGCTTATTTTATGAAAATATGACATCAGTATTTCGCTACCGTCCATCTGAATAAAATGTCAATGAGACGAACTGAAATTACATATTTTAGATTTCGACAAAAACAAGACCATCTGTTGGTAATAGTTGTGAGTCAAAAATTGAAAATCAGATATTGCGCAAGCGTGGTGACAAGAATGAACCTATTTCGGTTTCACGTGAAAAACATTCTGAGAAGAAGATGCGTCATCGCGATGAGTCGAAAGGCAGAAGAAGGCGAAGAAGGTAGGTTTCAAATTTACTTCTGATTCTGTTTTTTTTTGGAAGAATTACTGTTCTTTGGAACAGTTCATTTGAAGAAAGAAATTATAATGATTTCACAACTTTTACCCTCTGTACATTTCTTTGTAAATAATTCTGACAAATCGTCTAGATTTTAGTGATAAGTGAAATTTTAAGTGAGAGTAGACACCGACGCTCACGAAGTCGATCATCATACCATGACTCACATCGTAGAAGTCGTTCCCGAGGAGTAAAACATAGAAGTCGAACTCGGAGTCGTACACCACGTGATTATTACTATCGTAGCAGATATCGTTCTCGAAGTCGAGATCGATTCTACAGACATGAAGGTTCTTGCTACGATCGTCGTAGTTATCGACGTTATTGGACACCTGATACTGAAGACAGGTATTCGCATCGAAGACGACACTCCTCATCTAGAGACAGGTCTTCACAACACGAAAGGTCAGCGATTAATTTCATTGTTTATATTTCTATAAATTTTTTGGAATAGCCATTTCTTCAGATTACTTTATTATCTAATTTTTCGAAATACAAGTTTTTGTCAAACCAAAACACCGGTTAATGTTAGCACCAAATTCGATTTTCATGGAAATTTTTCGTTGTGTTTTTTAGTTGTAATTCATCCATTTCTGTAAGCTATATTTTAACTACTTACCACTGCTATTAAAGAAAAGTCACCTTTGTGTAATTTACGGGTGTCCAAGCTGTTTTCAGTTTTCTCTGAGTTATTTGTTGTAAATTGGTGTTTAGTTCTTCAGATTTTCAAAAAAGAACATTACCAAAGTTACAGGAGTACAAGCCGAGACATCACGCCAACAGCTGACAAATCAAGTAGAAGCCGTAGTTGTTATGAGCGATCAAAAAGTCGCACTGATTCACCAGTTGTTTCGCGGCATTCTTCCGTTGCACGTTCGGTTTCGCAATGTAAGACCACTGATAGTCGTAATCGGAGCTCCAGTCGCCTTAATTCTCCGGGTAATATTTCATACTTTTAAATCCATCAAAATCTATTAAATTTGACTTGATGTAAGTTTTAGCGATCGTCGTTCTTAAAAAAGTTTTATTTGCTACAAATCTGTAATGTGAGTAAATTTGTTCAGAATACGATCTTTCACAAGTAATAGAACATAAATCTGGAAAATCGCCACGACAGCCGGTTGAAGATTTGGAATCCATTGACGGTACAGTTGATACGCACAAATCAATCCATCACTCAGCAAGCCCTCGCAGTGAAAAGTATATTTTAAAAATTTGCTTCACCAAGCGCTGCACAGATTTATACGTCAGATGACTTATTTGCATATCAGGTCAAATGAAGATTACAAGGCCTTTCAGGGGGATCTGATATGTGGAGAGATTAACGGACATATCCATGAATGATGCAGAGGCGAAATCAGTGAAGAAGATAAAATCTTCTAACTGCAAGAAGGGATATTCCCTTCTTGGTTTGAATTTCAGTAATTTATTCAGGAACCAAAGTTCGGATTCGCTCATTTTTAATGAAAAATTAGGATTTTTTAGGAGTTCAGTAAAAGGGCTCGAAGTTAAAGCTGAGAAATCAAAGAAACACAAGAAAACGAAAGAAAAGCATAGAAAAAGAAAGAAGAGTCACCACAGAAAGTAAGTTTCATAGGCAATAAGAAATGGTTTTGTTATTTATGTAAAACCTCATCATTTCCATTTTTGCAAAACGTATTAAATTTTTCGTAACGCATAGGCAGATCTTTCATATATCACAATGTTTAGCTTTTTCAGAAGAGATAAGAAAAAGCCAAGTCCGTTTATGGCCGAAAGTGAATTAGATGAGAAATGTAAGACATCATCAGTCCTGTCAGAAGAAATAGATTTGAATCTGTAAGTATAATCATTTTACACGTTATTTCTTGTTTAATTTCAACTTTACCTTTTTGTAATTTGCTACGAGCTCATTGCCATTGCTGTTATTTTCTTCACTCAGAATACGATTTGTTTGCTTATGCATCCTTCTTTTTATTGAATTGACGGCAGATTTTTCCATTTCAGGAATAAATCTCTAAATCAGTTGGCAGATGAAGGAGCAGAAATAATTTCCAGTACCAAAAAAGAGTCGAATGATTGTAAAAATGTAAGAATCTTTGATCAGCTTTCTTTTACCTAATGAAATTTTGAAGTTAGAAATGATAAATGAGGACCTTAATTTTTCAAACTCATGCAGGAGAGAATGAAAAAGAAGAGAGAGAAAAAAAAGAAGAAAGAACGTCGGAACACTAGCACGGAAAGAACTGACGTCACGAAAAAGACTTCACACGAAACACTGGAAGATGGTGAAATCATTACCGAAAAAGATGTGTCACCAAGGTAATTTTTATTCCACAAACTTGTTCATCCTTTTTTACTCCCCTTTTTACTGTTTTTACCATTCATCATACTAATCAGGTAAGAACTGTTCTGTGTTACGTTTAATCAACTTCTTATTCAATGTTGAACTGAAAACTGCTGTGTGTGTTGCGCTCAATCAATTTCTTATTTAATGTTGAGTTTCAATAAATCCAGGCATTCACAAACTTTTGCTGCTCAAAATTCGAAAGAATAATGGCAGTACGATTCTTTTTTCTACCTTGAAGATCCGATAAATTTATTCATTCAATCATTTGCCATTTGAAGTAGTTTGATCGTATTTTGTTGGCAAAGTGTGGTCCATTTCAGAGCGAGAGGAAAAGTATTTAATTATGCGACATCTGAATCAGAAGGAGAAAACAATAATACAGAGGGGTCGAAAAATCCGGCTGAGCAGCTAGCCGAAAATTTTAATACAAAAGTAGGTTTTTGCAAAGACTTGATGGTCATTAATTGATTGACTTGCCTTTCTTACGTTAATAATTGTTGATTTAGAACTGACCACTGGATTCAGGTCAATTAACTTCTTTTTGGTTTGTTGAGAATTAAAGAAAATAGTTTAAGGGAAGCAAAAGCAGCGTTCGCTCTTTACATTGATGTAATATAATTAGCTCTTTCATTACTTAGACAAACTATTTAGATTTGGTTAAAAAGATTCTTGTTTTGTTGCCTATTTGATCTGAAACGTTAATGATAGTTAACTTTTCTTGAACTAGCTTGAAAGTTAACTAGAAACAATACTAGGTCGTGAAGCAATGTTTTTCTTTGTTTTTTCCTGAATGGATATATTCTTTAGGGTGTTCCTCCGCCGATAAAGTTCACAGTGAACTCCAAAGTGGCAGAGACCAAACTTAGAGAGGATTTCAACGATGCTGACGTTATTCGGTCGTCTGTTTTGTCGTTCGATCTTATTGATGAAGTATGTTTATAAGTTTTCTGCAGTTCTTTGAGTGTTTTCATTTGAAATTTTGTTTCTTGCTAGATGCCTTCCTTCAAATGATAATTCTTGTAATGGCGGTGAATTTAGGTACTGACTATTAAATCAACAAAAATCTTGGGAAGCATTTTCTCCTAGATATTTTGTTTATAAATATGAACAAATAATTCTGCTCTTCAACAGAAGCTGCTTGTGAACTATTTTGAATTTATCAATTATACATAGTTTTATATCTTGTAACCTACAATGTAACGTTACAGGTGCTGAAGGTTCCTCCAGGTAATACTAATATATCTAAGTTAGAAAAGAAAGTGAAACAAAGTTATGAGCCGATGAATCCTAAGAAAGAAACAAAGATTACAGTGGACCTCGAAGATGATGGGTAAACCTTTTTCACAATTTGAAACTAGCACTACTTTTTAATGTCAAATTTTTCGCACTTTTTAAATTTACTTACATAGATTTAGATTATGTTACCAGATCATTTTCAAATATTTGTAGGATTTCCAGTAAACTTAAAGATTTGACCAGCGATTTCAACGAAATTACTGCTCGGGAAGCAGAAAAACTGAAAGCGGGTAATATCACGGAGGCAATGAATAAACTGAAGGAACTGCGCGGATACGTCAAGTCGAAAGTGACAGTTTCGAATTCGGCTACTGAAACAGAAGTAATAAAAGAGTTTAACAAAACAAGTGGCAATAATTCTATATTTGCTGGGCACAGTTTAGCCGATGTTCCGTTACCAAAAGGAGTGCAAGTAGCAGTTGATGTTACCGAACAAGTTGAGCAGACACCTGGAGTTCGAACTCAAGAAGCTTGTACAAGTGCCAAGATCGATTTAATGAATAGAGATTTGAGGAGAAAGAAAGAAATGCTCAAGCGGAAATGGGAAGAAGATGAAGAGGATGAACTGAGCAGATTAAGGTATTATAGCATTTGCTAACTTAATTTTAACAAACTCTTTTGAATGGATTTTAATGGAAATGAAGTCTCCTACACTCAAATTTTATTTGATAATTTTTTCTATTGCCCCTTCTAATCCAAACTTAATTATTTGTGCGTTGCAATTTGGTAGATCCAAATTTTTATGTGATTGTGGGTTCATCAGTGAAACTATTAATTTCAAATGCCTTTCAGATATGAAGCATTGCGAAGTAAAACACGAAGGTTGATGAACGATCTAAAAGCTGAACGGCGACGTCTGAAAAGAGAACGCCTGCGTGCTACCATCGCAATGCGGCGAGCTCGTGAACGATCGGTTGATACTAGTGTCGATGAGATTTTGCTTGCCGACACTTCTGACAGTAGCGAAACAGATGATTCCGATGACTATTCACCCTCACATAAGGTTGATTTTATATCAGACTAGTACACTTCTGCGCATAATGAATATTAAGTATTGGAAGTTTTTAAAATTTGTTGATGTCACGGAAATGCAGTCATTTCAGTAATCATAGTGCTAGCAAAATAAGGATTCCTGTAAAGTACAGTTATACTGATTACGTTAAGCTTAGTTTTCTGATTAGAACCTAAATGTTAATTACAATCTATTAATACCTTTAGCCAGCAATGATTATCTAGCATCTTGAATCAAATATATCTGGGTATTGAGTTGGGAATGGAACTGATCTCCATCTTCCTGTAGTTAAATGTTACGGTTTTTTAACTGAAAAAATCGTTCAGATTATCGGTGAAGATCTTTTTCAGTGATTTTTAAGATCAGCTGTACTTTGGGGAAGCTGTAGGGAAAAAATTCACTTTCAGGAGCCTTTCAAGTAGGAGATGATATGCGCATTTTTAACCACCCCACCTCCTTATGAATTCCTTTCAGTTCTAAAATTTTTGATTGAAATCAATATCATACCATTGGAAAGAAAAAGTACGGATTAATTAAGCAAAACTTGTCATTCATACGATATCCGCTGAATATTTTGATTTGATCCATCTCAGTCACTACGTGAGCGGTTACTTGTTATGTATTTAAAAATGAAGAAAGTGAATAAGTCCATTTTTCTTACTTAGTTGTAGTGTTAATTTATTACTTATGTGTCACTACTGCTATTATTTGAGGATATTCCCATTTTATGGGATTTTTATTTTGCTATTATCAAAGGAAACCGCACTGCCACCCGAATTATGAAGCCTTAATTTGATCGTTCTAAGTCATCCAGCTGGCTGGCTAACACACTTACTTAATGAAATTAAATTAAACCTGAAAGTGATTGAAGTGCAGAAATGCGAGACACTTGAACTGTCTGTAGTTTTATGCACATTTATGTTTTCCTTTGTTCATCTTTCCAATTAATTTGGACGAACACATTCTAAGAAATTGTTAACATGCCCCATGTAACTTTTGTTTCTTTTATTTTTTAAAATGTTTCACTTAAAGTGAGACATAAGAAAGTTGTAATAAGGAAATGAGTGGAAGAGAAAGTATGGGCATACTAGTGATTGATAAATTATAGGACAGTAGGCAAAGAGTTTAAAGGTTATCTGGGAATGAAATTAACTGAATTCGATATTAGAAGAAGGAAGAGCAAAGCTCTCTAGTTATTAGGTGTAATGCTATTGGATATCATCGTATATGAGCTTCTTTTAAAGGCTTATCACACTTTACGGTTAATCTTTATATTCGGTTCAGTATTAATGATGAGAGAAATAAGGTATGAAAAAAAAAAAAAGAAAAAAAACAGATCGCTGTTGGATCATTACGTTCGTGTAAACCATTAACGATTCCATATTTGGTAAGTTGAACTAGCATTAGGCATGGTTATCATTTTATTTTCTATCTGAAGTTCCACACACTTTGGTTTGATTTCAGAAGATTTATAGATACCAACGATTTAATTTCCTGCATTAGATTTCAAAAATTGTTGATTTCACTCTGTTTCGTTCAGTTATCCGTAAATGAGCGGGAACACTGTAGTATATCTGTATTGTTTAAGATAATCATGTATTAGATAACTCAATGAAATGGAGCAATTTATCGAGGAAATTGGCACATTTCCCGTCACATCATCTCCCAAATAGCTACTGCTATCGTAGAGGGTCATCACATAACATTATCCAGAATGGGTACTGCGACTTTGCTTTCGCCGATCATGTGCCTTCAAGCTTTCCACCCATCTTCACCACAGTGCCATTTTCATCCTTTTTACTCTGCACGGTCGGTATGTTCCAGTTTCAAGCACAAACCATTTCCTGCATTCTGTACTGTCAATTTTTTCAAACAGCTTCGTTCTTCCTATTATGTTACATATGTTTCTGGAATTCTGTTTTTTCAAGAAAATTTTGAAGATTGAAGTTGTGTTTTGTGCTAAAATCTTTCATATTATATCTGTGGAAAGTGGAGAAATTATTGGAAAATAATTTTGGAAATAATCATAAGGATTAATTTTCCGATTCATTTTACATCTCCTGCCTTATTGCTTGTGCACTAAGAGTTCGATTCAAACAGTGCGACTTTAATGTTTCAATTATTAGCATCAGTTACATAACATGGAATGCTTACTGCATCTGATGAATTATTCTGGCATCTTAAAAAGGCCATTTATCTCGTCCTACTCTTTATAGAATAGCTATAATAATTTGCTGCATAACTTTTGCAAATATTACTCATTCCTAACTTATTATCATGATGAATTGTATCGTCGATTATCTTACAGCTTTTTCTGTAATCCCATTTTTGTTGCTATTCAGATCGATGGTTTGTTTTTTTATACCTATTCATTTGTCCAATCGATTTTGCACAACAGGTTTTGTCCTCCTGATTCATTCTTTATTAGTAACATTTGCTTCTAAAAGATTCGTTTTAGTTATTAAAGTGAAGTTTCATTTTAACTTTATTAGGGAGGATTTTCTTTGATGAGGGGAAACATTCAAAACTCAGTTCTGAAAGTAATTCCATTACACACTTGCAAGAATTGTACTATTCTGGAAGCCTTACGAACATGAAGTGGTTTAGAGTTTTCAATCAAAATGTTAGTGGAAAGGAAAAATACCCGTTTGGAATGCTTTAATTCATTTTGCTAGTAAAGTAAAGGGAAAGGTAAATGAAATTTCATCTCTATCAGTAACCGTTTATTGTCGTTTGTTGAATAGTTAAAGAAGTATTAACTCTCAGTTCATCTGGTACATTCCAAAAACCCTCTGAATCCCGGTCTAAATAAACTGGTCACCGGAACAGTGCTGTTTTGAATATTTTGTATAGTTTTTTTCTTGGGCAGACCCGATGCTTTGCTAAAATTTTTCTTACTACTTGTAGCATTTCGACATTTCACTTTCTTCAATTTCCTTCCGTTTATTGTCTATATAGTTTGCATCGACATTATTCAGTTTACCTTGTTACTAATTTTCAAAATTAGTACTTATCTTGAAAAAAATATCTTTAAATAGGAAGTTTAGAAATTCTTTCAGACAAAAAAATTAGAAAACATGTTGGACAACTTTTGGTAATAGTTTCGTTCACTTTTTCAATCTTTTTCCTCGCTACCGTATTCTTTTACTCATCATCGCACCATCTACTATCACAATCATCTTGAGAAAATAGATTGAAAAGTTCTTTTTGTTCTCTTACATCTTCAAGGAATTTCATCTCCTTTTGTTACCAATTGCTTTTAAACTGTTTTTTTCAATTAATTTTTCGGATATTGATTCGGGTACATTTTGCATTCTGTCTTTTTCTCTGATTTGATGATTTTTTTCGGAATTCCTTGTTCTCCTTTTCCATCATCTGACAAAATACTTTCTTGATGCGTAACGTAAACTGGCACCCACTGTGGTTTCCTTTTTTCTAGCTCATGTATTTCACCCTTAAAATTTGTTCCCCTATTCTTGTAGAAATATCCAATTTTGCCGTGCTATTTCTGTCACCCTCAAATACCGTAGTCGTATTCACAGGTATATTTTTTACCAGCAATTTGTTTCCTGGGAATTTTTGTCATTTTGAATGGTATATGTGGAATAATGTTACAGTACCACTTGTCAGTAATTTCTTAAGAAAAAAATATGAATTGTTAAAGCATTAGCAAATTTTTACCATTGAGTTCCAGAGAATGAATTATTTTGGTGATATTTTTATAAAATAATTTTTTGAATTTTGTTCGAAGATTAAGATTTGTGTACTACATTCTTGCCCGCTCGTGAAAATTCATAAATAGTTTGTAGTGTTTATCACATAGTGGCCCGTTCTTTTTATTTTTAGGTGTAGAGATGATACTCCTCACAGAAAAAAAAAAAGGAAAAAAGTGTGTAAGTGAATGTTTCTCCATACTGAAATGCTTGTAGCCAAATCGAATTATCACGCCATTTCAGATTTTTAGTTTTTGACAAATGTGTAGTAATAATTTTATCTGCTACAATCGGCACTTTTTGCAACAAGAATTGGATAAATTAGAGAACTGAATATATGTTAGGTGTTTGTTATCGATCTTTTGTCCAACTATAATATGATTTTTCTCTAGAGAAGGTTATAATGGTTGCAGTTTTGGAGTTATATAAATCAGTGATTAACATGTAATTGATGACTTTTTGGTTTAAGTACTTGGTTTAAGCTATCATGTAACTTTGCTAATCCTTCTTTGTTCACTTTATTATTTGCTGTTAATATTTATGATGTTTCGCAGAATTTTAATGGTTATTTATGATTTACATTCATCCCAAATTTGTCTAGAAATTATTACCAATTTAAATGTAGTGTTAATATGATTTTAATGTAAAATATGCATTGTTCCTGAATTTTCCTCATATTGCTACTGAAAAGGTTGTGAAGGTTAAATATATTATATACGTATATGGATTATATACATATGGATTTATATATATATATATGAAATTTTACAGATGGTAGTTTTTTCTGGCCTTTCTTAAACCGTAAATAAGCCCGATAGAAAGGTGTGCCAAATCCCATTTCCCGGAGTAGGTGATCAGCGCATTTTATGGGAGTTTTTTCCCATGATTTAGTGCCAATGAAGCACTGAGACAAAATATTAAACATCTGGAAGTTGTTTATTTTTCAAATTTGTAATGTTAGCAATACCGTAAACCTGAATTGTACATATACGTATGTTTTCATCCTTTTTTGCTAATTTAATATATTGGTTGCTTCTAAAATTGTTCATTTTGCAGAAGAAGCTGCTGAAACGAAAACGATATGGTGGGAGAGAAGCTATCATTATGCATTCCAACCAGTAAGAATAATTCTTTCAGTAAAATAAGTAAATAAATAAAGGAAACTATCGGTACAAAAATGAACACTAGGTTTTCCCCCTCGAAACGGTGGGTTTTTTTTTTAATTTTAAAAATGCGGAAATATAGCATGTACGGTAACTTCTTTGTGTGTATCGCTTTTTCATTTAAAATAATCTCCGCTTTTGAAAGTGAGATGATTCACAAGGGCTTAAATCTTTTTACAGTAGACACTGTGGCGTTTCTAAAACGATTTTTAATAACTCACGTTTTGAAGGGCATCTTTTGGACATTAACGGTTCACTCGTTTATTGTCTAAATTTTAAATTTGACAGTTTTAGCCAATTAAAGGAAACTGTCATACTTCGAAATTAATACGGGGATCGACGTTTACTCGTCAAATGATAGCCAAAATATGACTGCATGTGCTTCAATCCCTAAATTAAGTATATTAGCAAATATATTTGTGTTTGTGCTACGTAAGTGTGTATGTCTGATCTATATGTGTGCTGTGTGTATTTGCGGTTTTGCGACTATGAAAACGATATAAAATCCCATTTCTATGGTCGTTCATTGGGGACGATTTATGACTCGTTGAGGCTAATTACGGGTAAATATGCCTATCTCTCCGTCCTAGGTGTTGCATATTCTGCACTCTCCTTTGCTTTCTCTCTCTCTTTCTCTGTTTCTATATTATCTCTTCAACTCTTCAAAGCCACCTGTAGAAATGCTGGATGGAAATATTTGTTTCTACATTAGTTTTTTTTAGTATGCTTAGACTTGGAATATAGTCAGGAGGAATTTCAGATTCTAAGAATTTCCGATAACATAGAAATAAGTCGTATTCTGTTGTTGATGTACCTTACTTACCGATCGCCATTTCTGATCGCTATTTTTCTCGCATCTCTTTTGGGCTGAATCAGATTGGTAATTTTCCCTATGAAGAGAGATGATGGCAAGCTGAAGAAGTGTCTATCACTTATTGGGTTATTAGACTAGAAATAGCCGCGCTCCATTTTCCAACCGTTTCATTATTCATTTCTACTTTTTCTTGTATTTCTTATCTCCAGTCTCCGAAAAGGCCTTGGATGAGCGAAACAACAATGTAAATTCTCATGCTGTGTTACGATAGTTGAGCATTTTTTGCTCACCTCTCATTTTTTTCCGTTTCGCTGAACATTTTGGAATTTCCCTGAATACCACACCTATTTTTGGTCGAACAAAACTAACAATAGAGTGCTTCGTTGAGCGAAGGAATTTCTACTCAAAAATTGAAGCTAAGTAACTATGCATAACCATATATTTCTAAAACTAAAGTTTAATTTCCTGAAATGGAATGAGGTCAATTCAAGTTGAAATGCATTTAGCGTATGGTCAGTACAGATATATATATATATATATATATATATATATATATATATATAGATAGATAGATAGATAGATAGATAGATATAGATATAAATATATAAAAGTTTCCCATACTCAGAATACGATTTCTAATTGAGTTTGTGGCGGTCCTATACGGTAAAATACAAAGAGCATCAGTTTAATGCATAGTACTTTCGACTTCTTCGTTGGTTTTTGAAATACATGGAAAAGTGGCCAGTTTGATGATGATTTGGTTATCGCACACCTATTTCCCATCTCATTTGATTTTTTCAAAGTAATTGGTTAAAATCGAATGCTCCTATAATGAAACCACAAATATTGATATCTGTTCTATAAATTTCTCAAAATTAATTTTTTTTTTCATTTTAATCAGAACAACTACTGCAGAGGATAACTGTTCTGAAATCATAAGAAAAAAATAGCATAATCATTTTTTAGTGTACTAAATAAGTTGGTTGGTTCCGTAATCTTCGGATTGCGACGTCTAGTGAGCTTCGGAAATGATATACGTTATCAGAATATCCATTATTCACTCTTTTTTATGTGTGCTTCAAACTTCACTTTTGAAAATTTCTATTTACTGTGATATAATTAATGACTAGAGCAAATTAATTTATTCAAGGAATAAACTATGTGGATTAAAACAACGTATTAATGATGATGATGACATCAAGCAGCAGCGAAAGCAGATTCAGAATGTAATAAGCAGTGACAGTAGAGAACAGCTGGAATCAAATGCTCCGAACAATTTGATTTTGGTAAGTATCCCATTCCACTTGGGGAAAAATTCAATTGATTTTACATTTCCTGACGAGAAAAAAGTACAGCTGGTTTTAATACGCCAATTTTAAGTTTATCATGGACTTTTTTCGATGGGAAGGAAAAATGACGAGGGTTCATTCATAGTTAGACTCAAAACTAAAACTGACTTATATGCAAGTCTATAAACATATTCAATCGTATAATTTTCCTCAATTTAATGACTTATTAGAATGCAGGATAAGAAAGGCTCATGTATTGTTATAAATAGCTATAAAGCTGGTATTTCTCTATAATCAAGTTAGAGCGATTTTTATGAACTTCCCTGAAACAAGTTAAAGACTCATATATAGCTTTTTTGGATGGTTTTTATGTGTATGTATGTCCCCTGGATTACTGTGTATCCATGTTTATATGCCTTTTTATTCCCGTTAAATTTTATGATGCTAATTATAAATGGAATAAATCAAAAGCACAAATCATGAATGTTTCTACTGATAATACTTCTGTCTTTAAGCTTTGTTTTCATTTAAGAAAATTAAGAGAGATTCAAACAGAAATTCCTGTTAAAGCAGTAACAGGAGATGTGCACAGAAAGACTAGAATAGCGCAAAAATAGGATCGAAATCATGATATTGACTTATTATGAATTATTCAAATATTGATTGGAAACATATTATTATTCTTTGATAAAAAACGATCCGTAGTTTCAAACTTAAGATGGAAAACGAGTTTTTTATTCTTATTTTTATTATTTTGCTAATACATGATACTTCCTTATGTCTATATTTTTCAGGAACTTCAGCAACGCATAGGTGGATCGAATGAGAGCGCATTGGCATTGTTGGAACAGTTAAAGAAATGCTTGATCGGTGGAGCAGTGAGCTCGAATATACATCTCAATCCAGAAGTGATTAGAAAGAATGCTTGAACTTTGTTTTCTTTGTTTCCTCTTCAAAACTTGTTATAATATTTTCAACAGTTTATTTTGACAGTATCAAAGTAATTATTGACAAATTTTCCTACTGTTCATCGTTTCATTTTAATTTAAATTTGCTGGGAGACATCGTTGATCAATGATTTTTTGTTTTTGTTATTAATTTTGTTGCATTTTATTTTGCACAATATATGAAACAAATGCAAATTAATGATTTTCATTCTGGTGGAAAATATATTTTATTATTGATTTGAATAGATCTTATGTTACACGTATGTATCAATAATTTGAAGTCATGAAATTGGTCATTATTTCTTCAACTTACAAAAATCATCTTATCCTTCTCATTAAATCTCTTCGTTTATCTTATTCTCTTCTCTTGTGATACTTGAAAGGTCAATAAAACTGAAAGCGATAAGTGAATAACTCATTAGTAATTCAAGCAGATTTCCAGATGAGAACATTGATTACTGTATATGGGGAGGAAATGGAGTAGAGAGAATATAATGATCAGGATCAGCAATCATTTTAATGAGACATTAGTAAAAGGATGGGAGGGTAAATATGAGTAAGTGTTGGATACTGGATTTTAGTTTTGGGAATGAGAGGATAAATTTTGTTGAATTGATTCATTTTCAGTGGATTTCGTTGTTTAGAGTGCGATGTTTGCATTAGTCTTCAAATTTGACCAAATAGTAAAACGAAAGAATTTACATTGGAAAGATATCATCAGTAGAATTGATCGGGATTGATATAGACTAAATAAATTAGCACCTGTCATTTGATATCCAGATGGTTATGTGGAATGAAATGATTTACCTGGGACGAACAGAAGTTTGTGTAAGTTTTATCTTTGTGCTAAGCATTTAATTATTCAAATGCAATTCTGTATTAAGCATAGTGAGAAGTATCTTTTTGAAGAAGTTTCTGTAGGGAAGATATACACTTTGGTTTTTGGTCAAATGTAACAAATTTTCAAAAATTTGTTGCGTATAGAGGTTTTTTGAATTGAGAAAAAAACAGGATTGAAAAGGTCACATGAAGTAGGTGTGAATTTCATTCGATTCAAAGCGACTGGACAAAGATATTAGTGAGAAGGTGCAGAGCGAATAATTATAGAATCAATGAAATTTCGAGGAAAAAAAAAGTGATTCGCGATTTTCGAATTACCAGGTACGACGATCGCATTGCTATTAATGCCACTGCTAATTCTACTACTGCCGAAAAGAAATTTGCTAACAATAACACTTACGGTTCTTCATTTTTCAGAATTTAGATTATAAAATGGTGCGGAATTAATTTGATTTTAAAATTTCACTTTTCATATTTGTCAAAAACTCGACAGCTAAATCAATTTCATCATAATGGTGCAACTGATAATTTCAAATGAGAAAAAATTTAGCGGAAGTTCATCAATGCTAATCACCAAATTCAGCAATTATTTAAAAATGTTAATAATCTTTTTTTTTTTTCTTGAAGACCGATGTTGTGCATAGTTTTATTTCCGTGAAGTTTTTTTTTTTTTTTTTTTTTTGTTTTCTTTTTTTAGCTTAATATTTGTGGCAATACTTGGAAAGATTTAATTTGAATTGAAATCTTTTTAGTTTGAATGAATTCATAATTCCATTGATGTTCAAAAGAGATAAAAAATTAAATTTTCTTTTAAATTTGCAAAAATTCTTTGACTAGTATTTCCAGTACATATACATTGTATAAATGAATGACAGAAATTAAAAGCTTGCATTGTCGTATTTGATTAGAAATCAATAAATGGATAAATTTAAAAAGTTGTACCACAAATTTTACTAAATTTTTACATTTTAATGAATTTTACACGAGAATAATAACTATAAGTTTCATGAAAATAAAGATTCTCTCTGTGAGCAAAACTGGGCGATAATGATTGTTTAATTATGCCCCGTTTATTATATTTGAAGATTTCTTTTTTCTTTCTTTCTTTTTTTTTCTTTTCTTTTTTTTTTTTCTTTTTGAAGCTATTAAACAAGATGAATTAGCTAAAAACAAATTACGACATGAAGCCAATAGAGAAAAAGCTTTTAAGCCTATTATTGAACATATATATGTTTAATATATATATATATATATATATGTATATATATCCAAAGTTAGCATTGTAATAAAGAATTACATTATATTATAGACTGATTGGTGAGAAAAAAAAAAAAAAAAAAAAAAAAGGTATTTTGAAAATTTGAATCAATTTTCAAAACTATGAATATTCCTGTGCTCTTCCTTTGCCTTATCCTCCTTTTTCTTCTTCATCCGTCGATTTTGGAACCAAATTTTGATCTGTCGTTCAGTGAGACCCAGCGTTCGATTTAATTCAATACGCCGTCGTCGGGTCAAATATTTGTTGTAGTGAAATTCCTTCTCAAGTTCCAACGTTTGTTGACGACTGTACGTTTGCCTCCCTCTCTTCTTACAGTTATCTGCAATGAATGCCTGTTTTTTTTTTTTTTTTTTTTCATTTTGTTTCTGCATCATCGCTGGAAGTGAAGAGCACAGGAATATATACATATATAAATATATAAATATATATATATATATATGCAAATTTGTATGATCTTTAAGCTTTTGTTTGTGAAAATTTTCTTTTGTTTTCTTTTTTTTTTTTTTTTTTTTTAATTTTGCAATAAATGAGAATTTTTAATTTTGGTATATTTTGTAAATATTATTTACAAAATGGAAATATTAGGCAAGAGATGCAAGTAGATGTAAGTCAATATGTAACACTTTGGAAAGTTAGAAGATGAAGAATAATGAGGAATAGTAGCTTTCTTGTATTTTGCAAATAATAAGATTTATTCGGATAAATCTAATTGATTCGCTGTTTAGAAGTTTTAAGTTGAGAAAAAATTCAAAACTTTAGCATTATCAATAACAAAAGAAATTTCAAGCTAGAGAGAGATCCTTAAAATTTATTCAAATTTTACGATAGAATAGAAGTCAAAAGTTAAATTAAATATTAAAGCTTAAAATTTGAGTGTTGATAAAAATTTCCGTAAAATTTTGTTGAGCTGCAACTGCAAAAAAAAAAAAGAGAGAGAACTTTTCTGTCGTTCATAACTTCTTCATTCGTTCATTCAAAAGAAAAAGGCGCTCAAACAACACTCCCATATACGGTAATCAAATCAAATTAAAATCAAAACTTATGATCACAATCAAACATATATGATGCGTCAAACTAAAAGGGAAAATCAGTTTTTCAGACAGGATTAATTTAAATGCATAAATTAAAATGAAAAATTAACACATAAAATTTTGTAATCAAATTTGTGAAATTTTAGTTCCACCTAAATGAAATAAATAGATTACTTTACTAGTTTTTTTTTTGGTTCAAATACTTTCGTAATACAATAATGAGCCCATTTACAACTATGCGGAACAGATTGACCGTTTTCTCTTTTACAGGATTTTTGGTCAACTGGTCATCTTTTTTTTCTAGTAAATGAGCATCAGTTTGTCGCATATTCTATAATTAATGAAAACCACCGGTAATAAAGTAAAGAGAAACATTGATTGGATGCATTATAGCACATGAAAAATGCACACATAAAAAATATGAAACCCATCAAATCAGATTTCATATATTGGGTGGACAAATAGGATAGGGTACATATGATGCTGGATGAGGTGGTACTTGATTAGGCCATGGTTGGGGCATTGTTGGCATCGCCGACATGCACCAGCCTGCGCCAGCGGCTACCTTTTTATCCACGCGTTCTTCGGCTGCAGCTGCAGCTGCAGCTGCAGCCGCAGCCGCAGCAGCACTATCAACGACCAATTGCTTGGGTGGATTAGCTGGAAGCAAAGCAGAATGCTCATTTTGTTCTTCACACCGATTCTTCTCCTTCTTAGCTTTCATTCGACGATTCTGGAACCATATTTTGATTTGTCGATCGCTCAAATTGGTCTGTAGCCGAAGCTCTTCACGTTGCTTTTTACTCACATAACTGCTTTGCTGGAACTTGCTTTCGAGTACTGACGTCTGATAACGTTGATATGTTTGACGACCCTTCTTCGATTGTGCTGCAATTTTAGATCAAACAAAATTCTCCCAAAAATTTTATCGCCTTTTTCGGTCTCGTTCACTTTGTCATTTCGGGATTTTATTTCAATTTGGAAATTTACATAAATTTCAACTTGAATTTTCAACAATTTTTAAAAATTATTTTCATTACCAAAAATATATTTTCGAAAGGGAATTAATTCATGAAGAGAAATAAAGTGATAAATAGATCAAATATTGTTAATTAATTGTAAGAAATATTGGCATTGAAGATATAGAGAGAAAAAAATGAAAGGCTGTAGAATTTTAAGAATGAAATTTAAAATTCTTTTCAATTCCAAAAGTTACTGTGATTTTGTAAGATTAAACAAATTCACAAAAGGTAATTTCTTCACCGGTAGTAACTTTATGTGTTGCAGGAGAGAAAGAGTTTCATCAAATTAGTTAAATTCAAAGAATTGATTAGTAAGCAAGCGACAGTGCAATATAATTGACTGTAATGAAGATTATCATTAATGACAATTAACAAAACTACAATAATAGTGATAAACGAGGTATTAAATAAAAGATGATGTGATGAGGGTCCTCTGTATAGCAACATCTATGATGATCATAAGGAAATAGTTCAGAAGTTCGGATGAGAGTTAAACTGTGAGAACTTTTAACAGCTTAATAAGTAGTGGCCGTTAAACTATTATTTGAATTATATCGAATAGATAAATTACATTTCAGTGTGAATGGATCAAATCTTAAACCTAATAATCGAATGATCTATGGAGAGTGATGAAATGCTTCATTAAAAGGGAAGTGAGAAGGGAATTAAATAAAAATTTATGGACAATTAAATAAAATAAAAAGAGAGAATGAGTATTAGCAGTATGTATACACCCATGAATTGGCCCTTAGAGACGATAGATGGACAAACAAACACAAAGATGATTGAGCGAGGAAATCGAATTAAAGTGCCATATAGCCGTCATGAACATAAATTTCATTAAATTTAACTCACCATAATTTGGCCAATGTGGAGGTGCATAGCATTGTGCTGGCCAGGCAGAAAATGCAGCCGCAGCTGGATTCATTGGCTGCCCGAATTGTTGATAATAATTAGGCCAATTGCCGTATTGCTGTACATATGCAGCAGCAGCACTCTGATATAAGGCTGGATCCGGTTGAGTGGTAGTCGAATTGGGGTCACTACTATCGGAGGAACCCGAAGATTTTGTAGTTGTTGACGAAGAAGTGGTATGACCAACACCTTGAGTCATTTGTGCAAGTCGTTGCAGATGATCATCTGTTGGAATAGCGGCAGCTACTGCAGCTGATGCTGCCGCATCTTGAAAAGTTCGCGAACCGGAAGCGGGAAATTCGAAACCCATCGCTGAAAGCGTTGGTGCATTCATGTTGCTGGTATTACTTTATGGCTGCTTTTACCACGTACAACAAATTGTCAGCAAAAAAAAAAAAAACCGAAATGGTTGATCAGTGGGGGATATGGGAGGGATCAACTGGATAGATGGATGGATAGATAGATGGATGGATGGATGGATGGATGGATGGATTGGATAGATGGACGGATGGATGGATTGGATGAATGGATTGGATGAATGGATTGGATGAATGGATTGGATGGATGGATCACACTTTCTCCTTACTCTTCTCCTCTTGCTGCTACTTAAAATAGCACTGCTACTGCTCCTTTGCACATTTGAATACTGCCACTACTGCAAATGCTGTTGCCGTTAATACACCACCTCCTGCAGGCAAGACATGCACACCATGCCAGCAGCAATAGTAGTAGCAGTAGCTCAAAATACCGTATCCAAGTTAAAGAGGCGGAGCTGTCTTCTTCGAATCTTTTGCTATTGCTCCACTTCTCTTACTCCTCTTGTTATCAGATGAACAAACTTAGAAATATTTGTGGGCGTTCACCAACATAACTCTGATTGGTTGAATCTCCTGAAAAATCAAATCAAAAATTACGTGATTGGTAAAATGTCAACTGAAAAAGGAGGGCAAACAGTTGACACCAACATATTGAGCGTATTTCATTCATTGTAACGTTATCATTTTACGTGAACGTCCATTATATGGAAAAAAAAAAAAGCATTAGAAATGAATTTGATGATAAGCTTAAACATTAGAATCATGTACAAAAAAAAAAAAAAAAGTAGCGGAAAAGGCAAGAAATTTACGCTTTAAATTTCCTAATAAAATTGACCATTTGAACAGTTTAGTTGCCTTCCGAATAGCCCAAGAGTTAGTAATGCACAGCAACAGCAATACTACTTATAATAATGGGCCGCTTAATGTACTATTAAAATTTGATTGCTTTTATTCATCAAATTTTCGTTATTTTCTTTCCATTCATGCATAAAATTTTGTTCGGCAAATCAGACGAAGTGAAAACTAAAGATCAAATAAATAAGATCATTAAAAAAAAAAAAAAAAAAAAAAAAAAAAGCGCGCCGTCCATATAACATGTCTCGTATTCTCGTCCTATTTCAATGATCATCATAATTTCGGTGCTAATTTAAATAGCTTCCTCATGTTTACATTAATTAATAAATGGCCATGCTATTGATGTACACTTAGTGTTAAATCATTATTACCCTATTGGATTCCTATAAACATAATGTATGAAGAAAGGCACCAAAAATCCTTTAGCCATTTCTTTTCTTTTTTTTTTTTTTCTCCCTCTCTCTATCTCTCTTTCCCGGATAATCTTTAGAGTTAACAGAGTTAATCAGCATCAGAGTTCAAATTACTTTTATTTGATTTCTTGATGTAAATTAAATAATTTTCAACCCCCTCTCTTTTAACTGTAGGATTACGATTAAATGGAATTTTAGATGTAATGGAATATTTGCAACAGTTTTTTTCCATATTCACTTACTGTTTAAATTCAAAGTTAACGAAAGCGTTAGCATCAGAAGAAAAGTTTAATCTAAAAAAAAAATTAATGTTAAAATTTCGATTAATTACAAACATTCTAAATGTAGCGAAAGCTGTGGGAATCAGAAATGATTAGTAAATACTATTGGATAATTTGGCATTGTGTAAGTTGACAAAATTTATGGCTACAATTCAAATGAACGAGCCATTGATAGATAACAATTTTTCAGTCCATTTTGTTAGGCTAATAAATTAGGACACCTTCAGAAACCATCACCACACGAGGTCCCTCATTATTTGTATTATTGATCTTGTCAATTGTACGTTGAATTTTGGCATTATTCAATTGAATGGTAGTGGTTTATATTCATTAATTAAACCATATATATTTCGAGAATTTTAAGTAAAAAATGAAAAAAAATTTTTAAAACAAACTCAAAATAATTGAAAAATTTGTATTTTGAGAACTAACTTCGTCTGGAATGTTCTCACACTCAATGGCAATCATAAAATAAGCCGAAATATTCTGAAAATCAATGCATCACAAAAATCTAATTTTCAGGGCCACGAGAATGTGTTCATCTTAAGCAGGTGCAGATGGGAAATTTGCAACCGTTGTTAAGGGAAATTGCATTCTGCAGTCACCAGCTGCATGATTGCAAATTTAACATAATCGGTGATATCATATTATAGCTAAGTTATAAATATTGCTATTCTAGCCAAAACAATTCTTCTATGATTACGGTAGATCGTCTTAACATTTCTCATACTCTTATCTTGATTAATAGATTATTTGGACGATCATACTCTTAGTATAAAAGGATACGAATTTATTATCAATAACTTCTTTATCATTAAACTTATCAATCATATTTGATCAGTAATAATGAAGTAATGATTATCCTAATGCAATGTATAATTGCGTATAGTGAATAAAACGGTCGATATGATTCGTTAAGCAGATGGATTCGAATTAATGTCTGGTAATTTACGAATTTTGTTACAAAATTAATGACTCATCTAAAATACATTTAAAAAAATTGCTTGGATAATTTATTTTATCCGTTAAATTTAATTAAACAAAACAATAACGAATATCTTAGAAATATACATAAAATGATAATTGTTGTGCAAAACCATCGAATTAGCAATTTAATCTAACAACACTTCCATTAATTCTAAATAATCAAAGTAACGGAATATAAAATGATCTATAATGAAATGGATAAGTAACGGGGGTAGAAAGAAGAGGGAAACGAAAAGAGAGAGGGAAGGATTCATTATTATAACAAAAACATGGATGGATCATAAAGAGGGTATATTTAAGAAAAAAAAAAAAAAAAAAAAAGAAAAAAAAAAGAAAAAATCGAAAATTCAGGACAGAATTGAAAGGCATGCAGACATAACATTTCTTCCATCCTATTTCATGTGCACAGATGGAGAAATGTGGCGTAGAATCGGAAAATGGTAGAAAATAGGAAAAAAGATAGAGGAAAGACCCCCGTACCCTGATTAGCAGCAGGTATTACAGCCATCATGGATAGATAGATAGATAGATGGATAGATGTGATATGTGTGCATGTATGTATGGTGTGTATGTGTATGTGTATGTGTGTGTGTATGTATGTTGGAGATGATAGAAAACTCGAACAATGCAATAATGGATTTTATGGTACGATTTTTGGGAAAAATTTTAATCTAAAGAAAAAAAAAAAAAAAAAAAAAAAAAAGTTCATACAAAAGTTTTTGAAAAGAATTTCAAACAGAGGAAGAAAAAGAAAAAAGGTGAGAGAAGTTTGGCGTCATGAAGTCCAGGCCAAAATTTCATTTCAACAAGGAGGAAATTAAATTTGTTAGAAGGACGATATGTGAGTAACACGAAGGAAAGGAAAATGAAGAAGTAGAAATGAGTAGAATATGGTGGCGCCATGAAGACGATGCGCTTATGGCCTTCCAGTTAAACCCGCGGATCGAATATTCGAAATGGGATACAGGAAATAGTTAGCGAACGAACCAATCATCAACCCCGTCAATCGAATGTAACGAGAGAGTCACATTTTCCGTTTCTGATACTTTTTCATACATCCGGTTAATGGAGTTTGGCATCACTACAGTATCTCTCTAACTGATTTATCGGTAACTGATACTTTTTCATGTGTAAGTGACGAAATTCAATGCCTACTGCTATATAACTTATCAGTTATTTCTATTATGGGATAAATTGATGATCCATGATTTTGAGTCAAATATAGAGCCAAGAAGCAATTAAACAATTAAATAATTATAAAAAGGAAAAGAAAGGCATTTTTTTAAATGAAGATTTCGAAATAATGAAACTGAGACACGACATTTCAATACTGTGCAAAGAAATTGAATTTGCATCCATAAGTTTGACAGGAAAAATTGATAAAATTCAAAATGTCCATTATGAGGATATATTTTGACTTGAAATATTTCAGTACAAAAACAAATTGGTAATTTTCAGAATGCATTTGCATGCATGAATTAATTTAAACGTCATAAAAACATTTAATTATTCGGAAAAAGATGATCAATTGAAAGATGTAACTACATGATCAATGTTATAACTAACATAAAATCAATCAAACTAAGCTACACACATTTCTAAAATTGAAATTAACTTTGGAATTTAATGTTTCAGTATATTTTTATAGTTATTTCATTGCTAGCTGAATCAATAGGATAATATAATAACTGATATTTTATGATCAAATAATTTCACCCTTAACAAGAGTATAAAAATTTCAAAAAAGACAGCGAAAATTTTTTCGAAGGCCAATCAGATTAATTCTAATTAGTATCATTATTGTTGATGGTACCATCAAATGATACCATTATCGCCACCATCACCATCATCATCATCATCATCATCATCCTCATCATCATCAGGAATTACCATCATCGTTAATATTGCCATCAGGTGAACATCGAAGTGTACGACAGCAGTTTTCTTTACCCTTAGCATTGTTCAAGGGTTGCTCAGATTCTCGCTTCTTCTCCCCCCCCCCCCACCTCCTCCCTCCCCGTTGTACGACCACTTCCCTATAATATTACCACTACTGGTCCCGGTGCCGTTGCATTAACGAAAATGGGTATTTTACGAGTATTGCTTGCTGCCTGCCTCACATTTCCCAGCCATTTTGATACCATTCCATTCCATTCTAATCCATTTCATTTCATATCATTTCGAACCAGTTCAGGAGCACCTTCTCCTGATGATCGGCAGAACAGTATCACTACTCCCTCCATTTTATCATACTTATTGGTATTAAGTATTTCGTTATTATCGCTATATTGTGGTTCTTATTATTGTTGGACAATCAAGAGTTAGTGATATATCTGAAGAATACTGTCCAAAATCTATGATTCAATCTTATTTACAGTATTCATTCTTTCAGAAATTCAATTATTGAAATGCTAATATTCTTTGCACCAACATTAAGTATTGCTCGTTCCTCTATTAGTTCATCTTCTAATATAAATTATCTGAGAAATTTTTAAACTAACTTCTGATAAATCAATGGTACTATCTCGAAATATTTATTGATGATAGCAGTACTCCATCAAGGAAACATTAATGACTGTGTTTCAAGCAATCAGTAAGTTTACTTCTGGTATATCTCAGTAATTTGATATACAGTAAACTTCAGTTAGCTTTTTTTCTATTAAAACGATTCAATCCTCTTCTCGAACTATCTTCTATAATCAACTAGACTTAAGTTACTAACCTTTTCTCGTTGCTACGATGGATATATTAGATAGTGATCAACATATGGGACGAATATGATCAAGTTTACTTTGTTATGAAATAACTATAAGAATTCTTGCTAAATTCTAGATTTAGATTTAAAAAAATATCAATTTAACCGGAAATTGAAAAGCAAAAAAAAAATTGGGATGGCAGTTTTTATTGAAAAATTGTATGTATTAATGCAAAAAATATCCATTAAAACAAAATCCTGAAATGAGAACCGACCCGAAATTGAAAAATAAATCATTTAGAGAAATTTGTATTGCTTCTGAAAACAATTTCCTACATTTGTTTGTGAAAGGAAAATGATAGCTCGTTTTTCTTGAGAAAAAAAAAAATAGTAATAAAAAAAGACTTTGGATACAAGATTTACAAAAATGAATGAAATAATTTACTGATGAGATTTTTTAAACTTAGAAGTGGTAGTTTTTTTTTTCTTTGAATATTTTGCAAATGTTTCTGAAAAAGCACAAAAAACAATGGTAAATTTCGATCTCATCCAAAATTTTTAAAAGTTTCAGAAAAAAAAAGTCGTTGAAAATATGACTGTTTTATCTGCTCATGCATTTTCTAATACCTGTTTGATTATAGAGCTTCTAATAGCTAAATAATTGTACTAATTATAAAATTCATTCTACAGTTATTCTCTACTATGCATCTTTCTATGGATGGATGGAAATTTTGAAGTAGAATTTATTATTTTTAAAGTACTAGTTTCATACTTGACATCAACTTAATTATATCGAAATGAAAAGAAGTGATGCCTTCAAATTTAAATATTGTAAAACTATTTTAAATATCATCAAAATCAAACATATCTCTCTCTTTCTAAGTAAATATTTGTATACCATATTGGAGATTCCTGTAATGAATAATGCTATTTTACTTTTGATAATTCAAGAATATTTTTAAATCAACTAAAAATCTACCATGATCATATTTAAACTTGTCGAAGTAATAATACTAAACTAAAGTAAGGATTTCAAAATATGCCACTGTTTGAAAATTTTTGTAGACCATTTATTGGTCCTTTGAGTGCCGTAAATAATCTCACTATTTGACAATGCCAAAATTATGTTAACTGAAGATTTTTACTTACTTCTGGGAAATTTTCTCTCGAGAAAAACTATCTTTTGTGATAAAGAGAGAGAAAAAGAGGGGGAGGGAGGACAAGAAAAAAAAAAAAATTAAAAAAAGGACCACCCGAATTGCTGCTAATTGAGACCACCCAGATAGTAAAGTAGTTCGGTCGATCAGGAGAGGCATATGGTGTAATATGTTCCATCTTATTCCCTTTACTTCCTTGAAAATAAGCATATTCCTCTCGTGTTGTTTCATTTTTTTGGCCCATTGTTCATATAACCAAATGTTGTATGTCTTACAACATTGTAGTTTCTTATTTCTTTTTTTTTTTTTTTTTTTCCTACATCCTCTTCCCTCTCCCCCGCTTTTTTTCCCCCGAATTTTTCAGTTTTATTAAGGAATTCTCCTTTGGTTTGATAAGAATTTTTGAGGGAGCTAAAAATTATATGCCTATGTCTTAGTTAAAACTTCTTATTTCTAATCTAAGAAACTTTTATATTCGTTTGAAAAAATTAAGGAAAAAAAAAGATTTAAAAAATATTTGTTTTACTTTTCTTTTTTTTAGCTATAAGAAAAATGATTCAATATTTTTCTCATTTATACACAGTTATAAATATTTTCTTATATATTTTTTAAATGAAATTTCTTCTTTTTTTTTTGCGTCAAATTTTAAGACTATTTTATTGGTTAAATATTCAGACAAACTTTATTTTTTTTCTTTAAAAAAACTATATTCGAAAGAACTAATCTAATTTGTAAGATTTTTTTTTCTTCACCTCCTTCATTTCTTTACTTAGTTTAATCGATCAGATAATTTCGTCAGTGTCAATTCACAACATAGTAATTCAAAAATTACTTATTATATGAAATAAATAACTGATCTAATACTACTGTCAATACCAAATAAATCGTTCTATTAGATTTTTGATAAAATCTTAACTGTTGCACATGGAAATAGTACATTTTACTGTAGCAAACTACAATTTATACAGTACTTTCCTTCTGCTTATAGTTGTGATACCGTACTATGTTCAATTAAAACATGCAAAGAGACACTTTCACCAAAACCTATCACGAAGTGATATGAATCTCAAAAATTTCATTTTAGTAATCATATAACTTTCACTGAAGATAAGATCATTTTTCGATTCAATCAATAATTTTACCGATATTTATAATATGTCAAAAGTAGACAAAAGAGTCGAAAGTTTTGTTGTAATATATCAAAATTATCCGTTTCAAAAGATCATAATCTATTTTTTTTTCCTTTTTTTTTTTTTTTTTTTTCTCATATAATTACTTATTCAAAAAGAAATTCCAAAATCTTTTCTGTTACTTATCTAACTATATGTTATTTTAAAGAAAATAGAATATGAGAAGGGATAGATGATGACCTAATAAATATATCTGGTATATTGGTGAAAAATGGAAGGAAAAAAAAAAAAAAAAAAAAGAAAGAAAACGAGAGAAATAGAAAGAGAAGAAGGATATTGTAATGAAAAGATATAAGCATGAAAAGGAAGAAATGTGAATGAATGAGAAGAAGGAAGAAGAGAAGGAATTATTATGAAAGAAGAAGAGAAAGGATACATGAACAGGAATAAATATGAAAAACTCTGAGATAATGGCGATCGGATCCTGTTTTCAACAGCAATTTTGAATACATTCTCTTTGTATATGCGCATATACAGAAAAATAATCCATCCATTCTATTATGAATATTTCTTTTGGGATAAATTAGAAAAAAAAAAAAAAAAAAAAAAAAAAAAAAAAAAAAAAAAAAAAAAAAAAAAAAAAAAAGTTTGTAAGTAAATAGAGAGAAAGAGAGAGAGAGGGAAAAAAAAATGATCTATTAATTTTTTAATAGTCAAAATTTGTAAGGTAAAAAAAAAAAAAAAAAAAGATTGAGGATAAATGGAAAGAATGAAAGAAAAACAAGGAATTGTTCCGCTTTTTTTTTTTTTTTTTGATTAAGAAAATGTTTGATGGTAATAAA
>JABVXV010000272.1:0-86848 GCA_013365325.1 Dipetalonema caudispina | reverse complement strand
CGGAGATGGTGAAGTAATGATTACCGTGACAAAAAGAATCGAGAAGTATGAGCTGTGGAACTTATGATGGATCGAAGCTAACGTTCAAAATAACTGACAGTGATATAACAAAACTTTGAACCGTGAATACAAAGTGTGCTAAAATAAAAAAGACTATTTTGGTGAGACCATTGAGATAAACTTAAACTATAAAATAAAAGCGCAATTAGATTCATGTAATGAGGAATGGGTTTGAAATCACAGCAAATTTGACACCATATTATATATAGCCATTACAGACGAATGAATGATAAGTGGAAGTTTTTTTTTTTTTTTTTTTCATATTTTTGTTTGTTTGTGAAGGCAAAATTCTCGATATAAGTCAGATATTTAAAATGTTGAGAAGAATATTGTCAGTATAATATCGGATTATCTTATCTTATTTCGAAGGCTTGTTGGCAGAAGAACAAAATGGAAATTATCAGTATACCATGGGGAGACCGAAAATCAACTATCATTTAACAAAACGATAATGAAAAATTATACAAGGGTAAAGCTAAACTTGTTTACAGTATGAGATCGAAAAAAATGTATGAAATCCTACTACAAATACAGATCCACTAAAACTGCAACTTTTCGTGATCTTTAGTGATATCAGTTGAATTTATTTGAGAAGCAATCTAACGGCTAATGGTATTGAACTCGGAAATACCAATATCATACCCATTTTTGTTATTTATAATTGGAACAATGTCCCCTACGAAAATATTGAAGAAAAAAGTCTCATTGCAGATAAGAAATCGTTAGATCTGAAAGTAAAAGCAATTACCTGCTCTAAGTGAAGACTTTGAAATTATATGAAAAAATCGTAAAAGCAAATTCGGATATTACATTTAGCAGTGGGATGGTGTTTGAACTAAGGAAATGTGCAATAGCGCTAATTAAACATGATATGCGAGAGAAAGCGGAAGGGAACATTATGTAAGAGATGAATGCAGGTATTCTTTCAGGTTAATGATGCATATGCAGATGGCAATGTAGTAGGAAAAGAGTAAATAATTGCGAAAAAGGTAAAAAGAGGGGAAAAATGGGTGTAAATTACGTAGAAATAATGCTCAAGTTGCATGTTACAAAGAGTGATTTGATAGTGCTAACTTTACGCAAAATGTGCTAAAGGAAGTGGATCGAAAAACAAGAAATTTAGATTGCACAACATTACATCTTTGCAACGATATTGATTAGCTACATTTACTAATAGCAGTGAAGTAGACTGTTGAAGATGAGATGAAATGGCCCAATGGCAAGGAATTCCTAATTAAATAACAAAAACAAAAGCCCGGCAATGAAAATAATAATAATAATACGTCTATTTAGACGAAAGATAAGTTTAAAAAACAAATGATCACATGGATAGTATATGAAAATCGTTACTTAACAGTAAAGTAATGAAATGAACAAATATGAAAATCTTGGAAAAATGTGACCGAATGACAAATATTAGTGGCATGTAAATTACAAATTACAGCAAAAAAAAATGAAAAAACCATGAACTAATGAAAAGTGCAAGTTATGCTAAGGATAAGGAAAGATTGATATATAATACAAAGTCTTGCAATGCTATATCAGACCAATATGTATTGGACATTGGACAATGATTGTTCCTATAATATTTGTTATTGATTACCTATTTCGTAAGCCAAATGAAATTCACGAATGATTTGTTGAAATGTGAGTGATGATACTAATGTATTATACTTAAGCTGCTTCATCCCGGGAAGTGTTTATGCACCCTGTCGAATAGCATCCTTTTCTTTCTCATCTTCCTCCCATAGCTTTATCACTTTCGCATTACATCTTCTCTTCAATTGTTTAGTCCTCTAAATTTCCACAGAAATTGTAACCTTTTGTCAACTATGTAAATAATGATATTATTAAATGAAGAGTTACGACAGCATTTTAATTCTTGAATGAGTAAATTTAACCTAAATAAATTTTAAGTAAAGAATATAAAAGGCAAATGTGGAGAATTTTTGGATGTGAAAAATTTTTTGTCACGCAATGATTTGTTTGATTTATATTGCCTTAGCTAAAAGAACAATTTAGTTTAACTTTATACTTTTTACTTATAACTTTTATAAAATTAGTTAAATGAAATTTTAGCTCTAACAGCGTTTGATTATTTCCATTAAATAATTATCCATCAAGTATTTAACAATAGGTGTAATCAAACAGTCATTAGCATATGAATAACTACTAATAATTAAAATAGTCGTTAAAACTTGAATGAGACGGGAAACTTGTGAAGATTGTAGGAAATAAACTGTGTACGAAGAAAATTAATTATATTTCAGGATCGTTTTAGAGAAAACGATGCGAAAGAAATAGATGCAACGGGTTGGTTATAAAGATCTCATCAACTATAAGTCATCATTTTTTCACGAGCAGCTGCTTAATGTTAACAAAATGCTGATCATTCCTTTTTATTCATATCGATTTTCTGGATCAGAAGAAATTGGCTTCATTCTGTTTAGAACAAATAATCACTTATCATCGAAATTTGCAAATGAAAAGCATAGAAGAATAAGCAGTAATCTTTCATACTTGAGACGATTATGAAGGCGCTTTTGGGACAGAAATATTTCTAAGATTTTACTTGGAAACCAGTAAAGATCTGAATGTTTCCCGAAGATTAGTAAACATTTCTTCTCTCCATGTTTTTGTTGTTGAAATCCATTTTTTAACAATACAATTAACAATAATATGGAAATTATATATAATCAAATTCAGTGGTAAGGAAATAACTTAACACAAGTGATGAATGAAAATGAGATAAATGACTTCTTCGTAATGGTTTCATAAATGAAACAATCAATATATTACATTTTTACAATCAATTAATTAAAGTCCAAGAAGAAGGAATGTTTCAATTTTTTTCAAAGTTGAATTCAAATAAAAGGATGAGAAAAGAAAGAAGAAATATTTGATAGTTTCGGAAATATAGAGGAGAAGAAAATCGGTTTATACTGAAAGGAATATGAATAACGGGAATAGAATAATAAACTCCAGCGGTAGAAATCAAATTAAATTAGAGTTTGGATGACGAGTGGTAAACAGATTGAATCGATTTTGAATAGTTGAGATTAATCAACAACCTTTCAAAAGCTGTTTTTGTGTAATAACAGAAAGGCATAAGTTAAATTTAATCAACCATTAGCTACGTACACAAGCATCTATGCAAAGAGGCAAACATATAATACATGCATGCATGTATGTATGCATGCATGCATGTATTATGTGTTTTTGTCATTCAGTCCACTGCATCCATCATAAAAGTATCATATTTAGAAATAATGTACAAGAAAGTTGAAAGCAACAATGATGGCGTTTGATCAAAGTCTAACTGTGTGAAGAAAAGAAATTGTGCAGAAAATAGAAAGAGACGAAGGATGTTGATCGGAATAGATACTGATCGAAAACATCCTGTAGGAAGTTTATACACAAATATTTTATTAAGACAAATTGATGTTCATGTCTAAATTTTTTTTTCTGACCGCTTAACATTTGATATCCTACTACAATGAGTACCTAAAATTCCAAAATATTATCATTCATGTTGACAATATTTTGATTGATAATAACATTATGGACAGAGATGTTACCACAATCATGTGTGGAAAATGATTTAATGTAATCTGTGGAATTCGATAAATGGTCTATCCTCGATAGGCACGGCATAAGGCAAAAGTCAGGCTCTTCCTAATTGCTTTTTCCATTAGGTTATGTTCAGGGTTCATTTCATTGCTTTTTCATGGACAACTTTATGATTGAAGTTGAAGGATCTCACTGCAAATACTGAGATTTCTTCCACTCCCGCCTCAAAAAGAGAATAAGAATGGAAAGGAAAAAATGGCTGTAAATAACCGAATTTAGTACTTTTACTAAAATGCAGTGCAATGGATGTTGAGCGAATGATATGATATTGCAATTTCAGAACTTCTAGATTTGAACATCTTAAAAGAAAACTTCCCGTGAAAAATTTCTTGAGACTTCGAAACCAAAATCTGCGGAGAAACGAAAAATGGATACATGAACTGTTTTTGAAGGTATGATTTGTCATTAAAATCACACGTAATTTTCAATATTGCAAGAATTCATGTTCAAAAAGAAAAAATTTGCCCGTGAAATATTGCATTACATTTTAACATATTGTAATCCATATTTCTGCCGATATTACAAATGAAAACTAAGAGAGAATTAGAAATGGGGAAGAGATAGAGAAAGAGGGGGGTTAAAGTTTACGTAATTTACAAGTACTGGAATAGAAGTTAAATTCTAATACTGCAGCAAAGTCTCGGAAAGCATTTGAGAATACTTAATCCGAAGCGTGCAAACTAACAGACGAAAGGAAATCTTAAATTGAAAATTCGCTTCGAAATATTATGGAGTAACAAATCTGTGATCTCCGGAATAGCAGCTCTTTGATTCCACACCTGAAAAGAGATGGCAGTCCGTAATGCCAAAAAACATTTTGTGATTGTATCAAATTCAAACAAATTCATAAAAATTTCAGAGTTTTTCCATTGCAAGGCTAATTATGGTTACCTAATTATTATTGATTTTTGTGATTTATTTTCATCGAAAAAACCTGAAATATTATACAACCCGAATTTGAAAGTGAATCGTGCAATTGCGTTTCGAGGAATGAAAACGTAACGTAAATTTTGCATCGTCATCTTTCTCTTTTCTTTGATGACTTCAAGCTTTCATAAAAATGTTGGATTGCTCTGAAGACATGTTGCAAGCAGCAGAAGATGGAAAACATTGATTTCTGAACATCGTGCATTGTTTCACTAATTTGATATTGAAGAATTTTCATCTTTTTTCGCAGTTTCATAAAATTATGGCATATTTGCTGGTTTAGTAAGATAGGAAGGAGCAGAAATTTTCAGCATGCCTTTCAATTTTTTTTTTTTTCTTCAATTGATATTTCTGTTACTTCTTTTTGCTTCCGTTGAAAGAGCTTTATTTGAATACTGTTATTGTTAAAGAAATTGAAGAATTGTTTAACCTTAATTAAGAGTTAAGTTTTACTTCCGGGTTCTCATAAAAACAGGAATTGTAGCAGTGAAATACACTCCTCAACGTTTTATAACTTTGATTAGTGCTTTATTCAAAAAAAGAAAAGAAAAAACAAATGGTTCAACATCATTTTTTGAACGACCTTTCTTGTTGTTGTTGTTGTTATAAAAATATTCGTTCCCTTTACTTTTCCCGCTTATGAATGAAGGAAGCTATCGGGTGAGAGAGATGAAAGAAGTTGAAGAGAAATGAGCGGTCACCGAAATGGAACATTATTTCTCATCCACTGTGAGACAAAACAGAACATTTTAACAAAAGTCATCATTTTGAAGCGTTGTTTTCCTCCTGAAACCAAATTTTGCTTCATAAATGAATTTTGGAAAAGTGAAAAATCACGAATTTGCCGGATGCTTATCTTCATCTTCCCTAGCATCCTTTTCTCCTTTTTCATTCATTTCATCGTTCAGGAGAAGTTTCATTGAGAAGAGGTAAGAGGGAAGGAGAGTGGAAAGTACTGCTGGCGATGCAAAAGGTGTCGCAGAAATCAACAGTTTGACAAAAGAAACCAGAAGAAGCTTTCTGCTGCAGTACAACGAGATATTTGGGTAAAACTCACTGAAGCATAGTACCAGCAGCCGTAGGCGACTATCGTTTTGAGGATGTTGTTGTTGCGATCAGTGGTATAGCTGCTTTGCCAATGTCTTACTGCAACCCACCTGTATTGGTAAATTTTGGAGGAGCTAGAAAGTATTACAAATAATGCTTATTGAGTGATAGAAAGGGTTCAGGGAGCTTATGCCCTCAGGCGGACCGGATTAATAAAACCAATGAAAGTCTTTCAACCTCTCTATCCCGCACTTTCACCGTAGGTTTCATCCCTTCTCTCAGAGTCCTCGAAGTCCTCCTCTTTCCCGCTCCGAGGCGCTCTACAACCTTTTCTCACCCTTCAATTTAGAAATAACACCAAGCATTGTTATGGCTTATATCAAGAAACCAACCAGTCCGGTCGACATATCATTTCCAAACCTTTTCAAACAAATTCACTTTCAACCACATCTAATTGATACCCTCTGCACTTCGCGCACGCTTGCTTCGTCAATTGCTGGCATGTTCTAAAATCTCATAACTTTGACCCCAAATTTCAATTTTCCGATCATATAACTGTTATTAGATTCAAACCGTTTGTTCCTTTCCATTCTCTCTGTTACATTATTCCAACAAAGGACAATCATTGATGAAGTAGTCGTGATCTAAAAAACTTTCATGCTTGTTGATAAAAACTATTTCTTATCAATCGTGTTTTCTGAAACCTTACTTCCATTTCTCAGTTTCTTAATCTATTTATTTCTGGCTTGTCACATCTTTCCGTTTTTGTAAAATCTTTATCACACAAATAAATCAGAAACTATCATCATCAACATTGTCCGAACATTTTAATGTAATATATTTTTGCTCATTTTCTGATTCCATTAAGACTGAATTCGTAAGAACCCCCTGATTCGCAATGCCAACTGTTAGATCGTCTTCTGTAATCCAGCACTGATTAGGTTATCAGTGTTAGGATAACTTAACTATTTCCAACTTCTTTCATACAAATGAATGTTTACATTTTTATTACAACATTTTTCCATAAAAATCATACTTTAAACCATTTTGTGGATTCAGTCTTTCTCTTTTTTTTCATCATGTACCCTTTATCTTTTGAACAAATGGCTATAACAGTCACTTTAGATTTGATCGAAATATGTGATTATAAATTTTCATGGTGCTTGATTTCATGCAGATATGACACGCCATTTAGCAATGGACATTTGTACCTTCTGGATGCACAGAAGAATCAGATGTTTGAAAAATCTAACTTGATGATTGTGGGCAAGTACATGCTTGGGGTACGGTGGAGATGGATATGCTTGCATACTGCAAATAGCTTAGCACAGCCTGTCTGGCAAAGGAGTCAGTTGACTATAAATATGCTCAAGATTGAGTTAATATCCATTGCCAACCCCATCCTATCATAGCTTGATACCTACCGCAAGAAGCGCAAGATATATGGATGTTGGAGTGACCTAGTGACCATCGTGCAAATTAATGAAAAGTTATTATGCTTAGCAGCCTTACTTAAATGTATTGCAAATTTAGGGAGCATATATTTTGCTACAAAATATCAGATACACTCTTAACTTTTTTATTACTTCCAGAAGAATTTCCAACTTTTCATTCGTATCTTTGGAGGTCTCTTATTTAAGATTTCATTCTATATCAGATGTGAGCATATCTTGTGTTGCGGCAATACCAAATACACTTCGACCACGTGATGCATGTCTGAACAAAGTAGTATATGCGCTAAAGATTAAAATCTGCACCAAAGTGCGCAATAAAAATTCATAACAAATTTGTGTTTTGTTTACAAGTTCAAAATAGTCAGAACCTGTATTACTCACTAAGATGTCCAATACTGAAATATTGTATTATTAGAATTAGCAAATTTATAAGTTGAAAATGAAAAAATAGGTAGGTGAAAGTGAGTACTTAATTTGATTAACTAAATCATAAGGGAAATAACCTATCAATTAAACGAATGATCAGAACTAGTAGTTGATTTGTCAGCTAAACGGATGATGACAACTTATTGCTTGTTCATTTGTGCATCGATTAGTTTATTTATTTTCGACTTTGAAATTATAGAAATGTCATTGAAATGTAAGTGAAATATCTGAAAGACTTGAAATGAATTGTTGACACTTTCATTTTCATGACGATTGCATAGAAAGTGATACACATACATAGATGCATATATTTTCAGGTTTTCCTGGATAATTTGAACAGGAAAATAGCACTGAAAGTTGAGAGGATCTGTAAAACTGAGTCGGCAATGATATATCACATGGTAGCTTTAGGATAGGTGGAAAAGACAGAGAATAAGAAAGGAGATAGGGAAAGGGAACGGGTTCCGCGAATCTGCGGGGAGGACTGTTATTCGGAACCAGATTTTACCTTAGATGATGTAATATATGCGTTGCACAACAATGCGCTTCACCTAAATCGAACAACCATAACTGCTTCGATGAGAAAACAATATAAAGCAGCGAAGTTGCAGCACTACGGTAATAAGCAATAGTAGTAGTAGTAATAGTGGTTAGTAATATCAGCAACAATTTATTCCCCTAGGGGTAAAAATATCCTGCTATTTGCTTTTTACAAAGATGGGGAAAGGCCATTGGTGACGGATGGCGAGGTTGGAGGGCGGCAGAATTGTAATGAAAACCAGTGAGCTAAAATGTGTTGTATTTAAATCAGTTATAACCGGTCTTTAACCACATCTTTCCCCGACTTCTTCTCAGATATCCTGAACCTATGATGTCCTTAGACATCCATACTTCTTCTCTCTTTCAAATACTTAACTTTAAAAGTTTGGTTAAACGACAGGGTTTTTGATACGGATAACTGTGTATGTTAGACTAGCACATACTGTTGAAGTATCAAAGTTTACAATCCCTGCCACTTCTTTCCCTTGCTTCTACTAATACTTCTATAATGGCAACTTATCAAAATATCATTCTTTGATGCTTCATTTGATCAATTAATTTCCCTTATATTAGGAGGAACTGTCACTTAGAATATACTTCGATATTTTTCGTCCTGTTTTCTTTCTCTTTCTGTATCAATTTAGGTTGGCTTGGAAAAGATGTAAGCATTGATTGTATCAATATATTACCATTATTTTTTTGAGATAGCACTTCTATATTCAGTTCAACTACTTGTCGTCTTCATTTTCCTATCCATTTTATTCGGAAAACCAGACAAAGCTTACCGAAATATAATTGTTTGGTTTTCGTTCTATCTGCGTTTGGTACGATCTTTCTTTCCAAATATGCATATAATTTTGTTACTGATAATAACGAATCAGTCTTACAAACCCTTCCGAAGAAAGATAAAAGTTTTTATTTTCTCCAGAATTAGACGAAATCTTTAAACATATCTACGCAATTTAATTGGAAGAGATGCCGGAATGGTCTGATTGGTTTAATTTCAAAACTTACTTGATGATGGAATTTTTTACGAGAAGGTATGACCAAACTTTGAATTCCTCTTTGACATCATACCAGCTGTCACTTCCTTTATTTTCACAAAATTCACTTTTTCATCGAATTTATCGATATCAGCTTAATTCAGCAGCACTAATATGCATTGGTGTTAATTGAAAATATTCTTCATTTTTAAACTATTTCTATTAAAAAACAAACTACACATCATTCATGCGTTGTAACTATCACTGCCACTAGTGATAATGTATTAAGCATAAGAAATGTGATAGAATATCTTGTTCAACTAACCTGATCTGGTCCAATGATAGGAAAAAAAAAAAAAAAAAACAGTAATTCGGTGTAATTTATGGTGAAAATTGCTTTGAAAAAATGATTTCTTGATGGAAGGTTTAAAAGTCAAAATTCAAAATAGGAAGAGATTATTGCCTAACTAATTAACCTTCTAATTTCCAAGCATTTGGCTTATGATAGTGTATATCGTCATTTAATTCGACATGAATAATATGGCTCTATGAATGTTCATCAGTGCTTAAATATTGCAGATACCATTGATTTGAATCGTATCATTTTCATCTTTCATCCATTTAATTTATAATTATCTTATAAATAATTTTTTCTAATGGTGCTTATGAATTTTGTTTTAAGTAATTGTTGAGTCTCGTTGATCCTATATAGTCTAACCATTTTCTTTCAATTTTGCAATTAAAGTATTTATTCATAAACCAGTTAATAATCCAAGTAATTAACTTCTTCCCCTGATGCATTACTTTTCTGTTTGGTTGACTTCAAATCTTCGATGACACTTGACCATTAGTTATATGTACTTAATGATTCAAAGAATTAAATTATTTGCTTCTAAATCTATACTGAACATCTCGATTCCTTTTTTCAGTCGATCAGTAGTATTGTTCTTCTCATAAAAGTTCAATTTTACAACTCCTCTTATGTCAATACTTGCGTTTTATGTTTTCTGATGGGATTCAATTTTGATAAATATCAATTAATCTGGAGATTATCAATAGCCCAGATAGCCTAATCCAAACTTATTGAAAAACGTTGCAAAATTGCAACAAGTTAAATTTGTTTCAAGAAACGGAATAATTATTTGTCTAACAGATGGTGATAGTTTGGACAGTGTCACTGTTTTTGTGTTGCTTTTTTCATGTGGAATAGAAAGGGAATAAGAATGAAATGGGACAAAAACAAAAACCGGAACAGAAAAGAATGAAAGACGGTAAATGATGAATTTGAACAGTATATTTCTATTTATCCAGAAAGCAATGCAACTATTTTTCCTTCATCGTTCTCTTGATGTGATGCGCGCTTCACGAAGGGTGATGATTCTATTTTCTGCTTGATATTTCCACAGAATGAAATGAATGTGAAATGAGAAATGGGTACGAGGTACGAGTTTGAAAAGTAATGAAAATGAGATTGAACAGAATACAAATGAATGAATCTGCCTGGCACTTCATTAACGAAAAATTCTTTCTTTCTCTTTTAAACTTTTTCGAGAAAAAAGAAAAAAAAAAAGAAAGGAGAAAAAATAGCTGCAGCACATATAGCAATGACAAAACAGTGTAAGCTAATTTCTGTAAGCAAACAAGTTTTTCAGGTAGTTAAAATCCCCCTTCCCCTCCCCAGAAGTACAATGTGCGCTATTGTCATTCCATTTTTCAATCCAGCTCATTTATTTCTACATTCTTCATTTTTTTCGTAAGAAATAAGTATAGATCAAATCTTGTGCTACAGATTACCGCCCACTTTATCATAGTGTCATCGTTGCCTATTAAATTCGAAATGGATTACTAAGATTCAGAATATCATCCGACACCAGTTAAGCCAACAGTTTCCAAATAACTATTAAAACACTTTTTAAATGACCAGAGGTAACAAAATGATATTGTTTGGTATTCTGTTGGAAAAAGTAAGTTATAGTGCAGATAGCATTTTTCAGATAAAATTTTTCGTAAAACCTTCACTTCCTCAATTTTCCTTTTTCTTCTTCTTATCCTTCCCAAATCCCGCACTGTACTACTGTTATCGTTTCCTGTTGTTGCCCTCTTCAATTCAAACCATATGGTGCCCATTTCAAATTATATACAACCTTTTTAGCCACTGTTTCGAAAATCTTTTTAATGATGAAATTTGCATATTCTTTTTTGATTCAAGATAACATATGGTAACCTTTACTTGCATCAAACAACATAGAATGTATTTGATCATTTTATTGTATCAATCAACAATCAGAAGACATTATTAAAGGTGCAATTTTAAGGAGTGATAAGTTATCAGGCTCATTCCTCGTTAGGGTTAAGGATCCCTTTCTCTTCATTTCATTTTTATTGCTTACTTCTATTCCATAACTACAGCACATTGCTCATAAATAAGGTCTATCTCCTTGGAACAATTAATTTTACAATGTCGTTTCCTTTGTTTTTAAAAAAATCTTTCAAAATTGTACTTTGCCAACAAAATTTGAAATTTCTATTCTCATTTACCTTTATTTTCCTTCCTTTTTTTGTCACGTTTTGTAACAATAAAATAACAAAGGAGAGGTACAAGTTTGCATATTGCAGTGCAAAATGAAGAATGTCAATTGCACATATTGCATTTGCACTATCAGTAATTGGCAATAATGAAAGAGTGTAAGTACGGTAGTATGCAGGTATGAGAAAAGGAAGGGAAACGAATAGCAAAGGAATTGATTGTATTGTAGAGAGATAAGTATTGGGGTCAGAGGGCATTTTGCAGTATGATATGGGTGCTTGGCGACCTCGCATCGTTGCATTCGTTAATGATGGCTTATCAGCAAAGGTTACGGAATTAAAAAGAGGACGACGGGAAGAAGTTATTAGCTGTTTTGATTGACGACCGATAATAATACAATGGCGCGGCAGAGGAGGGAATAGAAGAGACTGAATTGTTGTGGCGGTGGTTGCAATGGGTAGGACAGCGGGATGGGGATAGGGGAAACACAGTACGATTGATACTGAGTGATAGTGGACATGGGTCAAGGTCCTCACTTCTTAGCGCACTTCTTACCAATCGCTTCCCCAAAACTCTAATTTATTACTTCTACTCGCTGTTATTTACTGTGTTGTTGTTTAGTCATCGAACCAATTTACCTGTCACCCTGTCCTTTCTGCTCGAATCCTCCTTACCCACGTACCGCCCATCTTTTGCCTACATCAAAACAATTCATTAATGTAATATCAAATTTATGCCAGGTTTCCACCGTACCAACCTTCAGTCCCAATGATTTAGTGCTAATAAGTTGAACAATCCGTATAAACTTCGACCCTGAGCAGTTGGAAGTTGTTGAGATTATACGAAGAGATGTTGAGGCTTTTTTGGACTCTTTCCTCATTATGCCATAATAATGACGGACTGATTCAATCAAAAGCAATGCCTATATCTTTATTGTACAGCAGCAGTAGCAGCATTTCCATCCTTTTTGATGGATAATTCAGCGAAAGAGCATTAGTTGAGTGTTGATTGTAGAAATCTTTTTTGTTCTCTTTTCCAATGTTGCCATAGCTAATTTGATTATTTGAAAATTGAGCTAGTCAAAAATTGCACCTTTATAAGACATTAGAATGATTTAAAAAAGGTTGTCTCGATTAATCCGAATCAGATGTCAGAAAAAGACTTGTTTTCGCTAATTCCATAACCGGATTTTTTCAAATAAATACCTCTATCGTATGATATTTCAAAACATCTTTACAAGTATCCCTTACCTAAAAAGTTGAGAATCGTTTGCAGACTTGTTTCAGAAAGATTCCAGTAGCAACAAAAATTTGAGATAAAAGCTATTTTATCCTTCCAGTCAATTAGATAAAATATCATAGCTCAGTTAGGTTAACATAATTTCGGATCTATTTGACTAATCCAGAGGATAATAATATTGTGTGAGAAAGGACGATGAGAAATATAGATTTAATGATTGGCGGAAAGAGAAAGAGAAGAGTCGAAAGATGGAATCGAAATACGTCGGAATGTATTCTTAGAATGAAGTAGACATATCCATATTGTTGCTTGTAAGCTATGAATAAAATTGAGTGACCGAAGGCTATCAAAGGAATGAATGTTGTCATTGCTGTTGCAACAACGGATACTCAAACAGACATATGTATCCATTCCTTTGAAGCATTCCAAGCGCTTATGTTGAAAGGCGTTTAATGGAGCTTATTATGTGTTGAGATGAGGAAATGAGTATGTATTGTGCTGTATGTCTGTGTGTGTATGTGTGTGTGTGTGTGTATGTGTATGTGTGTGCATGGGTGTGTGTGTGTGTGTGTGTACTCGTCCTATGCAATAAGGGAGAAGCATTAGTTGGCACCCTCAAAGCTTGCAGATCACTACTGAATCAGATCTTTGAAGACTGAAGAGGACAGGAGGAACTAATAATGGGCAAAGGCTATTTAACAATACCTCTCTTTTCTAGGCCTGTATAACTTACTGATAACTTTCCATTCCCGACATCCTAAATAGCCACTAATGGTACAAAGATCCTTTCTTGCTTAAACTTCACACAGTTTTACTTTCTCATTCATTCATTCATTCATTTTTTTTTTTTTTTTTTTTTAACCATTCGTTCTTTTCACTTTCTTTTTTTTTTTTTTTCCAAAGAAATGTCTTCCCCTCCCCTCTCTCTTTTCCCCTCCCCTCTTCTTTTTCCCCTCCCTCTTCTCCCCCTTTCATTTCATCTTTTGTTTGCTATTTTGTATGTCCTTAATCATTGATTAAATACTCTTCCTCGGCCGTTCCTTCTTTGTTCAGTAAAAATCTGCACTTCAATCAAAACTATTTGCGTCTAACTTTTTCTCCCCTTTATTTTCATCCCCTCAAGCAATAATACTCTTCCTCTTCCCTTTTCCTTTCATCTGATATCATATCTCATTCCCTTCTCTTTCCTCCCCTTCCTCTCTCTCTTCAGTACCCACTTTTTTTTTTTCATATTTTCTACTATTATTATAACCCTTATTTTATATTCAATCCATTCATTTTCATCTATTTCATTTGTGTATCAGTAAATCTCGGGATATGAATATCTAGAATGGTAATCCCGGGAATAGGAATTGAAGAGTGTTAGCCAATACGATATTTGAAGAACTGAGCATGATGATGCCACTGAAATAAGTCATCAGCATTTGTTTTCCAAAAAAAAAAAATGATTTCAGCAGTTGTTAACAAGGTGATTTCTGATGACCCACCAATTTTTTTTTTCCTTTTTTTTTTTTTTTTTTTTAAAAATATTTTGAAATTCCAGACATGGAAAATCATTGGAGAACTATCATTATTTTCATATAAAAGTGGGGAAGAAAAATGAAGTGAATGACAGCGACCTTACAAATGTTTAATGAGAAAATCAGTTGTGCAGCATATGCACACTCACATACATACATGACATTATACTCATATTTTATTATCATATATAAACCTTTCGTACTTTTAATTTATGTCCTTACTAATCGACAATAAAATTTCCAACTTTATTTAACCCGAAACGAAAATATGAAATTTTATTAGATGATCCAAAACTTACAAGTAACTGTTGACGTATTAGCAGTCAGTTCTGTCCCTGATCAGAGAACTTTTTCCCTCCCTCCCCTCCTCCCCCCCAGCAGAGTTCGAAATTTCGAACACCGAAAATAAGTTTATTTTTAATCTGCAGATTCGGAGAAATTGTGCGCTTCCCATAATCCTCTCATTTAAAATATATTTAAGGAAAGCATTTCCACAAAGTATAAACTATTAACTGGAAGTTGAGATAGAGAAGTTCAGGATCAGAAATTTTGGAAGCATACATTTTATGCATTATGAAAAATGATAAATTTCTGGTGACAGCCTTCCGGAAAAATCATACGTTTCTTTTTTCGGTTTCTCCGCTATCTTGCTGGATATATGTCTGATTGTTCCTTCTCTTCCTGACTTACATTCACGCTCTCTGTTCACTAATAAACGTAGAAATCCGAAGTATTGTTGGCATTGGGACAACAATTTCCATTTACAATCTTTCAGGAAAGTCGATAATTGGTTTTCAGTTCGAAACTTTCCAAAAGAGATGGGTAAATTTTTTATGTTATTTTGCCCACCTCGTAAATGAGCACAAATAAAATGACTTTTTTTCGTAACGACTCGATTTTTACTGAGTAACTAAGTTCGTATCTAAGTAAATTGAGGAACCTTACAATTTTATGATCCTAACTGCATCCCGAAAAATTTCTCGCATTTCATCAGTTTGCTCGAATCTTTTTTTCGCTGTAAAAGAAGGAAATTGCTTCTTCTTGTTGCTGTTGTTGCTGCTGCTGCTGCTGCTGCTGCTGCTGCTGCTGCTGCTGCTGCTGCTGCTGCTGCTGCTGCTGCTGCTGCTGCTGCTGCTGCTGATACTTGTTTTTCTCTGCAACTTTTCAGTTAAAAATGAGTGCACTCCTTTTGCAACCTATCTTTATACAACTGTACAACAGCTGATCACAGTTTTATTCAACGAGACTTCAGAGGTAAGCAGTCTTGAATTCAGCAGTAAGGAACAAATTCCTTTTCTCTCAGTTGCCTAGTTTGATCCTATTCCGTCACTCGAATGTCGAAAAGATCAGAAAGATCATCGAAACGAGCCAAAATTCTGTGAGAAGCCATGTATTGTGAGTATATTTTTTTGAGGATATCTATAGGCAATCATCTAGCTGTAAACTAAATCCTTCTGATAAGGGTGTAGTGAAGGATTATCGAAATATTTATTGAATTTATACTTACCAATAGAATAAGTTTTACTCATTTTGTTTGGAAAAATTATTGATTGGGAACAACTATTATTTGCCAAACTCAGGAAGAATTAGATGTCATGGCTATTAAATTCCAGGATTTCGACTAACTTGGGTGAAAGTTTCGTCACCCGTTGAACGTTGGCAGAATGAAAAACAGCTGATGTGTCTAGTATCTAAAAACCAATAAATTGAAAGAATGTTCTTAAGTTTTTCGGAAAGCTACTGCTCAAATGTCATCAATGTTCGGGTTACCTTCCTTCAGTATTTGAGGTTACAAGCTTATCAGGTTGATGAAAGGGGTGGCAAAATATTAGATGGCCTGAAAAAAACAGTGATGTCGCAATCAGAAAACCCTTGCTCAAAATGCGTCAAGGATAATGCTACGCAACGTCAAAACACAAAATTTTCAAACTTCCCAAAATAAATCTGTAATTGTGAATAACGGCTGCAAATTCAAAAATGATACGATTGAAGTAATCGGAGGAAATATACAAGGTATCTGTTTCAAAAATTCCGGGTTTCTAGCTTTTTCGGATTAGAATACATAATTATCTAAATAAGTCCATAATTCCTTGCTATAAAAAGAATGGTTGCATAAATGATTAAAGTGGAAAAGAACCAAAGGAGGGGAACGAGAAAAACTTGTGTGATATTTCTGGGAATTTGTGAACTGCTATTTTCTTGAATGATTCCAAAATTTTTTACCTTTAAAGTTTCGTTCCCTCAATAAAACACGAGTTTTTTTGCCATTACTTTTTCTTACTTTTTTCGGCATAAGCATTATTTATGCATGTATTTATTTATTTATTTATTTACTTAATTTATACCTGTCTATTTATGGGTTTATTTTATTTATCATTTCCTTACCCAATTTTACTTAAATATACAAGTAATGGACGAAAAGTTCTATCTTCAATAATTTTCAATGGTTCCCTTGTTGTTTCGTCTAATCGCTACTTTCATTTGATCAAATATACGAATTTCTATAATTCTTTCTGTATCCTTCCCTTCTTTCTATTCATCTGTAAGTTATTGTTTCAAACTCTTATGTCACACCCAACTTTCTTCTTTCCTTCTGTTTAAATTCACTTTTTTCATTGAAATGAAAATTTTCACTAATATCGATTATCGATTTGGTTCGTAGATGAAAAACACTGCATTGTCATTAATCCCGGGATCCATTCATGAATATTGCCAACAGGATTGCGTTAACGGAATTGTCCAGGACTTTATTCAGTGCATGTAAACGTTTTACTTATTACTTATTGTTCTAATTTTTCTTTCATGATATGTCATTTAATGAATAAATGAGATTAGTCGGAAATTTTCAAGGTGTCCTAACACATATTCATCATGTTGAAATTATATTTTAGACCCAAGAATTTTTACAAAATTTTAAGTTGTAATTATTGTTGAGAATTTTTACCTCCCTGATATACGAGAATAATGAAAAAAAGGTTAGCAATTGAGGGTACAAATACATAAGAAGTAGCACCGCTATTGCAACAAACAGGAATCATCTAATGAAAAATACCTGTTTAGTTGTCCTCCAACAAAAGCAATTGTTTCCTAACATACCACGGAATTTCTATCTTTCCAATTCCATTTATCTTGTTTTTTTTTTTTTTTTTTTTTTTTTTTTTTTTTTTTTTTTTCTAGTTCGTTTTTATATTGTGAGCAACGCTTTACACTGTGTTTTCGTCTGAGGAAATCTTTTTTTTTTTTTAGACGTTTTTCCCTCCTTAGAGGAGAATAGGCAAGACGTTTTATAAAATTATCGAAATTTTGAATATTTTTGAAATATACAAAATGAAAAATTTCGGACTCGACATTAGTTTCAAACGTTGAACTTTTCAAAATGCTATCTATGTTTTAATTGTAAGCGTGTTACAATGACGATAATAATTATGTTAAGGTCACTTTCGGCTTTCTTATCATTTTGCCAACTTTCAGTTGATTTAGCATCAATTTCAAATTTAAAAGTTTTGATATTCCTTTTTGTAAATCAGTAAGCCAAATACTACGGCACAAGTGCAATTAACTAATTACACACAATGTATTTATTGTTTCAATTACATTAACCGGCAGAATTTTTAATTAAAAATGAAGAGCTTTCTTCAGCCTATCTCCCCGTTTTGTTTCTATTATCTTTCTCGAAATAAGTTGTGGTAAATCTGAATCATCAGTACTCTGATCTTTTACTGTTTATTTTTTGAATTACTCACCTGTAGTACACCAGTTGGTAGGTTTTTCCCAACTGAGCAGCAATGCGGTATAGGTGAACAGAGCGGTCCATAGTTGTATTAAAATCATCAGTACCTGTTCTATAGTGAAATTAACCAATTCCAGCCGTATCTTTCGATGTGTCGAAATTCGTCTGTTTGTTTTCAAGTAGCGATTATTAATTTATTAATAAATTTCGAATCAAAGATGAATGGTATGGATGAATGAATCTTCGATTCGGTATACTCATAATGATGTTAAGTTTAGATTTATGATAAGATTTTAAAACTGTAGCCTAATTTTAAACGTAGAAACCGTTAAATAGAAGAAGGGCAAGAGGTGGAGAAAGGAGAAACAGCTTTTATAAGAAGGGAAGTGTTGGATGATGGAATTAGCTCAACTCATCCATAACACATTGTTCGAGACAGCGAGACTCTATTTTAGTCCCTTGTTAAGCCTAACAATTATGCTAATTGTTAATGGTTTGTATGTGTTTGGGCATATGTGTGTCTCTACTTGATTTGTATATGTGCGTGTTAGTTTATATATATATATATAAATTTTCAAAATTTTAGGTCTAGGTTAGAAGTTGGGTCATTCCATAATGGGATATACATTCACCACGATAGGCATAATTTGTTTCGAAGTGTTCTTTCAGCCAAGCTGATTTTAATATATAGTTGTTAGCAGTGCATAATATGAATAATGTTAGCCTTGGAAGGAGGTGAGGAGAAACGTTTCGTATTATCAGCCATCAGCTGGTGGCAAGTTACTAGTAGCATTAGTGATAAGTTTGTTTCAATCAGTAAGCAGTAGTCATTTATTGTTTATCGACGAGAATATTGTGTCAAAATATCTCTTGGTCGTGGGTCGATCGATTAAAATGGGACAGAGATAGGCAACGGCAAATAGAGTAGTGTTGCTACCGATATTGTATCAATTAATTATCGGTATAAATTTCTGATTTCTAACTTAATTATCAAAACGAAGTATTAGCCAGTGCAGCTTGTTGTTACTTATGGTGTGTGATATTTGTTGTGCTATTAAATGAGAATAAGAATGTACTTCTGCATTGATGACAGCTGTAACAATAACAACAATAATATCAATAATAATATTGATATTGTTAGTAATAATAATAATAATAATAATAATAATAATAATAATAATAATAATAATAATAATAATAATAATAGTAATGATCATGATCATAATCATAATCATAATCACAGTCATTTTCTATTGAATAGGGAGAAGAGATTGGCTACTTATTTGATAACAGTCATACATATCATTTAGCTAAACATTGCATCAATTCTATTTAGCGATGTTTTAATTAGCTTCACAATACATACATGTCACACATATATATTAAATAGATATATGTCCCATCAAGTTCTCTATCTTATGTATACATCTACACTACATATAACCACTGTGCAATACTTTAGTATCCCCGCACAATGATTTTTATAATTGCATTTTTATAGTCTCTCTAATTATTCAATTGAAAGGTATGAGAAGCAATTATTACATTATGAATATGACTACGGTTATCAGTCATTCAATACTCTATCTCTTTTTAAACTAAATATCCATGCATTTTCCTTTTGTTCTTCGCTATACACACTTGGAAAGTTGTTATGTCGTAGTTGTACTCTTCCAGCACTTTTAAATATTAAAAAAAAATTAACGTCAAAATATGAGTTAGTATTTGACAATTTCATCGTTAATCCAAAAAGAAAATTTCAAAAATTTGATTTTCTGAAAAGAAAGGTAAATTTTTCGGAGAGTTGCTTCCTATTTAAATGCCTTATTCTAATGACCAAAGATTGTCAATTGTAGCCTTAAAAAGAAAAATTGATAAAATTTGCATATAATTCAGAAAAAAATATGGTCCGAATTGTTGTATTGCAAAAATTACATTATGCATTTCTTTTCACACATTGTTTGTTGACCATCCAAGATGCCTACCGCCGTTCCTTTCTAAATGAAGTTTGATTCTCAAAGAAGTTTATTTTTTCCGAATGATGGAGTTTTCACCAGCCCATCCTTTCATGCATTCAATGGCATAAATCGATGAAGGTGAAAGAATGGATGTCTGCTTCAACTCCATCTTTTTTTTTTTTTTTTTTTTTTTGAATATTGTTGAATTAAGAAAAAGCGTCATCAGGTTGTGTGTGTATGATTTCTGTGGCACATCTTTAATTTTTTTTTTCGTCCTCCTGTTAGTTTTTGCGTCTTTCGTTCTTACTCTTTTCATATTTATATATTATATTTACAAAAATGTTTTGAACTGACCTGCATAATTACCTACATCTCGGATCTACAATTAAAGTTTCAAATTTCACAGAATCTTAAATCCCTCAAAATATCCGAATTTATTGGTCACTGGGAAATCAGTATGTAACATCCCGATACAGGGGAATATCTGATGCCAGATTCAACTAATAGGCATGTTTTTTAAGGTAGTGACGTTAAGCTTAGTAAGGTGATAGTAGCCTCTTCTAGTTCGCGGTGTCATGTCAAATTTTAATTTGCATACATTTGAGGTAAACTTGATAAACAGATGAGGAAATTAGCGTGACATCCGTACGGCAACTAATGATATCGTGGAATAGTTATGTTAACGTGGGCCTATTCCACCTCTTCTCCTTATCTTTTCCTCACCCCTTCTCCATTCATAGTTTACGGGCCCAGGCAAATGGAAAAGCTCCTATTCCTGGTGAGTGAATAAATGAACGCCGCTTAATGGAATTTTATTGGGAATTGTCTTAGGACTCAAGACAAGGCACGGCTGATCGAGTGCGACAAGACTCATAGACCGGCCTCGACCGGCCATATATGCCCACCATGCAAATTTTTATTATTGGCTAAAGCCAAACAAACTCTTCGACATACACACACATACATACGAACACATACATTCACGCACATACACATCAACAAGCGCAACAGACACCTCACCTTCCGTTGAATACTGCTCACGTCACCCTTCCTTAACCTATTTTCTTCTTTTTCACCGGTTAATTTCAAATTCTTTTAGCCTTTTTCCAATGACTCACAAATCGCTAATTTCTGATGTACTGAAAAGCTATGTAAAATTACCTTCAATATTTCAAATTTTTCACCTCTATACAAAAAGAATTATTGTCAAGCACTATATTCACGACGTTTCTCTTCGAAAAGATTTCTCTCACTTCTAAATGTAATCAGAAATGTTTTCAACATTTTGGCCATATCCTAACTGAAACATTCATTATAAACAATCTTCATTTTCGGAATTCGAAATTTGTATTATGTTTTTCTCTGAATACTCTTTCAGTTAATATTCGTTCGGTCATAACTTGGAATTTTAAACTGCGATGAAGTTAAAGGTCATATTACCGCATTAATTCCCATCTGTTACTTTTTTCTTTGTTTAATTTCTCGCCACGAGATCATTTGTTGTCGACAGTGTTTACTGCAAAATCATATTGAAGTTATTATTATGAAATGCATATATTGTTTTTAAGGACAGTCGCTACCAATTTTAAACTTTTGTTGCAGTGAGAAATGAATTCAGAAAAAGTGTCTCCGGAATGAACTAGTTCCTCGTTTCTTCACCCCCCTACCCTTTTCCTTCAAGCGTAGTTGATAGAATGGTTGAACTAAAATGAGAAGTTTTCAGATGAGCCGATACTACCCAATGCATTGTGTTCGGAATGCTATGGATTCCGGATAATCCTAATGGCTTCGAAATCCCTGAATTTCATTCCTTTTTGGAATTTTCGGAAACAAAAGTGCCACAAATTGACAGATTGGATTCTTTTCCTCGGATCGATCATAGAAAGACCATAAAATTTTGAGGTGTTAGTTAAAACACTACATATATTGATGTAGTTTATGGTAGATCCGATCAGGTTTTGTTCTAATTCTATTCTATTCTGTTTTTCATTTATCCGGTAATTCGGTATTTTTTATATGACTGCTTTGAAAAACCCATGACATCTATAGTATGGAATAGTTTGTGTGTTTTTATTTCGTTGTCAAATCACTAGAGGAAAAGGCTTGGCGCCGGACAGCGATGCGATCAACATCGGAAAACAACATTCTTCGACTTTCCGTTTCCCAGTAACATGATTCTTTTCGCCATACAAGCAGAAACAAAAAACTTCATTATACGGCTTAAGAACAATGTTATTGTACGTTTGAGGATGTAATGTATCATCACTTCCGGCTTGGTACGGTATCGCTTGGAATGTTGAGTGATTTGAAAAGTCAGGAGGGATTAAATGAGTTTTCTAGAAGAAAAGGGAAGGAAAATTCGATTGTCCAATTTTATTATTCAATTCTGAACTATGAAATTCTGACGAAACGAATCCCCAAAAAGTCCATCTCTCTAAAAAATCTCTGAAAAAAAAAAGCCATGCGTTAATTTAGGTCATCGAATTGTTTACATATCTATTCATTTCCTTTGAAAGGCTCTTGATACATTCTTAGATTTGTCTAGATACTATCATTGTAAATGCTATTAAAATCCAAAATGGAGGAATGAATACAGTGAAAATGATTTGTAAGTTGTGTCAGGTTACAGTCAGTTTTTTGAAATTCGTAAAATTTCGAAATGTATATAAAGGTTGATTGTGGAGTTGTTGATATTGTGAAGCACCTTGAGGGCAATTGTTTTTAGCTGGATGAGGCAGTACAATAAGCATTAGTGCAACACAGTTTAGAAGGTGGAGAAGGGTGTTTTGAAAACCTATGCGAAAGTGATTAATTAGCAAGAATTAGGGATTGTTAGAAATGTGGAACACCTCGTGTTTTATCATCTATTCATCCAAAAGTTGTACCCTCCTAAACATCTGAATTTCTAATGCCTTCCTCTTCTTAAAGCTATACATAAACTAAGCACTGTTGCTCTTCTTTCCCTTTTACCCCCTTCCCCCCCCCCCCCTCCAACCTTTACAAATAGACCCTTGTTTAATCGGCTATTCATCCAAAAGCTCGGACCAAAACAATGAATACATCATTTGTTCCCCATTTCTTCCACTCAATCTTCGCTTTCACATTTTAATGGAATTTAATTCTATCAATATTTCAGGTTTTATATGGCTCGAAAATAATGTATCCCTGAAAACAATGAATTATTTCAGTTTTTCAGGGACATATAAGAATTTATCCTTTAAGTTGCTGTCTGCATGCTTACTTTTTTTTTTTTTTTTTTTTTTTGAATCATTCAGGCTAACAGATACATGAGATACTTGTGGGTGTTCGCCATATCTTCAGGTATTAATACTCAGGGTATTAATTTTTTTGAGCGCGTCCGTTTAGTGTTAAATGTTGAATTTAATTGGAATTAGAAGACGAAAATATTTGAAATAATATTGATTACTGCCTGAAAAACAGACATCTGTTTTTCATCACTTGCAATCTTATCAGATTTTGAAAATATTCACCAATGAGAAATTGCAGTCACAGTGAATTATCCGTAGTTGAAGCTAATTTCTAGCTTTAGAAATATATAGCAGTACTCGGCTAAATCGAGATTCGGCTTTTAAAAAATAGAATTTTCCGCATTTAATCCTGTTCAGAATTTTTTAAGACTGAACAATTGTTTTTATATCAAAAATAGGTTATAATATTTGCTAGTGAATTATGTAAAATTCCTTCAGTACATCTGCTAGTTTAGAAAATTTAAGAATATGCCATATCGTTTCAATCTTAAATGTGAAATTTCAAGACTTTCCCCGTAAAAACGTGGAACAGTGAATTCGTCCTTTTATGAAATTTTATTTTTCTGTCATATTATCCTTTTTTCGATGCTTGTATGCAATTCGATGAAATAGTTGTGGTCTGATTATTTTTAAGTTTTCCATTCTTTTTTTTCAACTTCTCGTCGTATTTTAATCAGGAACTGATGAAATTAATAAGATAGTCGAACCTATTTGCAGAAATAAAAAAGGAATGCTATCGTTTGTAAAAGACTGTTTAACCTGAAATATCATTCAGTGCAATGCTTTCATGAACCTTCAAAAAAGCTTGCGTCAGACAACCGTGCTTTAACTAATCAACACGCGGCGCTATTTCATCCTGCTTGATGATTCCGGTTATAAATTCTGTCATGCTTTGGCATAAGCCATTATAGTGTTAGATTAGCTTCTTTATGGCATCTAACCGTTGTCTTTTGCAGGATGAACCACAGCCTAAAATAACTCCATCAAACCGATTGCGGGAATTGATCAAACTCTTTTCTGCACTTAGGGAAAGTTCAACTTTTTGATGCCAAATAATATCCATTGTTTTCAATTGTCTTTAACAGAAACGGAAGATTTCTTAACAATGCCGAGGCATAATTAAGACGAAGAGAATAAAATATAAATTGATATAGAGCTAGAAAAATAGGATATATTTTCATGCCTAAACATCGGTATTAACGATAGAGTTTTTCATGGAAATGGTGAACATGATTAGCACGATAATGGATAACACCGCCTTCATTCTATTCAGCTCTCTCTCTGTTCTTTCTCGATACAATGACGATTTTGATACAAATGCAGACTATTTGCACATGCATGATGCATTCCACGTTGCATTCATTAGGGATAGCCACCACGCAAATAGGGACTTGCTTAAATTCTGTTTCATTTCAGTCGGGACTTCTAGGATTCAGACTGTCTACAAAAATACCGGGTTAAATAAAGATTTGGTCAATTGTGATATCAACAATGTTTAGTTGCATGCAAATATCACTCGAACTATAAAAGAACGAAATGTTTAATTTTCGCTGCCTTTTTGACATGTAGAATATTTCACTTAGTAACTGAAATCGGTAATAGGTAAATGACTAAGTTCCTTATGATTTTTTGTTAGCCCGATTGTCTGTGAAATTTTTTTAGCCAAGTGATTGGTGTAAAAGACTCTTCGGACAGCTCAGGATTTGGATATATATCAATATTAGTGAGAGGGAAACATAAGAAATGGTGAAATTTCGATATGTTGCGAAAAAATAAATAACTGGGATTTTATGCAGTGTATGTCCAGAATTTGATACACTTTCAAATTCATGACAATTTGCGCGGTACATATCAGTCAATATTAATTTTTATATACTTCAAAATTTTTACGAATTTCAAGAAATTGATCCTGATCTGTCCTTTTATTTTGAATTTTTCTCTTAAAAAAAAAAAAAAAAAAAAAAAAAAAGAAAAAAACAATGGCTTCATACAGGAGAATAGATGGGAACTTTTTTGGGTTAAAAAATTGGGCCATTGTTATGTACAACTATATATATAAACGATTAGTTGTCATTAATTTCAAAAAGATACTTCAAATTATTTTTTGTTAAGTTCAGTTCACTTCTTTTTTCATTTGTTAGTACGAAGAGCATAGAGAAGTGAAAAAGACGATAACATTTCATTGCTTAACTTACTAAATAAATATGCATTATGATAGCATTTCATTAATGAACATTCGAAGTCTTTGTCCTTTTTTCTTTTTTTTTTTTTTTTTTTTGGACCTTTGGATTAAATAATAAGTTATTGGATATCCAATCGAGTCTTTTTTTTTTTTATGATATTGTGTTATTTCGAATCGATCCATATAACTTATGATTCGTTTTTTTTTTTTTTTTAATTTAAAATATATTGCATGTTTGTTTGTTTTCAATCTTCATTACAAAGTTCTGTATCTGCGTTATACTTCATTTTTATCCCCTTTATAGAATATTTAAATGAACTCATTTTTACTGGCTGGATTTATTCCGAATTAACAAATGTTAAGGTTGTTTATTGCTTCATTATGGAGATTGAATTTCCTAATTTTTGGATTGCTTTATTATGGAGATTGAATTTCTTAATTTTTGGGTACAAAATTAGGTTAAGTTTTGTACGAGACTATCACTTGTATTAATTGCTCTGTTTGATTTTTATTGTTAGGTAGTTCAAGGATTGATTCATCCGAGATTGAATGGTAATAAATTACACAATTTTGAAGCATATGAAAATTAGGACTTATTATTGGTTTTTTTTTTTTTTTTTTTCAAACAAATATAAATCATTAAAGTTGACTTGATTTTATCGATAGTTATCATAAATGATTAATTTATTAGAATTATCGTGTGACATTCAAGACTGTTGATTGTGCAGTCAGGTGAGAACAGATCAAAGTGAGAGGAAGAGAAGGAAAGGAGGTAATTTTGAGTAAAGACGTAAATTGATGGCCACTCAACACGTCGTTTATATATGAACCTTGAAAATCCAGGATAGGAGTGTTTATATTATACACATGAAAATAGGCTGTAATGATAATACGTTGTCCGCCTAGAGAGGAATAGCTGATGAAGTTATAAATAAAATGGATGACTGCTTATGCAGGTGTACGGTGCTTCCCCGGTATCTTTCTAGATGAATCCATCGCGTGTCACCTCAACATCCGGTAACAAATGCTCAATTGCCATTAGCCTAATGCTTTTTCCTTGTTCAGTCCTACCCTCTTCTCATCTTCAACCAATTTCATTCCCACTTTATTCCTTTAACTTCCCTTTCTTTCTTTTAGAGAAGGCCTTCGACTCGATTAACATCCATTTACCGCATATCGGTTGGCTTAGTTAGTTATTACTCTAGCTTTGCTCATTATCTACTTCCCTGGATTGTGCCAAATTTGATCAGTTAGCCAATATTGGTGGTAGCTTGATTTCTGTAAAGTTTTTCTTTTTTTTCTAGGAAAGACCATTATTTCAACCCCCCCTATGACTATGTATGTATTAATGCCATTCTTTGTTGTTCTTTGCCGGTCGTTCTTTTATGATTACCATTTTTCTACTGCATTTCAATTCAATTCCGTTCTGGAAGCCATCTGTGATCTTGTTCAAAGGTAGTTAGAACCTTTTCTATTACAAGATATCGCTTGTCTATTTTTAATTTCCTGTTTCTCAGGTAAAGATTAGTTAGAATTATTCATAGGTTCATCATATGGTAAGAATTGTGTAACAAATCTCTGAATAACCTTCACTTCTTCTTAAACTTTTCTTTTGATACGAATTCAGAATTTACGAAAATAATGAAGAAAAAAATGATTTATGCTTTGCTTTTTTTTCTTGGTTCCCTAATATACATCGTTACTTTTTAGCTAATAATTCTTCACTGCGAAATGCTATACCACTGTTTTTTGCAACTCGACAAGTTCATTATGTCATATCTTTTTGAACTTTTCCTTCCTACAACATTCGAAATTATTGAAGAGTTTGTTGTGGACATTTAATGCTTTTGTTACTGTTAATCGCTCTGAGGAAAAGTTCTTGCTTGATAGCTGAATGGTAGAGTGAATTTTAAGTCTTGATACTGCAATATCGCGTAATTTAATAGCACTGCTTTTTTGTCGCCATCAAATTTATATGAATGTTCGATAAAAACATTGTTATTATACACCTGCAGATTTAGGATGTGCATGATAATTAGAAAGTTCCAATTTTCCGAACGCGAAGAGTTCGCCTGAAAAAAATAAAAATTTCAATTTTTTATTCGGAAAATTTTATTGCAAGATGTCTGGCCGTCGTAAGACGATGCCAACAAGACTTTTGGAAACCGTGGAAACATTTTATCCGGTAACAACTGTCGAATCGATGCCAAGTACTTCAACCGCTAATGGTGTTCAAACGGTTAAGGGTACTCTGCTGATAACAGAATCAACTACACCAGTGAAGATGTCCACAGAAGAGCTTATTTTGGATGACATTGTTAAGGTAATTCCTAACTCATTTTGGACTTGAATGCTAAGCTTCTTGGATTTTCAGGATGGGATAAGAGAAATAATTTGTGAAACTTTTCAGCAGGAAGAAGTAACTAAGCATCGTACTATGAGGGAGTTCACTTCTGTTTCATCACCTCGAGTGCAAGTTGATTCGTCGAAAAGCGATGCTTCGAGCATTTCTGAACATACCAGGTTTGTATTGACGATATAAAATATCATCAAGTCACTTCCTTATTCTGAACTAATCTGATATTGAAATGATATCAAATGAGATATTTTATTCCTCTGTCTTCCAAGCAAATTCTGTGACGTACATTCAGATACAATTGTATGGACAGATTAATCGCCATATCTAGACCATTAATTAATCAAGAAATGTCTGGATCTTATATCGTTTTCCTGGTGGATTAAAAACTAAGTCCCCTTCATCTATTGTATTTCTGGTTGATGTAACATTCTGTGAACAATATTTATTCTGAAAGTTATAACTTGAAGTTTTAAGAGGATCATTAAGTTAGACTTAATTGTTGTAATTTCACTGCTAAACACTCTGCCATTAGTCCTTTTTTCGTGAGTAATAGGTAAAGCTCGAATTGAAAGATTTGAGGTGCTGCTAGTTCTAAATTGAATTTTAACAGAAATTTTTAAAAATGAAGAGGGATAAGAGGTTCCGCTGTTGTTTCATGTTTTAGAAGGAGAATTGCATCTATAAGGATACTCTGAAATCAGGCAAGCTTCAAAATCTGAACATCATTTCGTTATTTGTAATATATATATATATATATATAAGTCGCTTAACTCTGCACATAGTCGTTCATTGACTGACTGGAATTGTCATCTTACTTTTTTTCGAAAAATTGGAAATTTAAAATTCTCGTTATTTGACTTGGATGAGGACGATGAATTCATGATTGGCAGTTTACGGGAATTCATTTTTTATATTTATTTATTTCTTCAACATTTCTAGCACCATCTACGGATTGGTTACGACTCTGTTCAGGTAGTTAGTAGGATTTGAAAGTTTGCAGACAAATAGTGTTGAAATCTTATATGAAATCGAAAATTAGTAACTCCGCTAATTATGACTCTTGGAGAGTTTCGCATATTCTTAATTAATTTTACTGTTCATCTCTCTGATGAGTATATCCGATCGTACCACTTGATAACTGTTCGGAATATGAAAAGTTTTGAATGCAGTAAATCTCCGATTTACATCTTTTTAAAAAAGACATACCGTCTTTTTTTTTTTTTTTTTTTTTTTTTTTCGGTATATTTGTATGAGGTAGTTTTTCTTGAAATTATTTAGCATTTATTCACTTCTCCGCAAATAGTTATCTGAAATCTTCCATCCAGAATATTTTTCATTGATAATTTCCTAAAAAATTGAAACATTTCTCGTTTCTTTGTCTTCCGCATCGCTCTACGTTTTGTGTATCTGATGATTTTAAGCGATCTGATGTTTTTGGTAGTATGTCAATGGCGAGAGAAGCGGAAGCGCTGTACTGCGGGAGCGTAGCGGCGATTGGATGTTGTTCTATGCGGAATCCTTGGTGAATTCATTAAGATGTTGCTGATACTGAGATGAAGAGAGTTTTGCGCGTGTAAATGGAAATTTTATTCCTCACGCAACTTGCAGCGCAAGTCATAACATGCTTTAAATTTAGTCTTTTTGCTGAAATTGGTTGGGAAAGATGAAAAAGGTGTTTTCATCATTGGCTAAATCAATAATGCGCAAGTCACAACATGCTTTAAATAGTTTTTTTTTTTCGAGAACTTTGCTCTTTCGTTAATACTTAGGATAGGTTTCGATTTTGCACCTGTAATTTCGAAAAGTTTTTAAAATCTTGCATTAGTTGGTAGTATTTGCTGAGTTATCGTGAAATTTGAATCACTGATAACGATATCCCATACAGCATAAATGTAAAGAAATCGTTATGTTTACTACTCTGACCAATCAGTCAGTATCTTATCCGACTAGCTGAATTGTGTATTTGTTGTTGTGGACTACAAGACCATTCTAAGACTCGTTTTTACTGATAATGACATATGCGCGCGCTGATAAGAGATAGTGAATTACACATAACGTGGTCGCTGTCCATTCAGCTTAATGGTTAACCCGAGTTTTGTCATTTCTAAGCTTTGATAAAAGGAAACCAAATTTATGGCTGAAATTATAATCAAATCTGGTGGTAATTTGAGTTTTGTCACCTTATATTGTTGCTTTAATAGGGTTTTTTTTTTTTTTCTCTTAGCATAATAGCCTTGTATTTATTTGTAATTTCTCGAGACATTTCGAACTTTCCTTGGTGAGATAAGGAATTTGCTCCACATCTCTCCGTTAAAGATAATTTGAGCTTTTCAGGAAAAGGCTTAAGTAAAAGATACTTATTTTGTAATGTTCAAGTTGAAACAATTGTAATGGTAGTCCAACTTCCTTGATCGCTTGCAATCACAAGAGCATTTTAACCACGTGATGGCATAGTAAAGTGCACAGCTGCATTATTCGCGGGTATGAAGCCACAGTAGGGGTACAATAGATTAATTTAACTCACTACATTCTTTTTTCCTATTTCATTAAATCATTTGAAAGAATTAAGAAAAAAAAAAAACGATATCATTCATCTGTTCATGGCATCGAAATATGATACCAATCTGATCACTTTATTTCCTTTTTTCATATTACCATCGTTTTCTTTTTCCCATGTATTTGGCTGCATTTGAAATTTCATCATATATGAGATAAATGCAGCAAAGAACAATAAGCATACTTTACAGTTGTCGTGCATTACATCTGGTTGATAGCCGAGGCCTTTGATAATTTTTGGGTATTCAAGGATTGATAATGCTTGGGAAATTTTTCTAGATAATACGTTCTTTCAGTAGGAACCTCCTGAATTCTCTGGTCATCAGGTCACTGATTACTTGTCTTCCAGCACGTCAGGTTCAGCCGGAGTAACGGATATCCCGGATATCTTGGCACAAACGGAACACGGATGTCGTGTACTAATTGATGGTCACGCACTGCGTGAGGTCCTTAACAGCGTCGACACGTACGACGGCAAACTCGATCTCGTACAAGATCTTATTCGACAGGTTAGAATTTTTCCATTCGGAATTTACTTTCTTTCGTGATTGGTGTGGTAAACAGTATTTTCACCAATAAAAATTGCAAAATACGAGTATGCAAGAGTTATCTCCCTAATACCACTGTGGTGTAAGTTATTGCCGTGTTGTTTGTTTCACAGCAATAATTCATGAACTAGGAGATCGATCCATAAGCCTATGTGACAGCAATACCACCGAAACTGTTCGTTTGGCAATTATTGTATGTTGAAGGTAAGGTAACCTTCTGGAAGATGATCAAGATGATAACCTTCGAATCATTCTGTTTAATCCTTTTCTTGGTCAGATATGACTGATCGGTGAAAGTCAATTTATCCGAAAACGACCATTCCTAGATTTTGAATGTATCATAATTTTTTTTTTTCTTGTAGAGGAATAAGAGAAAATAGATTGAATGGGAGGAATTTCGCTCCAAAAAAAAAACAAAAAGTTTTTTTATTTTAGAAAAATCGGATGAATTGTCCCTTTTTTACAACCTTTTGCAAAATTTGCAATGTTTTATGGCGAAAAAAAAAATTTTTCTATTGTTTTGCTACAAAATGGCAATGGTTTATATTGAAAAATTTAAAAAAGGCAATGCCAAAATGGCTCCTTTTGTAATGTTATAAAAAAAAAAAAGGCATTTTGATGCCTATGACTGTCTGAGAAGGCTACGTTAGCAAAGCAAACAACACAATTTTCCATTGCTTTGTTTAAAATCTCATGCTACGAAGCTGTAACAAATAAGCAATGTTACTCTCTATTCTAGCCCCTTTTCTTGACCCTTACTACCATTCTGTTATCATTTGTTCAATTGGAAAAGTGGAAGAAAAGTTTGGGAATATTACTGTTATCATTCCAGCATTTACGTAGTTTACTAGATTGTTTCCAGTCAGATGTTTTTTTATTATTACTACATCGGTCCGTTTTCAACGGTTGATAAAGCAACTCACAAGCTTATTATTAGAAGATACAAAGAATTCAAGAGTCCAGAATGAGGGAAAAAGTTAAAGGAGAATAGAATACCATTGCATTTGAATTTGGTGGTGATGTAAGTTCTCTCATTCGCCTTTCCAAATAATTGTCAGTGTCGTTCATGCCATAATTGGTTTTTAATGATATAAACAAGTTACTGGAAGGATCATGAAAGATGCAAGTTTCAATGGAAATTAGAACTGTTCTGTTACATTTTCCATTACATGCTAAAATCGGTTGTCATTAATTAAATGATTTCATGACTATCCGACAAATTCTTAGATTTTTTCAAGTAATTTTAGTTGAAAGCTGTTAAAGAACGCTTGAGTTGTGGTGAAATACATATCAGTAAAGAAGATATCGAGGAGACAAGTCTCAAAGATACGGACGAATTGGTTGCAGAAGCTAAGGAGCAAAACTGCTTCCAGGTAGTATTTCCGGTTGCTTATAGGATGATGATGATTCAGGCCTAATATTACAGTGTTGCAATAATGGAAGACAGTAGATTTGGACTAAACGTATGATGAGGGACAAAAAGGACATATGAAAGTGGGTGGGGCATTTTGTTTGAATGATTGCCTATTGGGAGTGGTTGAAAAGTGCTTCCAAAAAGATTTAATACGGTCAAGCCGGGCGGCGAAAGAGGATGAGCCAAGCAGAAGGACCCAACCCTTCTACTGGTACCTTTGGCCTCATTCGGGATTTTAACTTGGTAGACACCGTAAAATTACCGTATCTTTACCATAGTATTATGTACGCTTGATGAATTTTCGCACATTTAATTACTTCAGTTCTTTCTTCAAGCCTTTCTTCACTGGTTGTTTGTTATTGGTATCCTACTAATTTTAAAGATCGTTTTCTCATACTTCTAGTAATTTTGAACAAGTAAAAATTGCTTTCATCGTATGGATAAAGTGTCTGAATTAAAAAATTTAAGTCGAAGCATTGATGGAGGACAGAATTCCTCGGGAATTCCGAAACATTCCAAAAGGAAACAATCTGTGTGAAGCAATGAGAACAGGAATTTATAAAGAGCCATACAGAACTACTTTTTGATAATTGGAGTAATTAATTGTTGGATGAAGTTAACTGCAAGGTTTGCACAAGAAGACTTACTTTTCATTCTATTATTTGCAGAAAATGTCAGCTGGGAACTTAGATGAATTGATGCTTAGGCAACAATACCTTATCCAACAGCAACAAAATCAACAACGATTGCTTGCTATGGCATCTGCTCTTCATGCTGCACAACATTCCAGCGCTGTACGATTAGGTTGCATGCTACCGTCTGGTATCACTTTTTGTTTTAAGTTTAAATGAGTTTCTTATCTTTGATATTATCAGAAGAAATTTATTCTTTCATAACGGGATCGAAATGTTGCACATTATCAGTATATAACCTGTAGTACTTACTGTATGAGAAGGCGATTATAATGGGAAGTAGTAATTATAACGATCAAACAATGAATCAGTCGGTGGGTAAATCATATGATTAAAGATTGCTGATGTTAACTAGCGTAATTTCAGTTTAGGATATCCGGACTGTTGCGAAACAGATTGATAGTTTATTGCTTTAAAGTTATATTAGAAATTTTAGTCATAAGTTCGAAGACAATTTTCACAATGAATTTCTGTGTGCAGCAACTTCTTTAATATCGCGAATTTGATGAAAACAGTTTATAGAATCGCTAAATGCAGAAAGTTATTCAGATCAGTTGGCTTAATTTGAATAATAAATGATTGTTTAGCAACAACATATGGGCAATTTCTGAATGGAACGGCAATTGGAAACGATTGTGGTGTTCTAACAGCGGCAACGGTGCTTTCCCAAAGTGTCAGTAGTCGAATGAATAATGTAACCAACCATTTGGGAACAGCGGGGGTCGATTGTACTGATCGAAATGGTTGTGAAACACCGCTGAATTTGAGCAAAGTTAAATTGAAAAGGTTTGCATATTTTAGTGCCATTTTTCATCTATAAACTTCCAAGTTTGGCAGAAGCAATTCAATATTTAATTTATGTTAAAAAATCTAAGAAATCGTAAGTTAAAAACGATGAAATGATTATACACTTAGTCCTTGGTGATTAGAACAAAGAAAGGAAGATAAAGGAATTGATCAAATATTTAGCGATAGATAGTTTATTACTTTAGCATAAAGTTTGTATCTTTTGCACTTCAGTTTTTTTAAATCAGTTTGATGAAAAAAAAAGAAAGAAAAACTTTGAATTGCATGTCTTACGAGAGGTTTGATCAGATATAAAATGAATTTAGACCTTTGAAGAGAGATCGCATAATACTACTAGTCGTTAGCGTTTAGATTATGGTTGATGTACAATTGCCAAAAAGTTGGAATCTAACTTTCCAAAAATATACTTATTGTTATTAACTATTCTATGAATTAAATCGAATTAAATATTATGGTACTTTTTGATAGTTCCGGAAGTATTGTAATTTTGATCCATTTTCTTTTGTTCTTACTAGGAAGTGATGAGATTTTTGGAATCTCTTTATGGTCGCTAAATATTATATATAAATTTTGCGGCCTTCTGTAGCCAAATCTTTTTAATTACTAAACTATGTGTTTCAAATGATGAAATATGAAAATATTTTTCCAGTCCCACAGATCATCCCAAGACACGTAAAGTAGCACTGCTGAACAGTAATACCAATTCGAAAAAACCAAGTTCACCATCTGAGCAACGGATTCTTAACCGATTACCTTGCTCTTCGATCTCACATTCTTTTGCCTCTGAAAGTAAGTGAATTCTCAACAGTGAATTAGAATGTATGGTGATTTATAGTGTTTCAATCGTCTGGTATTGATATTTCGCGTTATCATTGGTTGGTTATTGCAGTTGGTCACTCTATTTTTAGTATTTGTCAGTCCACTACAACGGGAGCAGTGAAATAGTCTCATGAAATGTCATTTTAAAATTCATCCTCGTAATTTTTTGGGAAGGAAAGATTCCTATGTTAGCATCGGTTATTGAGGGATTTTTATAATTTTGCTTTTTTAGCATCAGCTTTCACCAGTCACTCACCAGGTTCATCAGGTGAAAGCACACCTGGAGGTGTGGTGACTTCAGAGAGTATTCCGTCTCGAATTCCTGCCAAATCACCGAATCATATCAAACGTCCGATGAATGCCTTCATGGTCTGGGCACGTGATGAGCGAAGAAAAATCTTGAAGGCTTGTCCAGATATGCATAACAGTAATATTTCGAAAATCCTTGGTTAGATTTGAAATTTCTACTCGCAATGATGAAAAATTAAAACACAATGTAATCGAATTTTTTTTCTTTTGTGTGTGTGTGTGTGTGTGTGTATGCCAGTTAAATACAATCGATTTTAGAAATTGTAGATCTTCAAAATTTCAATTTTTGAAATCTTTTTATGCAGGATCGAGATGGAAGGCAATGTCTAATACGGAAAAGCAGCCATACTATGAGGAACAATCCCGACTGAGCAAGTTGCATATGGAGCAACATCCGGATTATCGTTACAGGTATCATTATTTTACTGGAAAATTTTAATTTTTTAGTTAAATTTCTATTAAAAGATTCAAGGCCTAAGCAATTTCTCAAGATGTCATGTTAGGTTTTGGTTAGTATCAAAAGGACCGTGATTCATACCGATTTCATCGTCTTCAGGCCTAGGCCGAAACGAACATGTGTGGTTGATGGAAGGAAAGTGCGTATCAATGAATACAAGAATTTAATGAGGAATAAAACAGCGGTAAATCAAGCTGGTACCACTGGTTGCTCATCTGCCACCAGTGAATGGAGTAGTGATGTTGATCAGTGTGGGACGGCTATGAGTCCTGGATCTGGCTCCAGTCGATCCTTAACAACTAACAGTAATCCACTATCAACATCAGCAGCAACAGCAGTGATACTTCCCGAGAGCAATAGTGGTGATACTACACATTCTCGATCATTCTCATCTGTCGATTTTGCCAGTCTCAGTGGCGCTACAGTGCTCACGGATCTAGCCCACCATCATCATTGCCATATGTTACAAACCGCTGAATAGCACCGTGTCATCCTCTACTGTTCTACCGTTCCATTCTTCTGCATTTTGTATCTGTTTTTGAAAGATTTTAACTTTTAAATCATCTGTTTATTTCTTTAGCAAATTTCAATTCACTTAGTGTCCAGACTGTTTTTTTTTTTTTTTTTTTTTTTTTTTTTTTTCTTCTGTGAGATTTTTGAAATTGGCAGAATTTAGGAAGTTTTATTCAACTTCTCGTTGAAAGGACCAAAATTACGCGACAATTTTAAAGCTGGTCAAAAACAACCGAACACTACAATCATTTCTAACATTTAAATGATTCCCCAAAGGAAATTATCTGAAAATCTTTTGAAAAATTTGTTTTGAATGGGAGAAATCGAAAATGTTAAAGATTTTTCAGTTAAAAAAAAAAAAAAAAAAAAAGAAAAAAAAAAAGAAAACAAGAAAACAGAATGGTACTTCGAAAATACGCATAAAGTATTGATCAAAAGTTTGATAAGAATTGTAATTAATATGTTGTGCTGTACATAAATGTTTGTGTGTTATTCTATTCCAATACAATCTTCATTGAAGATACCCATCAATCATATACGGTGAATGGGAAGCCATCGTTTGGTAAAAAATATTTTCCCTCTAATTTTTAAGAAATCAATAATTTTGAATAGTTTTTATCATTTCATGTTAACATCATGGTTTTTTTGTGTATCACTTGGCTCTACACTCCATATCAATAAGCATTTCATCATTTTCATCGTTGTGATCATAATTTTCAAATTTTCCATAGACTTTGGTGTTTTCACACTGGCGTGTTTTTCATTTTCATTGTATTCTCAATATGTATTAGCCAATCATTTTTCTTAGAAATTGACTTAGACATTTCATTGTATTTTGACCTGATTTTTTTTTTTTTTTTTTTTTCACCTAGTCTTTCTAACTGTATATTACTTATAATCAGAAATAAAATATAATGTATAATCTGTACGTTTTATTCTGAGAAAGAGAGAAAAAAGCTTTTGGGAAAAGACTTAATTGTCTCAAAGTTGGTATGATTTCAAGTGATAAAAAGTAATTTTGTAGCACTTACTCTGTAGTAAATGGCCATTTTACTGTTTTATTATTAGGTATTTCCAAGCGATAGGTTTTGTTGGTAGTTGACAGTGGACAAATGTTACTTTCAATATACGACATAGATAAATGAATAGTGTGGAAGGCAAGGTACTCCATCAATTTACAATATTTGAAGTATTGAAATGTAAGTGACCAATGTAATAATTCAACTTTACTAAGCCTTCAGAGGCATTGAAATAGCTATGAAGGGATTTTAACATACATCATTGTGTCAAGAAAATAAGATGTTAAATGATAGATGATAATGTTTGTACACGATGTAAAATCTTTGTATAATTGTTCTTTAATTTAAGTCAACGATGAAAGTGCCTCGTTTTCCTCTTTGTTGAATTTCAAACTTACTCAGCTAAACATAGAACTGAAAGGTGTTTGTAATGTAAAGAGGAAAATTTGCCTTTTTAACAAATGTTTGATCTTACAGTAAGTTTCTTAGTTTTTTGCTTACTGCTATAATTTAGAGATCAGGGAAGCATTCCAGGTAACGGAAACTTCCATAAATAATTTGCATGCTTTGAAACATGTGAAAAAATTCAATCAAATCTTAAAATTTTAACTGCTAACCGGAATATAGGTAAACAATTTAACAATTAGAGTCTATTATTTTATAGAATATCATGATTATACTCTAACACAACGCTCGTTATTGCCGGCAAATATTGTCCTCAAGTTCTACAGTACTCTTCATAGTCTTCATATTAAATATTATGTCCAGTTGTGCAATATTTCGGGATTTAATATTATTTATGCAAATCATTCAACTTTTTTGAAATTTCGGAGCTCCTTCTCATTTACATCTAGAAAAAGCACTGGATAGCATCCAAATGTGGTATAGATTATGACAGTTTAAAAAAAGTATTGGTTTTCAAATTGAGATTTTGGCTGTAAACGAGATCTGGAATCGATTTGGAATTAAATGATGAAGGACAATAACTGAAACTTGAAATGAAAAATGGTTTACCTAGAAAAACTTCAAGAGATCAATCGATTAGCACCAAATGTCAGCTCACTGTAACATGAAAGCAAAAGCACTGCATATCATGAAACGTAGTACTGATGGAATGACATAAATATGAATACCAGAATATGAAGCAACTCCGGATAACGATCCCTCTCTCGCATTTAGCAATTTATGCTGTTGTAACCAGATATCATACTGATATGGCTCTTCCACAAAATCTGCGATATCTTTTGGTAAATCATCCACAACATGGATCTTCCAGCCCATATTATATGTTGAGTAGCTCTGTAACAATTTCACTAAACATTAAAAACCAATAAGTGAGTTTTAAAATGCCTAAAGATTAGGAAGAAAACTCATCTAATTTGAAAAGTTGAACATAAACTGAATGAATGTATCCTCATTGTGGGAAAGTTACTTGGTAATAGAGAGTATCGGGTGTTTCAGCTGTTGGAGTGAAGTGGAAAGTTGCTGTTTTGGATGTTTCAATGCATTTTAACTTAAGTGAACGCCGATACTCAATGAAACTGCCGAATTTATCAGCATCCTCATCGTCTCCACCATCATGAGACCATAAACATAGGCGACCAGCTGTTTCATTTGGGTTGTGTCCAGCCACTATTTTTACTTGCTGAAATTTAGCTAAACATTTTCTAAATAAATAAGACTTAAATGGATTAAGAAATTTGAATTCAAAGATGCAAAAAATAAAAGTGAAAACCATCAAATTTCCCATAAACTAAGAAATATTCTCGTACTTCTCGTTCATCATTGGATAATTTAGCGTATCCACCAAACGGATCATCTGATATGTACAACGGATTATAAAAATCGCTTGTAGACTTATCATTACCACCTTCGACACTAAAAACATTCATCATCATTAATGCTGACATGTAAAGATTTGGATTTAAAATAATTCCCATGACACTTAAAACAACTTTTTGTTCTTAGGGTGATCGTTTCCGCTCTGTCAACAAATTTATATTTATTTCTCACTGGAGATTTCATATGCAGAAACAGCAAAATTCTTAAAAGATCTACTCTTCTTTATAATTTCGTAATTATAAAACGTGCAAACTTTTTCAAAATTTACTTGAATGTATATGTGACACCACGTTTCAAATAAATATCAGCCAAATAACCATTCACATACCACACATACTTTGCTGGCCTAGCGTGTGCCATAAACTGTAAGAGAAAAAAAGTTTCCGCTGGTTCTTTTCAAAAATCTAATCCACAATATCAACATTTCATTAAAGAACATCTCTTGTCAGAGAAGCAAAAAACTACCTGATAACCTCGTCGACCACCAGGTGGTCCTAATTGAAATGTAAAATTTAAACGATCATCTGTCCCCAGCAGTGAAATTAACGGCCAACCGTCAATTTTGGAAAGTTCTGTATCATCGAACTAAAAAATGATTAAATGAATATAATAACTGCTGAAGAGCTAGTCTAAGAATCACTAAGTTATTTTAGGATATTGGTATCAGAAACATAAATGTTCTTGTCAATACTTCAATTTGGTGGAGAAAGACGGTTGAGGAAATTGTAATGCAATGTTTGTGTCCTATATGTATTTTTGGATAAATGAAGGTTTGTTTAATCCATCTTTTTCTGATTTTCAAATATTCTTAAATTAAACGAGCCATCAAAAAATTCCACAATTTATTGGTAAGTAATTTTAATAGGAGAAGTTATGTAAACATAGCGAGTAATCTTGGAGAAACATTCGTAATAGTTTTGAATACAAGGAATTGACTTACTCGTTTCTGGGGTGGTACATAAGGAGGTATTCTTTGGGACACATTCATAATAGGTACATGTCCGAAATCAACCCGAAATTTATAGCAGTAAACGGATAACCAATCGATATGATTAATGTCGTATTCTGCAGGTAAATCTATGATTATATCCTGTCCACCTCGATATCGTTCATTCATTGCGGTTATCCTAAAAACGTGAACAGCCACTACTCATGAACTTTTCGGAATTAGAAAATTCCATCATATTCATTTTTTTCTTTTTTTTTTTTTTGCTAAATGAGTAACGGATCTCAAAAGGGAAAAACAGTTAGCTAACCCGAAATACCAAAACTCTAAATTTTGCAACTAAAATAATGCTAGCGATCTGAAACAGCAACCTAGATTTAGTTTATTATATTAGGAAAATTATTATTCAGATATTGTTAAACTTACATTCCCGCAGTATCTCTTCCACGTATCGGTACTTTGACTCCAGAATCATGTGCAACATTCGGTCCTCGACCAACAAAAAAGTAGCCGTCTAAGAGAGAATTTATGTTATTAGATCAGAAATTTTGAAATTCGATGAAATTGATAAAATCTGACTGAAAGTCCTACCTGGTGCTTTATCACCATCAAAGGTAAATCCGAAAATCTTGATTGTCCTTCTGTCAATTATCAAAATAGGCCCCGAGCCAACACTATACCGGCTACCACGTAATTCGGTAGCTAGAAATTGTGGTTTCGGGATAACCACAGTATCCGGAATCAGGACTGTGCCAAAGTTATGCTGAAATTTATCAATGCTTCTAAGGCAGAAATAATCATTACTGAAAGATTCATATTTCTAGAAGTAATTTTTTTTCAGCTTTCAAAGTGTAACAAATTACCTTCATCTTATTTTCTAGATTTGTGTATTGAAAATTTTCACTGAAACTAATTTACATATAACTAATTACCTCGAATTTAACAGATTTACCTCAAATTTAAAGCAGAATAGAGAGAAACTTTTGAATGAGCTAATTTTGTGAAGCCCAGGCAATACCAATACAACTCGTTCTGCATTCTTGTACGGACCAATTGGAGCAATCCTACAACCAACCATTTTTCACTTGAAGTAAAATAAAGATAACTTGTTGTCAAATTTTCCACTGTAAAATTCTGTTGGATTTATCTATAGTATGACGAATTTAAGTTATACAAACAAACATACCCAAATTCAAACGACGGAATCTTGAGACCGTCAACAGATGGTGCATCACTTTGATCCAACCAAAAGTATAGATCTGAAATTATTAATGACCGAAATTAAATAGGAATTATAATTGGTAGATCTTTCTTTTAAATCTCTAATAAATAAACATTCTTTGTTGAATAGTAGAAGTAATGGTAATGGAAATGAATGAATACGTTTCGCTTTTTTTTTTTTTTTTTTTTTCTTTTCTTGCTGTAGATGCCAAAAGACTCAACAATATTAAAGCTCCTAAATCCATAAATTTAAGATTTCAGCACGTGCTACATTTTCTTCGGGATTTATGGGGGAGCTACTTCATTGATTTTTGATGCTTCATTTATGAAATGATTATTCGTCTAAATCATTTAGAGGAAGTCTTACAGATAGATTAATTTTGCATAGTATTTCAACTGATTTTTGATTACATTACAAAAGGAAGCCGCAAAATGCATACTTGTCATTGGATACTATGCAATTAAATGATACGCAAGCGAGGAGTAAATTCAATTATCCCAAACAGAGGAAACTAATTCACGACTCCTAGCATCTCATCAATTTCAAATTCTGATAGCAACTGTGACATAAGCAAAAATGTCATCGGCGTGAACAAGGAAATGAAGGATTAAAAAAGGAGAGAACAGAAGGATGAAAATTAAGCGCTGGATTATAAGCAAAAGCATAAAGTAGATTAGAGCATAAAGTAGATATTAAGAATGTATGATGCTCTTAAACCGACGAAATCTTGCAAGCCTTTTAATGTCCTCTCACCTGCCGTAACATTTCATCCAAATGCAACTTGAAAAAGCGGAAAACGGATAATGTGTATTCTATCTCATTAAACGTATTGGAAGATCAAAACACTTTACTACAACGAATGATAATGGGTAGAAATAGAATGAAGATAATAGGTCATTTTACATTTTCTTTTTTTTTCTTTTAAACTGAACTGAATGTACTGATGGTAGTAAATATTTGATCAAAAAAAAAAAATAACTGAATGACAAATGCAAAAATTGACATTATTCGTCACATAAAAATCAACGATTATTATGGTTCAAAGATCATGAATTCAGTGCTACTTCTGTACTGCTAGCTTTGTAAATCTGAGAAATAGAAAAAAATTAAGAAATAGTTCACTTTTAATTCCAATATTGAGTGAATCTTAAGAATGTGTTCTTTTATAGGGCATGATCAGTTCATATCGAGCTACTCTATCTGAGACCTGTTTATATTAGTGAACTCAGAAGTTCCGATTTCCATCATGAACTATCTTAGTGATTCTGTAAATCGGAAACTTGAAATCTTAGAAATTATTTCTGCGTCTTATTTACATACTTATCACACACATAAGCATCAATTTGATGATAGTGATACAATTAATAAACAATTAACACGACAATTATAATGAGTTAACAATGAACATAGGCATAATAGAGGAATATAAGGTCGAATTTTTGAATTAATATTGGAAATTGTAAATTACTAAAATTAAACTCGACAATTTTGCATAAAAATTAAAATGAACTTATACATTTGCACCGCAGGAGGTCAAATGAGTACCCCATTCTCATCTCCTCCCCTTCCTATTCATCACAGCAGATCATCCATTTATTTAAACGCATGAATTCATCCGTTTAATTCTTCTCATTAATGTAGATTTCCGACTGACCCAATTTTGAAGCCTGCATTGGAAAATATCAATATTCATCTTGAAGTATCACCTTCCAAAGGCTTCGTTTTTCTAATCAATTTTCTTCTTTCTGATTTTTAATTTCAATCTACTTGAATACATTTAAATAATTAAAATCAACAATGAAGCTAAAAATAGATGGAAAGTATTAATGGGAATTTACTATGGTTCTTCAGAAGATCCTAAATTAATTTTCCGGAAATTTTTGAACATACAGAAGATGAATTACGGAAATGGAGATAGACAGAGTTCCAGAATGATTGTAATTTTAAGACGTGCACTGAAATTTAACTCACCTGGTGCTTTGCCATTATAAGTAAAATTGATGATTTGCAAAGTTGTTTCATTTACGATATAAACTCGTCCTTTAATATCTGCATCTGATGGATCGGGTAATTCACCAATATATACCCCATATTCAGGATCGTAGGAATTAATTGTTAAGTTAGAATCAGCTCTTGCACCTGAAATGAACTTCTTTTGCAAATGTTCACAACTGGAGATATTTTTAACATTGATTTCTCCACTTTATATTAAATAGAAGAGCAGTTGAAGGAATCCATTCAAATATTTAATGGTTCAATAATTACAACTTTCAAAAAAAAAAAAAAGGTATTATTGTCCGCTTGGGATCATTTGGATGATAGAAGTACAATTGGGAAATTCTTGAAATACCTGATAAAATTGCTAAGAAGCAAGCAAATAAATGCGAGCGAAAACTTGATACCATGTTTAACTCTGAAAGTAAAATGAATTTGGTAAATAAAACTGGCCAGAGGTAAAATGTTCATCCTCTCTTTTCGAATGGAAAAGAAGAGGGAAGGAAGGAGGAGGAGAAAAGAAGGACAAGAAATACGATCTATATATATTGATGATGAAGTGGCTGGATGACATTTGCTGTGACACGAAAGAAAACATGGAAAGAACATGGGGCAAGGTCAAGCATACATTGGAATACAATATACTGTGTAAGAAAATCTTGTAAGAATTCATTTTTTAGCATTAAGATAGAAGTATTTACAATTTATTTTAGCCTACACTGGGAAGAAAGAAGTTTTAAAAACATCATCAAACTGGTACCAATAATTTTTTTTTTAAATTTAACTTCAAGTTTTTAATTTCCTCATATATTGATTAGTTGAATTATTCATTTTCATTATCAAGCAACAACATTAGCGGTCATTATTCATCACAGAATATCCAACAAACTATTGTTATCGATTGGAAAAACTTTGCTTTAAAAAAGAGAAAATAAATTGTAAAAGAGCATAAATCATAAAGCAATTAAATGGTCACAGTAACCAGATTGTATCACTTTTCCTTTTCATAATGTTATTTTCTTGTGTTAATGTGAACAACCTATGATTCCAACCTTTCAACAACAAATACTATTGTGCTTTAGAAATTAGCAAAAATTTTACAATTATTGAAGCCAGGGAAAAAAGGTTAGGGTGAATTTTTTTCACAGTGACAAAATTTTTTTCAGATCGTTTTCAAAAAAAAAAAAAAGAAATAACAGTGTAACATTTCTGATCATAAAATATTTCAGTAAAACGTTGAAGTATTTTTCAAAATTTGCCCTTTATAAAGTAAATTAATTTTCCAAATATTCATTTCCCTATTTACGTCATACTCCATATGGCATAAAAATAATGGAAAAGGAAAAAGTGGATATATTGGATAAGAGTGATACATCTGTTATTCTTAATTCAAATAGAGTTCATTCCTCCATCTGTTTCCACAAAACGTACTCTTCGACGAACAACGGGGTTAACGAACCGTATCAAGCCAGTATCAGTTCAATAATTTCACTATACATGCCATGTTTGCTACTGTTTTTTAGCTTTTAATACATGAAGTAATAGCAGTTATTATTGTCATGATATTATAGTTCCGATTGTTATTGTTGCCTCCGATTCAAAGGGTTATTTTTCATTACGACTATTTTAAGCTTATCAAGGACTTCTTGTAGAAAAACAATCCATTACAAAAATACTGAAATTTATTTTTATGAACTTGAGAAAGGAAATAATTTCGCTTGGATTTACACTCAAATTCTACCCTATTCAATAGTAAAATACTCATCGAAGCTTTTGATTTCAAAGCACAATAAAGTCCTAGCTGAAAAATAAACAAATTTGGAATGCTGATGCAAGAAATACTTTTGTGACAGGAAATTGTAATTCAATTCTTCAAGTAATTTTCTCTTTTGGAGAGATAACATAAAGTGCATTAACCTCATGTTGAATACAAAATAGGAAAAAAGACAACACTCAGGAAGTTGTAATTGTTGCAAATTTGAGGAAAAGGGATTTATTATATACTTTTTTTTAAACCACAATCATTTTTTTACAGGAAAGCAATTATTTATTTAAAAGAGAAAAATATGATTGATACGATCATTTAAAAACAAATAAAAGTCGATTGCTATATATTATTGCATTTCTTCTTCAGAAAAGTTGAGATGAAATTAATTTAACCAATAATAAAATTATATGCCGGTTTAAATGATTCAAATGAAGTTACAACATTTTGAGAGTCTGGAAATGTGGAAAAATTTAATAAAGTTAATAATGTCGAAAACTTTTACTGCGAGCACTTTTTTGATTTCTAATTATTAAAAAATTTTATGTTGTTTCAAGAAATGCACCATTCTTGAAGAGAAAATTAAAATCAAAATCATACAAATATGGAAATCTAACCTAACGAAAAACATTGTGTTACGAGAAGTTAGCTTGGAAAGGATAATGACCGATAACAATGGATAATCCATCATTTACTGTATCCGAATCGCCATTCTTAACCTTATCTAGTTCTTGCTATCAAAATTTCCTTTCAATCGCTTCATCTTGGATAAATATCTCCCCGAACGTCCCAGTAGTAACGTTTTTAACTTTCATACCGTTCCGCTACTCAAGGATTTGAGAGGAAATAAAGCTTTTAAGCATTTATTAACGTCTTAATTAATTAACAACGTGATTGATATTGAGTCGATTATTGTTATAAAAGCAACAAATTGGAAGAGATTAACTATGATATTGTTGTTTATGCATTCATTCTATTCATTCATTCATGCTCAGATAGCGAAACGATCACTCCTTTCTCCATTCTTTCTTCTCTCTTCCCTAATTTTCTTGTGAAAGATTAATTTGTCTAAAACTCTTCTGATAATTAATTTAAATTCATACCATGTTTCGCTTTCAACAGGATTTACTTCTTAAATCAATGAAATAAAAGAGTTTCAATTGAGACAAACAAAAAATGCATATCAGCTGAGCAACAATTCTTGGCTACTTATCCAGGCAAGAGATTAATTAGCGGTATATCTTCTTAAACAAACACCATTAGGAACGATATACGCATGAAATAATAAATTGCCTTATGCAAATTTGATTTTCGGTCACTATGTCTAAATGACATCGCCATGAAATTTATCGCCGGGGAACCATTTCGAAATATTTGAATAAAATCTTATGTTAAACCAACATTAAGTCGTAAACCTAGAAATAGATTTTGTTAAAATTTACTTTTAAACCTATGGTACAGAAAATACATTTACCACAAACAATAAGTAAAATGAATTAATTTATAACAATGATAATAAAACAGTTTGAAAGTTGAATTCCAATTGAATTCAGTGAATAAAGTACTAATTGATGAAATATTTTAAATTTCGTAATATTATATCGATCAAATGCAAATATTTTGATGAAATGGGAAAAGCATCCGTAATAATCATTGCAATTACACTTAAGTGTGTAGGGTGAGAATGAATTTTAGATAAGTTAATTGAAAAAGCACACAAGACATCCAAATTTTAAAAGTTGAAAGGGAAGGTAAATGTTATACAAATAAAGGGCACATAATACATAAGCAGATTTCAGGAAACGGTTTATAAAAAATAATTGGTCCGCTCCAAAAACGTTGCAAGAAGAAATAAAGGTTTATCGATCGATGTTCAATTTCCAAACGGTCATTAATGTAAAAATGTCAAATATTGTAATAAATATTCTAATTCTGAATTACGGAATTCAAATCAAAATGACGATTTCAATATCAAAGCACTTTTACCTAACTATTAATTTCTATTTGATCCTGGATACCAGAAACCTGAAAATTTCTAAGAAGTACGACTCTACCTTTTTTAATTGGCTAAATTAAGGAAAAAGTTAGTTCCCAAACTCTAGTTGAGTACAATGTTTAAATGTTAATTTATAAAACCTCAGAACATATCCCATCTAATCAATAGCTACTTCTCATAATTAAATCTGGCAAATTTTAATCAAATTTTTAGGAAGATTGCATACATTTTGTAAACCGCATAGTAATGATATTCCGTGAGCAAATGATTTATATATTCTTTAAAGATTTCAAACTATCCTATCGTTAAAAACAGCTTGTTTGAAATGATTTATTTTTCAATCATCGATAAACAAAATAACTAAAAATTAAAAATGATTATAAGGCTACCGTGTTGTCTGAATTTTTTTTTATCATCTTGAGTTGCATAGTTTTTCTACTTTTAATCCTCAATTGGCAAATTCAATCGTACACACTCTTAGAAGTTGTCTATAGGAAATCCAGTTCTTTTCTTGAAATAGTTACAGGTAAAAGCTTCTAACTCAGAACTAATCATTTTTCAAATTAAAATAAATTCCGTGAAGATGGTAAGATGGACGAGGTAAAAAATCGAAATATCTCGTTTGCATTATCTCTAACATCACTAACAAAACAACCGGATTATTTTGACCCAGAAAAATTTTCTCAGTCAACAAAATATAAACAATTCATACATGTCCAGAAAACTAAGATTATGCAGTCTTCCAGTCCTTCATCATCAACTTACCGTTTCTTCTTATCCTTTGTTCTGAAAAAAAAAAAAAAAAAAAAAAAAAAAAAAAAGCAAAAAATGAAAAACCAGAACTAAAGTGCTCAAAATGATTTGCTATATACATGGCAGTGGAAGTCGTCGAAACGGGCAAATCACAAGGACAGAAGCATTGTCCAATTGAAATTCAATCAATTAAAAAAGAATTTCTGCAGTTCAAAATATTGCAGTTGTATGTGCACCTTTAACACAAATTTTTTCATGCGATATCAATTTCATTCCTAACACTGATAATTAGTAATTATTAATTTTGCTCTCAAATGATGATGAAAATTTCAAAGACATAAAATAAGTTAAAGGCATTAAAATAGCAAGAATTAGCGAACAACTATTTCTTACCATTAATGAAAGTGATCTGTAAGAAGTGTTATCACTAAAAAAAAGAAGAATCGATGATAGTTCCAAGTGATAACAATAATGAACATCTTATCAGCATTAAAATTTTTATAGTGAAATTGGAATTTTGCAGTCAATAATAAATTTCAGTGCATTTTTAAAGGAATGTTTCACAATGACACCCATCCAACGGTAATAACGACAACGATCGCAATTTTATGCATGATTGCCAATTTTACGTATGCTGTTTGAGTGCAGAATGTTTGATAATATACATCAATTATATAGATAAGAAACAACAGACAATATACATACAAGTACATCCACATACACATACACACACATACATACATACATACACATATTAATATATACAAGTGATATTGTTTGATGACAATTATCTTCAGCTGTAGGAAGATAACTTTCAAAAATTTTAAATTAAGCAATTTGTATCGAAATCGGTTTTAGGGCAGAAAAATTCAAGTAAAGGGTAAGGAGGACAGAACTTAAGCAAAAATTAACACTACATATCATGCAGAGCACTGTTTTCTTTTTTTTTTTTTTTTTTTTTTTTTTTTGTATGGAGAGAGAGAGAGAAAGGGAGGAGGTATGAACTTTACCCTTTAGAAGCCTTAAATTCTGGTGAAATAGAGCAGTTCATATATTTACGGTAATGGTATGATACCGGATGTGTAATGTTTGTTATGAAAAGCGTATCTATCATCAGTATCAGTCGGAGCAGCGACAATCGACAATAATTTGCGTAATGAATGATGAAATAGGCAGGTAAGGGAAACAAGCAAAGCAGTCAATGTGAATTGCAATAGAAATGTATGTAGATTTCTTGGAATAACAAAAAAGAGAAGAAGATTAGATGGAAATAGAGATAAGTTTAAAGGAAGAAAGGACGAGTTCTAGGGGGTAGGTAGGAGGAAAGCAATGTCGGAAATATTGAGGGTAACAAAGTGATGGCAATTTTAAGAGATGTCCCCGACTATTAGATTAGTTGTCGTATTTCGCTACAAAACAGCTGTTAGTTAGTTATTATGAATTGATTTGTTCATGTAACCGTTACTCCATGATGATTGTAGTAGGGGAAAAGAAAAATAAGTTGACCGAATTTCATTATGAATTAAAAATTGAAATTTTTCAAAAGTTTACCAACAAATTTTCACATGATAACTTCTTCAATTCAAATTGAAAAGATGGTCTTTTTTAATAAAAAAAAAAAGGAAAAAAAGAAGAAAAAACAAAAGCAATGGCTATCTTGATTATTTTTAGCGATTTGTTGTTGAATGATAGTGGGTAGGTAGTTCGATAACAATCCGGGATAAAACAGGTCATCTCAATTTCTTACTTCCCAAAGCAACTCAGTTGGTCGTATTCTATCAAAAAAAGGAAATAAAAAAATCAAGAAAAAAAATCATACATCACCATTGTAATTATTATTAGTCCTATAATTATTGTTTATAATCATTGTAATTATTGAGAATTTTAGTTATTCCTTGAATGTTTTTGTATTTTAAAATGTACTTTTAACTCGAGAAAAAAAGAGAAAATTATCCGACAAAAAGAATGAATGACGAGAAGTTTGTTACAGAAGAAGAGAAGAGAAAGGAAGAAACGAAAAAATCGTAAAGGTTATTCAGTCCGATTAGATATTTCGAGCAAGCATTTGACAAATAGTCTTAATGTTTAATTTCTGATATTTACATGATTGTCGTCACCTACACCATCACCATCACTATAATTGTCATTATCTTCATCATTATCATCATTATAATTTTGCTATACCATCCTGCTGAATTATGTATTTTTAAACACGGAAATATTTCGTCATTTTTGCTTCTTATTTCGATTATTTCGAATATCACATAAATGAATTTAAATCATTTTAAAATAAATTTTGGACTCAGCAATTTTCAGGAAGAAAACAAGAAATTACCAGTGAAATCACTTATTGCACTAAATATCAATCAAAAGAGTAAAGTGTATCAATGAGTCATTGCTGGCAGTGCTAGATTGTTCTCACAAGACTATAAAAGAGAATTCCCCACGGGATTTACATTTGTCCGAAATTCCTTTCTTGCATCGGATCTATTCGGAAACTCAATCTTCATGCATTATAAATATCGGCCAACTCAGATGTTAGCCAATTTATTGCAGAAGATCATCATCTAATTGCTGAAAAAACCATCAGATAACTACGATGGTAAGGGTCATCTAACATATCTGAATAGAACAGTTAGTTTAGGAGTCATTCTTGTCAATGCTTTGTGGGAAAACTGAAAAATAATTACATTTGAAAAATATTAAAACATGAAGTGTGGGTTCTGGTGACATGTGCGCTAAAAAGGTTAATGAAACAACGCTACGTTACTCAATACGAACATACAAAATGAGTAAGGACAGATTATGAGGTCATTCGAAGATCTATAAATTTGGTCAAAAATTTCCAACAGCTGTAGAGCAAAGAGAAATTATTTAAAAAAATAAAGACAAACATAAAATAATCTTATCATATTTCCCTGAATTTTATTTTTAATTAAAATATTTTGGGAAATCCTCACTTTAGCACAGAAGTATTAAACAACAGATAACTTCTTTAGTTAAAGTAATAACAAATGGAAGATAATTTAAAGAAGAAGAGATGAATGAGATGAATTAAGGCAAAGTTATTTCGATGAGATTTTGTCCGTTCTGTTTATTCCCACCTTATCTACCACATTACGAATACACTTATTTTAGATCAAAACAACAACAACAACAACAAAAACAACAACAAACAAGAAAAGCAGTACCGAAACAAAAAGCAAACTTTGGATTGCAATAGAATGTAAAATAATAACTAAAATTTTTTTCATCAGGCTTACTTTTGTAGTAACTTCTGAAAAACTTTATTAGACTAAGTTAAGAGTTAAGTCGGTTAATAGTGGTCTATTAACAGTTATATGAAATAGCAAACATTATTTTCATTGAAAATAAATGCATCACGAAATTCATAAAAACAGCACACAGACAAACAATATTGATTCAGTTTGAAAGTTTGTATTACAGAAATCTTTCCGAAGAGAAGTATGGGAAAGAGAAGATCTAAGATCCAGAAATTTTCATATAATCATAACGATGACATTTGTACTTCGTTAACGTTAAATTGACAAGTAACTTTTTTTTTTTATTCAAAATACAATTTTTGGAACATTTGATTTGTACATTAGCATAGTGAATGATAGTGGGGAATGATGGGATAAATGATAAATGAGAAGATGGAGAAGAGAAGGAAGATAAGGTTCGTTAAATCAAGAATGACAGGCAAACTGAACTACTCCGCCTAATGTCACAATTGTCTAGCTGGATTTCCCTCAAGAAAACTGTCATAATTCTATCGGATGTATAAATCATTAAGATTAATATAATGAGTGAATCATTAGCAGTTTGCAATGAATGGGTTACCATATTATACTCATTACATAGTGCAAGTAGACAGTAAGAGTTTATGCGATAAAAATTTGAACTCAAATTATTTCTAGAAAATTAGCAAATTTTCGAAATCATAAACTTCCTCTCTTTCATCTCCCCAGCACTCTTTTCTGGCACACATTTTTAAAATTTCTGAATTTCAAATTCGAAAATTTTCAAAACACTCAAAAGTACTTCCAGCAAATTCATACACCGAATTAATGGTAGAAAGTATAAAATAAAACGTTCCATTTATTCACTTTTATTTCCTCAATCAATGATATTAAATCAACAAAAACCAAAATTCAACTAGGAGACTGCTCTCAGATGTGGTCACCAATCACTGGTCATCACTCTATTATATTAATAATAATCCAATTTTGTCCAATCACCACATTTATAACTTCATAAAGATGCAGTAAATCAAAACGAATAATTCCGCATACATATAATAATCACTCTGAATTTGAAAAAAAAAATTACTTCTCTTTCCTAGCTGACAAAGTTCTGTGTAAAATTTTCACTTTTTATTTTATCAGACATCTGTTTTTAACCCTTTGCTCTCTAAAATCTCCAAAATTTGACTAAGAAAGTAAAAACGTAAAAAAGATAGTTTAAAGAATACAAAATATATATTAAATTTTCCTCGGACAATTCATATTTATGCGAACGTCAATTATTATCCTACCACAGTGAAATATTGCGCTCTCCTAATGATCAGAGGACATCCGTCGTTCTTTGTTAAAATCTCATGTGAATCATTCCCTTTTGATAAATGATATCTAAAACTCATTATCATGATCGTTATCCTTTTGTATCACATCTGAAAAAAAGCAGATGAAATACATTACTGCAATGGAGAGATTTTTCTAATGAATAAAATATGGCACAATTTGCAAATCTTTAGCGCAGTGCTCCCTCTGTAAATTCGAAATTCTGAATTCCGAATAGTTTGAAGATTTAGAAGAAAAAAAAATGAGCTAATTTCTGTTAAGATTTGAGTCGTTTCAAATTTCTGCCACATCTGGTTATCTTCTGTTAAATCAAAATTAGGTGGAATTTCATTTTCACGTAAGCGTATCAGCGTTTGAGAAATTAGATCAAATCAAAATCGATTGAATTTATTTGGCCTTAGTCACTATCAACAGCTATTAAATGCTACATATTATTTGAATTTTATCTGATTCAAAGCACTGTCTTTTGATGAGTAAGTACTACCATCAAAAATTGGGTTGGGTTAAGAAAAGAAGAATATTGCTGCTAAGATATTGAAGTGATAAAATTAGGGCTAATGAGATGGTCCATGGAAAAATCAAACTGATAACATAATATTTCCGATCTAGATTAAAATGAATTCAACTGGGTCAACTACTTTTTATCAATCATGTTAAATAAATATTACATCCAATTCACCGTAATAATTCTAACAGTCGTGTGACACTTATTCTCATAGAAATTATATCCGAAATTCTGTGGACTCATTTTTTCTCAATATATGACTTTTCATTGTAAAATTCAAAAAAGGAATACTGAAATGGGGTCAGACCTACTCATTCAAATTCGAGCCTGCGAAAGAGGAAATCTACATGCGATATACACGTAAATTATTCTTAAATGAGTGGTTTAGGCTTTTGGATCTACTTTCAATATTTGAATCAATGTATGTAAAACAGAATTTTAACTAAATGATTTCATGATATTACTTCCAATTCATAACTGTATAACTTAATGACTGGTTATCGTCATGTTCTGTCATATCGTTAAAACTTAATTTATGTTTGTTTACATAATTATACAGCTTCTAAAATTAACTGATATAATCTACTTATTTTGCGATCATCGATATAAATCAAGCAAATATATGTGACTAGAAAAGATAAACCAATTTTTCTAGCAGAGCAAGAAATTTGGAATGTCGAATCACGGTGGTAGCAAGTTGATGATATCGTCAAGAATGTAGGGTGTCAACTGATGGCGATTAGCCCCGCAGTAGACCCCTTGTTCGATGTTGCTGGTTATGTTCGACATTTTCGAAAATTATCGCACACATTGGCAAGTAGAATATAGAAATTTTATCAGTTTCAAATGCAATAAATTCATCAAAAATTTTCATATTTAAATCATTCATATATTTCCGGATACAGGGATAGTATTTAGCTTTTATGAATCTTAATTGTATAAATTCGTGAATCTAAATTACGTTAACGAAAACGTTCGAAAAAGCGCTTGCTGTACAGTATTGCAATGATTATAATTTTTTCTTGTGTGGAGATACGCTGACAGCAATATCATTTAAAATATTTCAAAGTTTATGATCATTTGAAAGCACTTCCACAAAGATTACATATTAGATCGATAGAGCAATAAAAAGAAAAGAATTACCGATGTTATCGAAGAGAAGAATTAAGGATAATATTCACTAAGATAAATGACGCATAAATCAACGGGAAAAAAATGACGTAAGTATCGTCATTCATATTTGAGTAGCATAATTTCTACAACATGAGATATAATTCGTTATTCTTTACTCATTCTATAAGTTAGTTCTGCTCTTCGATGAAGCACAACAGTTCCCAGTCATCTTATTTAGTTCGTCTGCCGAAAAAACCAAAAATAACAACAACTGCAACACTTTATCTCGTAGATTTCCTATAAGGCAATAACGTTTCTTATTTTGCGTTCTCTTTGTTGACGATGTTACATTTTCATATTGTTATTGGCAGTAGCCAATGCAGTCCAAGAAGCCAAGTCCAAGGTACTACCATTATTTTAAGTGTTCAAAATGGTGAGTTGTTATTTGTAAGACCTACTAGTTACTGCACTGATTTTGCTATTACGAAACTCGAGATAAGTATTGAATTTTTTCATTTTCCTGAAATTAAGCAAGGTATAATAAGGTGAAAAGAATATTAGAAATAAATTTATAACATCCTTCTGCAGTCGATGCATCTATACTTATATAGTTGGTATCCCACAAAGAAATTTGCATTTGTATTTCGCTAGAAGGCTAACCAATCGAACTATGAATATCACAGATATTATCATCTGTTAGACAAGCATGGATTGATCAATGCCAATCTACTAATGCTCCACTTGAATTCAATTTACCCTAAGCCTCTTATTACCCTGGCTCAAATATTTCTTTTAAGCAATAAAAAATCATTCATAATTTTTCAGATTACTTGCAAAAGAGAAAGTTTCCTGTTATCCGCATCGTCAAGTATTTAATAATTATTGACATGTAAAATTGTATAAGAATCGCTGATTACATTTTCAAGAAATTATTCTAACTTTCGATGTTCGTATCGCATCGCTAACCCTCCATATTAATTTCTGCGATCGAAACAAATTTTCTTATACATAAATAATTCCTTGTATCACTCTTTGCTAAACCTTCTGAACGTTTCATTTAATCGTTTGTTTAATGCTTTTCAATTTCTTTTCTTGGTGTGAACTTCAAGAAATTTTGCTCAAGATATAACAGTAATAACTTCCAGCTACTTATTGCTCTTCAAAATCCAAGTAATTTGCTAAGCATTCAATTCCGAACATTGTCGATCTCATCTTATTCATTCTAATTAATCATATCACTGAAAATCGTTAGAAAAGACAAGCTAGCAACCAAACTCTCAGTAGTACTTCCAGTTGCTCAAAACTGCTGTGATTAGTTTCTACCGCAGAATGCGTACATTTGTAACAATTCACTCATCATAATGGGCTCGAAATTTAATTTGAGACAATTCGCAAGAACTTTTCACAGAATTGAGCAGTGTTTCTTGCTTTCGTATTCTGAAGCAAAATTTCCTAAGTGGATCTTGACCTTTTCAACTTTCAACAACATTTCTTCAGCAACTTCCTCATGTGTCATCACCATTCAATTGTTGATAACCTGTAATTTCGTAATCATCTCAGTATCCATATTTCAATAATCGTCGTAATTATTATCTTCATAACCTCTTTTGCTTCAGCGATCTAAAAGTAACGATTTGTACGGATCAACAAATTCTACGGAATATCAATCAGAGAAATAGTTTAAAGTCTAGCTATGCACTTTTCTTGCAGTGATTTATCGAACGCGCGATGAGCCGTCAGAAAAATAAATTATATACATTTGTCAAATGTCAATACCATAGACTATTTTCAACATTTATTTTTCATTTTCAACATAATAGCTCTCTTGGGCTTTCAATATTTGTGTCTCGTAAGTTATCACTGTCGTACGGTACTCAAGTGTTTCAGTACTATTATGACATTTCTTCTTCTTTAGATTGAAATGCGCTAAATCACTTGCTAAACCAGTTTTACTTTCATTTAATTTATAGAAATTAGTCGCTCAATGCTCCAATTTGCGAAAAATCCTTTCTTTGCAATTTTTTTTTTTAACAGTACAGCTTCTCAAATGATCAAACTTTCTTGAAATTTTTTAGAATGAGAATTTTCCTACTTTTGATTAGTATTTGTTTTAATTTTTGATTCATCCAAAATGTTTTCTAAAATTTTATGCTTTTTTGCGAGAACATACACTTTAGTAAGGGAGGCATCTTTCAACTTTTACGCCGAAATGGAAGCATTAAAATTCCATTGCCTTTCATTTCTCATAGTTTAAGGTACTTCCAGCTTTCTCAGTCTTCATCGACAACAGTACTGTGCTTCTCAATTGAGGAGCCTTTTCAGATCATCTGCTTCTTGAGGCGTTCTTGACGTAGCTACACGATAGTACACTATGCGCTATGAACAGTTAAAAAAAATCACATCAATTAATACTTCTTTTTAATTAGCATCATTGCTGTACTACAGTAATTTCTTTTCTAAACTGATTCATCACCATGTTCAGCTCCATCATTAAATGTGTTAAAAGAAGGGTAAACCTAGCAAGGGAAAAAAAAACTGATAGCATCAGCAATTCGAGAACGGCGATTTTTTTTTTTTTGGCGTAATCTTTTCCTAAAAATCATAAGTGAGACGGAGAAGATCGAGAGGAAAGAGAAAAAGGGTGAAGTTTTGAAAATCTCATCAATTCAAACAATTCATTTGGCTAAAGTGTTGCAGTCTAAAATAAATCGATTTCATTTCATGAATCAATCAGTATATTGTTTATAATAGGTAATGACGGTTGTTGAATGTATTATGGAAATTCTTGCACGAGGCCTAGAAAAGAGAAAGAAGAGGCCAAATGAAATGGTCCCTGCCCTTAGTTCTTTCCATGGCATAAGTCTTTCTTATAATTCAGTATTACTTCAAGTACATTAACTTGGGACCAGACACATCTTACAACTGAACAATGGAGAAATTCCCAACATTTCCTGAATTAATCTTCCTCTTTCTTGTACCACATAGATTTTCATATTTTTGAATATTATAACAAAAATCTTTGATTTCCAACGGATTTAAAAAATTAGGAACTAACGAAAACTGAATGGATGCTAAAAATTGAGGAAAAAAATTTTATAAATCTTTTTGTAACAATGATAGCCAAATATGCAGATTCTAGAATATTAAGTTTCAATGAGAGAAGAAAACTATCATCGATCTGGATTATACATAATCTCCTGCTCAATCTAATGAATTTTATGCATTTTAAGTTTTAAACAGCTTGTTGATTAAATCAGATGGAAAGATAAAAGATGAGCGATAATGGTCTCTCCCGCCTTTCTTTCCCTATAATCATCCAATTATTCATCTATTATCCAGTAGCGATCTTATAAACTTTAAACCTCTCTTTATGGACCACAGTTTATGGATAGATCCATAATACCTTTATCAACCGCTAAAAAGAATGAGATGAATGTTAGCTGCATAACGCTTTTCTGAGATTAAAATTAAATTTAAGAGATTATCAATATCACTAATAACCTACTGAACTATTCTAAACAGTTTTACAAAAAATTTAGCGAGATGGGAATATCATTAAGCCTTATATTTTATCTCAAAATTTCTATGATAGTTTTTCTCAGTTTCATGTTTGGTTCACATACTTAAATCTACCTTTTTTTTTGCTTCAATTTGTCGAAATATACTTACTGTTTTGGCGGTTTCCTCAAAAATTCCGATTCATTGCAGCGAAAATTGCTGATGAAATCATAAAACTTAACGTTAAATATATTATTACCATATTTTGAAATAAAGGAAATATTTTAGCAAAATGCATGCTTGACATTTAAATAGTAATTAATAAAGTGGTCCTTAAAGCTTATTAAGTTTATTTAGTATTTGCATTTATCATATTATCATTCTTAGACTGAAACTTATTACCATAAATACTACTCTTTAAAAAGGGAAGACACCGCTGGTGTTAGTCATCAAGACAAAACATTTAAAGCTTGATATTTAAATAATAATACAGCCTGACAATGTCTGCCTTAAGGAAGTGTTCAGGCTATATCACTCATATTAACATATAGAGCCAAGATACGAATCAGTTCGTAAAAGTTCGCATAATCAGCATAACACAGTGATCTTTCCAATCATTTTTACACCATGCTTGCAATTTTTCATAATATCCGAAGAACACATTTTCTCACAAATTTTATTAGTCCCTAGAATTCTTAAGTTACACTTAAGCTTTAACCTTCTAGTTATTTTTATTGTCGGTTACTCTTTACTCGAACTTGAAAACCTCCTACTGTCTCAAGATCATTCTCAAAGAATTAGAAATAGGCAAGCTACAAAAAGCGATGATCTCTAATCATTGTCATTATTAATCTTAGTTTTTATCGAGTTTGCTTCGTACATAATTAATTAATGTGTGACAATAATAATAGTAATATTAATTAATAATAGTAATAATGATAACAATAATAATATCAATAATAATAATAATAATAATAATAATAATAATAATAATAATAATAATAATAATAATAATAATAATAATAATAATAATAATAATAATAATAATAATAATAATAATAATAATAATAATAATAACAATAATAATAATAATAATAATAATAATAATAATAATAATAATAATAATAATAATAATAATAATAATAATAATAATAATAATAATGAATTTATCCTTCAAAGTGTAACTGACATTTCATCGGCTTCTCTGAGAGTTCGCATATTGCTCTAATGGTTTTTCCGAACACAATTTGGTGCCTAAAATATCCAGAAATAATATTCAAATAGCTCCGTTACAAAAGACCTTGTCATTAACATTGATAAGTTCGAAAACTTTCAATGTTTTCGTTTTATTCAACAATAACGTTGCCATTAATAATTATTTTCAAAAGTTTTTAAGAAAAAAAAACCTCTCTTATTGTTGAATTAAAGTGGGAACTGATGATGTCTAAGCAAATAAATGTCTTAGGATGCGAAGCACGATTTGATATCTTTAAAACGATCAGAAATTCAGCTTACTGATATATCGGTTAGATCAGGAGGTAAATGCATGTCATTGTATGGAAAATAAAGATGTGATAACGATAAACTTTGTTCCATAGAAAAAACAGAAAACCAAAAGACATCTTTAATGTCCAAACGTCCTGGAAGCTTTAGTATTATCGTTTCGTTTGTATAATCACGAAGTGAATCACAGTCGAAATTATTGTTAACTCTGCAAATATATCACCAATTATTTTGAATTCTATTAAAAATTCAATTCAGCAACAAGTGGAAAAGGCTGTTCAGATTCAATTGAAGTGATAATAAGCTACTCAACAATTTAGATATTAGCCAAATTCATATTGCTACATTGGGATTGTAAGAGTCAAATCAGACTGAGGGACCTTGCCAAACAATCTGACGATGTGTTATGTATTGAAGAACTGCTGAGACAGTTCAAATTTAAAATTTTTGAAGAACACGAATTTCAAGATACCATACCTATCATAAATTGGTACTATGTGGCCATTACTATTTGGTAAAATATCCTTACCAACAACAAACCAAGCTGCTAAACCATTACTTCTGTAGTAAAATTTGCTGATTTCAATAGTTTTTGTATCGAGAATCTAAAATAATGAATAGTTTCAGAATACGAAAATAGAGAAAACAACTGATAATAATATAGATATTTGAGACAGATATTGGTCTTAGTTTAACAAATACCAGTAAATTCGATACAAACCTTGATATATCTTGATCTCACATTATGTAGGTTATTGGGAGTTAGACCTCGAAGTTGAATAATTGCTGGTATTTTAAATGCTGGTCCATTAGGAATTAATACATATGCAATAACATTCTGTATAAGGAATTGTTTTGGAAATTTTACTGCTAATGAGAAAAAAAATATAATCCTAGCAAAATTTGGAAATCTTAATATTTTTCAGTTTTGAATTGGTTTTTTTTTTTCTTTTCTTTTTTTTTTTTTTCAGAAAAACAGGAGATTAAATTGCAGTATATGTTGCTAGAGTTTAAAAATAGTTATAAATATGGTGAATTTGTATATTAAAAACTCTCACTTGTCTTTTATGATCCCATAAAGCAAACCAATTGATTGTTTTGATCCATTTGTTAGCCGGTAAAGTAAGTAAAAGTGGCTGAAAGCCAGCATACCATCCAAGTGCTTCCATGTTGTTCTTTTCATTTAATGCATTTGGCGTATTAGTAATTTCTTTAGTTCCACTAAATTTTTATTCCATAAAGTATAAGTCATTTTTACCAAATTTAACGGTTTCAAACTGATTAATTTCAAGACAAGTACTTGGAAAAAATTGCAGTAGTGGTGAAATCGCTTTCGGAAAATTCATTGCTGCCCATTTTATCGGTAATTGTGATTTCCTCCTGAAAAAAAAAGAGAAAAGAAATCAAACCTAAAAGAAAAAACGTGAAATATTCTTTCGTGTAGCTTGATCTAATTTTCCATTCTTCGTTACTTTAACATAGTTGATCCAACTTAAATGGTTAAAAATTTTAAATTTCGTATTCAAAGCAAAATCGAGTCTTCAGATTAACAACTACTTCGAACTTTCCCAAAAAATCGCACCAGTGGACTGTTATCGCTTTCCTTGGCATCCATATGTTCACGAAATATTCGGAAAATATCCGCATCAGATAATTCGGCATACGAATTACTCCGCTTCTTGCGTGAAGTCAATAATGAGCGAGTACGAGCCTCAACAATCTACAAAGGTATATCAGTTCATTTCAGCTCTGTTGATATGCCCCGATAAGTGTTGATATTTTGAAAAAGAATTATAAAGATAAATTTCCCATATTAAAATGCAAATAGTATGGTAATTTAACGCACTTGAATATCTGGCTTGTTAAAGACGGTTAAACTGATAGGCTGCGGCTTTAGGTAGAATCCATTAGTGTTAGGAGTCATATCGGTTACACTATTACTGGTTCGTTCATACGGGCCAACCCAAAAGGTGACATTTTCTAAAAATTTTAAAACATTTATAAAAAAAAAAGAACAATTTCTTCCAAATTTTCTTTGATAACAGTTCATTATGCGGAATTCAATAGAAATTAATATAAGGTAATGAGTAAATGATGTTGTACCAGTCAGTAGGGTTCCAGGATTGAACTGAAATTTAGAAACAATAAATCGTCGGTTGTCAACTGCCCACAATGCGCCCGCTGCATTGAAACGACTACTCTTAGCGGTCTGAAATACAACTTTTTAAGTGTGCTCTATTGTCTTTGAAATGTATTGATGTGCTTTGCTGGCAAATAAATGTCATCTAATTAAAACAAAAATGTAAATTTCGTATATTTTAACGCAGCTTACTTGACCAACAAAACTGCCACAATATTTGCCATAGTATGGTAATTTAACGGTCGAAATGGAGACTTCTTCGGCAGTTTTCTTCCGATTTTGCTGTATCCATTCCAGAAGCTTACCTTCATTTTGTTTCCTTCTATTGTTGGTATTTCTAAAAAGAGTATTCCGAAACATGTATCGCTTTTTCAGTTTAGAAATTTCAATTCTCGTGCAAAAGTAAACGAGTATAAAACAAACCCAATAGTGGATATCAAAGTATTCTCGTCAAGTTCTCCGGTTTGAATTGCCGCTTGCAGAAGAGATCGCTGCTCTTCTGGCAGAGTATTCAAAAAAATTTCGGTTTCATTTTCATACAACGTATCATTCTCGATACCTCTGATTGGGAAGTCTTTTTTTGCTACAAACTGATAATCAAGATTTGAAGAGTCATATTCTGAGTCGAAAAATCCTCTCAAATGTTCCGGAAATAAAATCAACATAAATGGAGATATTTAATTCAAAAATATTTAATCATTAATTTTATGGAATGATATATATATATATATATATTAAAATATCATTACCTAATTCGACAAAAGCGTGTTGAATGTTGAGTATACTGGACGGTGTCCCACCTGATACTTCAGTATCACCATTACTTGGTACAACAAACGACTTCGTACCACTTACTGCTGATGCCAACGATGGCAAAATTTTAACAGGCTGATTAAAATTACATTAAATTTTAGATTTCTTATTAGTGTGATGTAAAAATTAAATAATTCGGAAGATGTGACTCATCAAGTTGTTTTTCCAGGTTCATATTTCATGCAAGTTCAAAATATTTATTTAAAGAAAAATTTTTAAATCATTTACAAATAATATCTGTAATTCTGTGAGGACTACCTGATTTGGGGTAGATAAACTGAGTAAATTTCGTGCAAATTTTGCAAAACTCTTCACTGTATCACGAGAAGACAGAAACGATGCAACACTAGCACCAAATGCATGCAAATTTTTTATATCAGCAATGGTTGAGGGAAGAGATGCAAGCCTGGTTTGCGACTGAGCCAAGACTGTATTTGCCATGTTGTTAGTTGAAGGCGAAATGAACAGGACTTGTGCGGGATTTAGTCGTGAGAAACGAGCGTTTGGTATCGACCTAGCTGATAGTGTCACTATCATAACCTTTTCAGAATTTACATGGACAATTTGGATTTAGAATTTAAAATTGGTAAATATTCATTTTAAATCAAATTATCAGCTGCATTTCATTAATTATTTTACAGGCAAATCATAGTTGTATTGATGAAATTCTTCATAACAAACCTGACAGCAGTAGTGGTAACAGGAATGAATGATTCGAATGAATTTACTGCATGCAATCGTGTCATCTGTGAATTGGATGATGTCCATGTCATTGGATGAACTCGTAAATGGGCTCTAAACAATGCTACCAATATTATAAACAGTTATTGCACTTGATCTTATTGCTCATTGTTTTTGAGTATCATTCGGTGGTTTTGTTTTGATTCGTTCCATAGAGGCATGAAAGTGTGAAATATGACTGAGAGGCAGAATTTTCTTTGATATGATAAATTCAGAAGGCTGAAAAGGATTTTCATTCTTCCAAACTTTCTCACTTTGATACTAAACTAACCCTACAACATTTGAAATTTAATTCGAAAAACAAAATTTAGCTTAGTTGAGCTTCAAAATTAGTCAATGACAAAATGACTCAAGATCTGAAAGAATATTTATGGAAATTTCAATTCAAATCACGCAAACTAACGGTATTTGGATGTGTTCATAGTTTGGATTAACCGGGTTTAATTGATGAATGATAGCTGTTGCAGTATGATTCTTCTGTCGAAAACGATTTATCACTCTGGTGTTCCGGTTATCAAGACTGTTAGGAAACATGGCGTTGTGACTACTGCGATATGTATTGTGTTGATGAAAGTAACGATCTGGCTGTATCACATTACCTTTAACCAAATCTTTCTCCTTAATACCTTTCAGTGGTACCAATGACAGTTGGTGTTTAGGAGACACTTCTTGCGAGGATATTGCTTGATTAGTGATATTGTTATCGATAGTCAAGTATTGCGACCAAGGGACGATCAAAGCATGTCGCCGATTACTTTTTGACTTGTCATAGTTTCCACCTATTAAAAAGTATATTAGATATCTCCTGGGAATGTTGAAGAAACTATCGCAGAATTTCACCATCAAAACCTCGAACTCAAATACTAATTTATAATCGGGAATAATAAGTTCGTTAATATCTTCAAGAGAGATATGTGAAGATCTCGGGACACTAAAAAATTTGAGTATCAGTGAATAAAGTTGCGAAGTATTCCATGAAGCCACTCTTCTTCCTTTATAAACAGAATTACAAAGCTATTTCTCATCCTCAAAGTAAAACTGAATAGAGTAAAACCTTGCTCCAACATTTTTAGTACTGGAACAAAAGTCCATGGTAAATAAAAAAGTGAATGGAAATTTACCTGTAGAAGTAGCAAAGAATGAATGCAGCAAATATAGTAATAAAATCATAAATTTAAAACGTTTGAAATACAAATTAGGAAATAAGCTTAAAACAGAAAATGAAGCAATTTTTGAGAGATTTGAAGGCTGGCCAGGGTATGATGAGGAAAAGAGTAATTCATTGCAAGATTGAAGGCTGGACAATTGAATGGAATCAGGTCAACTGTGCTGACAAATCTCTGCAACCTCAATTTCGTGAAGAGACAGTGCTCAGTTTGAAAACCAAATAAAATCCTCTACTTTGACAGAGCGTTTTGATAAATGTTGAGGATATAGCTTTCTTCTCCTTTTTCTAGAAAAGCAGAAAAAAAAACTTTTTAACAAAGTTTTCATCGAAGTCCAATTCAAATTTTTCCAGTTATCATTCAGAAATTTTCTATAAATCAAATCTATTATGTAAAATACTTACCATGCGGTTATTCTCGTTATCATCTTGAAAGTTAGTTACATAATTCATTACAAATTAAGCTTAATCTTTACCGCAAAATTTTTAATTCTCCGGAATTGGGTAATAACAATGAATGCATAACTCAAAAAGGAGAATGGAAAGATGTAAATTCCTACGATTTATGCAAAAAACTGTTTACTCATAGATGGAATAATCTTCTAGCAATTAAATACGCAATGGTTTTCAAACAACAGTAAAAACTGATTTGAAAAGTTCACGAATATAGCAAACAGAGGACAAATTAGAAAGTTCCTTATTCAATTTAGGCATTACATACTTTTAACAATATATTTCACCTGGAATATTTACTACCACATAGTCAATTTCAGTCCAACTGGGAGGGGATAGGGAAAACAATTTCAAAAACTAATTCAAAGAAATTCAAAGAAACGTCTAATTGGTCTTTGTTAGATAAATGAGAAATATTTGACACAAAGGGGAAATATTATTGCATAATAATCAAGTGACTAAGCCAAATGCGCATATGACCCAATAGGTCATCGTTGTTTGACGTTCGAGAATATCAGTAAGGACAATGGTGTTAATGATTTACGAGCAAAAACTTCATCGTATGAATTGCTTAACAGAAAGATGCGGTGATGAGATGAGTTGTGGATTAGTTCAAATACTGAGTTCAATTGGACTTTTCAGTTTTTCTTCGTAACTACGGAGAAACATGCCTTATTCAGGGGAGGAAGCCATTCAGATCGATTCAAATTTTAGTAGCGACATAGTTAAGTGCATTTTGTATTTCGTATCTTATTGAGATCTGTTGATACAATTTTGTTAGTTTATTTAAAATTTAACCTAAGCGGTTTGATTAAAATTCCAATATTTGAATTCAAAACCTTATAAAGTTTTAAATATGCTAATATGAAAAGGATTAAAAGACTGTTCATTCAAATTTTGTTTCGATATGTTGTGATATTATTCAGTTACCTTTGAAGGTCAGCTTTACTTTAAAAAGAAATGCACTTCTTTTGCAATATCATTTTCCATTCGCTGTAGTAATAGTCGCAAAGCATCACTACAACGATTTTCTAATAATTTGTTGCGCAAAATGTCTGAGCGAGCGCACACTAAAAGTAACAAATTTAATTGTTTACAACATAACTTCTCCTATAGCTGGAAAAAATTGCGACCTTTCTGCCATTTAAACTTGTTTTATTTGTTGACGAAATGAAAAGAAGGAAAGGAAAGGCAGGAGAGCTCTATCACTGCATATATTTTTCAAGAAGTTTTGAAAGAATCCGAATGATTTGATTTTTATTTCTGCCAAATTTTCGCCAGTATTTTCAAAGTCATTTAAAAGTGATCCCAATAAAATAATAATTAATATGGCTGAAATGGGGAGTTATTTAAAAGTTTCCTTCAGTAAAACTTTATCTTCTTTATTCTGCAGTCATCTACATTCATATTGTATTCAAAAATCCTGATTACAATATTCCTTCTCCCTTATTTCCCATTCTCTTCTTTATAACTTTACCCACTTGTCCATCAATTGGAATTAATTCAATTAACTAATTCATGAAATGTTCAAAATGTTTGCTTATAACGGATTATTGAAAAATAATCATTATGCAACTTACATGTGATTTCAATTTTAACAACCATCTATATCATAAATAATTTACTAAACTAGTGCAAAGTGAACAAATTAAATTATGCAAATTAATTTGATCCGTTATTCAATAATATCATCGGAATCTTACTTTATCCTTTGAAAAAAAAAAAAAAAAAAAAAAATTACATGAAAGCAGATATGCAAAATCATAATGAAATTTGCATTCTCTAAAACATTTTGAGGATGTGTTACTTTTCAAACTTTCTCTTTAACAATCACTTAGTTTAATTATTGTTCCAATTTTTAAACTATTGCTTAGAGAGCAAATAAACGTAAGCTTCCTGATGTTTGAATAATCAAATTCAAAACGGTTGATTTGACAATCTGTTGATCAGAATTCCAAGCAAAAATTCTAGAATTAAATCTTCTTCCATGTTTCCATAGGTTTGTCGAAAACAAGCCTTTGACTTTTATATTTTTACAGTCTTCCCTTTCAAAAGGTAAGCAGAAAAAGATCTAACCACATCTATTTACTCTTTTTCTAAATAACTTCTTTGTTAACATATCTCCTCCCTTTGCTCTTTCTATTTAATTTGCACCAAGTGTGAAACTGCGTCACTCCTTCAGTGGCACACGAACCGATTAGTCTGGTGTATTTTTAATTTGTTAAGTACAATCAATACTCATATTTCAATAAATTTTCCCTTACATACATCAATTTAAATCCCCAAAACTTGTATGGATAGTGCTTTTTTTTTTGGTCTCCAAAAAAATTGTCCGAGATTTCTGAAGAATTGTTACCTTTGAATCATTGGAAGATAAGTTTCAATGATTCTTGAGTATGCTAGAATTATATCAGTGTAAATGAATAAGAAATGAATGGAAAGAGATCAATATAGGCTATGATTCGGGTTTTCAACGTTTTTGCTAACGATAAAAAAAGAAGAAATTTGCGGAGAAACTAATATGACAATAAAAATTTGAAGTGCAATAGTTTGATGACTTCAATAATTTGCTGTTGTATTGTGTGGCACGTATCGAACATAAATGCAAAATACTTAGAAAGATGCTCCATTAATCTAGCTGGCTAACTATCTTACTAAGCTAAGTTAGCTTCATCCCAACCAACTTCCAATCTAGGCTAGTCATCTTCGTCAACTTTCTTCACTCTTTTTCTCTGGATTTTCCTATACATTCTATTTTTTTTCCTCAATAAAGTATTCATCCCAAAATCCCACCCTATCTTTCTTTTCCATACTTTCCTTCGATGCCCTAACTTATTTGCAAGCTTCTGCAGCCTACTCTAAGTTTGTCTAATTAAATCTTGCAGCATTCCTAGAAATGCATCTACTCTTATGAAATAGAACCTTCACGAATGAATTTATAATCAGTCATTCTCAACAATCCAATGATGTTATTTCATGTGAGTTTTGTCCGGGAAAGTTAGTCATTCTAAATTTTGCAGATTTGGTTCAACTTTATTATCTTTCGAAAAAAAAAGACGCGATTGGAATTAAGCAGCCAACGTGATGAGTGCAAGAAGCGTGCGGACTCTTATACGCAATTCTTCTTCATTGCTTAGTATCGCTTGTAAGTTATATTCCTATTTTGTTCAAACAAATCTGAAATTCAGTTCGATGTAATTTGTCATATGTCTTTTTTGTTTACGATCTCATTACAATCTTTTTAAAATGCATTACCATTATGTTTGTAATGATATTTTTTACAAGAAATTTTCAAATGCATTTAAAAAGAAATAAATCAGAAGGACTTGGAAAACAAGTGCAATTAAGAATTAATTGCAAAATTTGTTTAAACTGAGGAATTATTGAATGTCGGAAGGTACTGGTTGATTCAAGTAATTCATGTGCTCTCATGCATTTCCGGTTAACAGTTTCTTAAAGCGATTTTTATTTATAAACCATACAAAGATAGTTTTCCCAATTTCACTTTCGTTACAAAAAATTAGGGAGAAAAAATAATGAATCGTTAATACCGGACTGTGATGACAATTTTCGAACAGTTTCAAAGGGTAAAAGAGAAACGAAAACATTTTCAAATGTCAATTCGAAAGTAATATTTTTGAAATGATATGAATCATTTAAATATAGCGCTGAAAATTTGTTTTAAAGCTAGGAAAGACTAAAAAACCATGCTAAGTTCATATCATCCAATCAGGCATCCAATTATTTATTTTTTTTTTCGAACATTTTAGTGATTTAATTCCTTTCTTTTGAAAACAAAAAAGATAATTTTTTCCTTAAATTATTTCTTAAAATTTACAACTATGTTAGTACGTTAGTTTCCAACATAAACATGTGCAATTTGTTATTGCCAAAAGAAATAACATACTCACAAAGTATGCCTTTAAGAAAGCCATAATGGTTGAGCAAACAAACTTTCAATGAAAAAAATCAAAACTCTCAATATAATTTTAATAAAAAAGAAAATAGTGAAAGTTGACTTCAAATACCAGATTATAAATAAAAATTTATTCCCTATTCCGAAACCTTCCAATAATTTTAGGAAGGAAATCATAATTCTATGAAATAAATAGTATCAATTTAAATCTTCACACATTATATTCAGTGCATACAGATATAGAATAGAAACCCGAAAAAAAAAGATGCCCTTATGCTGAAATGAAATTTTCATAACTTTTGGAATTAACACTAACATGCTGAACTGGTCTTTGAACTGAATCACTTCCATTGAGTTATTTTATAATTCGCTCATCAAATCTTTAGAATTCACAAAGTATAGTTTGTTACTTTTTATGGTATAATAAATCCTGGAAAATTTATATTTTAGATGAATATGGACGACCATTTCCTCTTACATTTCTTCAAAAACGGCTCATTCGACGTTCAATTTGCAATGATCAGCTATTCGCGAATCGCTTTGTGCAAACACTTGCGCCTATAGGATCCCAAAAAAATGTCGGTTTATTTGCTGGTTATTATTTACTTTGTTTTGAATTCTAAAATTAGTCCTGGGATTGGTTGAACATATTCTGAACAACCGTAGAAAATTACGTTGATATTCCTCTGCGAAAGCAATTCAAGTTTCATTACGGCGTGAAAATGGCTTGGCATATCGAAGCATTATGAGAGACTGATTTCAGAATGTTGCAAGTCCAATTGTTGTAGTAAATCAGTGTCAGTTTAACCTGCTTATGATAGCTCTAATACAGTTAAATTACCCATAAAATTAGCCCAGTTATTTTGTGAGGCGGATTTTGTCAACACCAAGGTAATCTTAATTGCACAAGTGCATTAAAAGATAAAGTAGTGCAGTGATATTTGCGCACAATGATTTATAATTGTCTGAAATAAAATAAGCTAAAATTTATTCGAAATAATTGGATTTTCCTTTCAGAAGCAAGCTTCACTTGTGATTTTCGACAAAGATGGCACTTTGATTTGTTTTCATTCCACTTGGGTTCCATGGGCAATAAATGTGGCCAAAAAGTGATTCCTAATTTTTCTTCAATGATTTAAATTATTTGAAATTAGCAGAAGTAGTTTGTAATGCAAATTTTAAAGATTACAATTCATTAAACGTATTGCAGAGTAAGTGAAGCAATAAACATGAATGTTGAACAAGAAATATATTCGTTGTTAGGCTTACATGAGCAGGAACAACGCGTACAACCTGGGCTTCTCGCTGAAGGAACTATGGCGCAGATTCGCGATGCTATTGCTCGCTTGTTGATTGATCGAGGAATTGAAGCTTCTGAAGCTGTTAAAGTCTTTCTTTTTTGCATTGTCAATGAGATATGTCTCCTCTCCCATAAGAAATAAATCTAATGAAATGGAATTTGTTTACTTTTCAATTGAGCAAAGATTCGCCGTCACTCCCATTTTGCTACTTTGATATTAAAATTGCAGTATTCATTGATTTGGTCATCAGTTGTGACCTCAAGCATTACAGTAATACGCTTAAAATTAATTGCAGCATGTTATGGCGGCAATCCTAGAATCAAATGAAGTCACTGGTCAAAATATTAAAGAAATTTTTGATTTACGTTCATTATTTCGACAATTACGAGATAAAGGAATTAAAATAGCCATTTGTACTTCAGACAGTCGGCAAGTTTTCTCAACACTTTAATTTTCTGAAATTTATTTTAGATATTGAAATAATGATATTTAAATGAAAAATAATTGTTGCTGACTATTATATACTCCTGCTCACCCAACTCTTGCAAAACTATTCTTTTCTTACCATTTCCTGTATTGTGATACATAATGACAACGACTGAAAAGCGAAGAAATTTGCCAAAATATCCTCCTAAAAGCCAACTAGAATTTACTGCATCCTGACTAAAGTTCAACCCACTCACAATTTATCCATCAAGTCGTTTAACGAATCCTTACGTGGTATTATTTTGTAGTGTACAGTCATATAATCACTTCATAGCAGGGAACCGATTAATACTGTTGATTCAATTTGTTTATACGATTCGATAATTTCATGACTTTCACAATATTTAAACAAAAATAGCCTAATATAATTGCCTCATTTTCGAGACTTATATTCGTCAAACTTAAGCAAGAAATTCTTTTTTTAGGAAAGGAACTTTAACTACATTACGACGATTACAACTGGAAGATCATGTTGATATGGTAGTGTGTGGTGATGATGCTGGTTCAATGCCGAAACCACATCCTCATAATGCACTTTCCATATGTTGTGCATTGGATGTTGATCCGCAAGTAAGTGAAAGTTCAGGAGAAGTTATCGTACTTTCTACTTTTTCTTTCAGCGAAAAAAAGTTCTCTGTAAACGTCCTAGCATTTAGTTTGCAAGGAATAGAATGATGTAATTTAACAAGTCTGCTCCAGATTTTAAGCGGAACTGATTACAGTTATGCAATGTCTGCATTATTTAATTGCTACATGATGACCTATAGCATACGCTGTTCATAAAACTGCTAAAAATTTTTTTTAGGACACACTTATAGTAGGCGATACTTTGGCTGATATGTGCATGGGACGTTCCGCTAATCTTGGTAGTACTGTTGGCGTACTTTCCGGAGTTTGTAGCATCAATGAATTGCGACCCCAAGCTGATCACATTGTGAGTACATGCCGTACTTATGTTTATCCCATTCTTTAAAATCCATTTTGTAAATCCATGTCACACTATTGAACTCGTCGAATATTTCAACATGGAAACTTCTTAAATGATTTGAAAAGTTGAATATTATGCTCTGAATGCGGTCTTGGAGCAAAAGTTAGGAATGTCGAAGTTTCGTATTACTCAGATTATTAACTAATTAATTATTCACTCAATCATTTTAGGTCCATGACGTAGGCGAGCTGTTACCCATTGTGCTGGATATGAGGAGGTGGTCGTTATTATGAATACTGATATCCGTTCTTGATAATTATTCAACTCCCATCAATCAGAAGCTCTTATAATCCAATCACATCAAAAATTCATTGAAGCTTGTTTTGGACAGTATATTTATTGTTATAAGGGCAACTATGACATACACCATTATCATTACAAAAATCATCAGCATTAGTAATGCCACGAACGTTATTACTATCATCACCACTATACGCAACAGTGTATCGTTATAATTTTGAGACAAAACTTGTACTACTTATTTTCTTGAAAAGCATTTCCAATTGATAAAATTTAGTCATTTTATACGGATATCACTGAATAATCCTGCTACGATATGATGCTTAATTTGCATATTTTTCCAAAGTTGCTTTGTAACATCGGTGATGATCATTTGCTTTGCTAGTTTAATTCATTGCACAGAATGAGAATTATTTACTTATCAAAAGTAACCATTTATTGATGAAAATAATCACAACAAATATATATCGGATCTAAATGTTTTGCAGTAGTTGTAATAAGTTCTTCTTCATTTTCCGCACATAAATCATCACTAAAGAACTATTCTTACAACAGATAATACAATAATTACACTTTCTGGCAGCACATTTCACTATTACTACGAAATTCTTGGATACTTTCTTGTTTGTTGTAATGAATTAATCGTTTGCATATGATATAAGCAGCCATTTAATTTCGAAAATACAAATACGAAAGTCATAATGTATTCAGAAGTATGATTCGAACTTTTTTTTAGAAATGCCATTGTCATACATTTTTAACTTGGGTAAATAAAATTTTTTTTAATGCGCCCTAGTTCTTCGTAGAAAAAAGGCAAATTTTAGCATAATGTACTTGATTGATCTGATGGACAAATTTCCCGCCTGCTCCAAAATTTCCGGATTCGTATCACTGCCTGCCAATTATAGCGACCGATATCTTGTTGGCGGATTCTTCCGTGGGATTTTTGTATCTGAGACTTCAGTTATTTTAGTCATTTCATATATCGTATGGACGATTACACTGTGAATTTTACAAGCTAAAGTAAGCACCCGATATAACAACACCTATTCAGGTGAGTACTAAATATCTGGATGAAAATAGCACACCGTGTAAGGGAATATCCTGAATTATATTGTTCAAGAGCAGACAAAAATATCACTGCATTAATTTTTTTGTTTGATTTAAAAATTCCATAATTCCGGCAGCGCAGGAATTGTCCCAGTAGATTATGACTATTCCCGGCTAGTTCACTAACCAGATGCTTGATCCTTACCTTCCTCTCCTCTCCTCTTCCTTTCTTTATAGATTCAGCGAAAATAGGAACAATAATTGCACCTATCTCAATCGCATTTCTGAATTGTCACTTCCTAAAACTGCGACAAATCGTGATACATATAATGATCAAACAAGATGTATATGGTAAGAAGCACCGCAATGCAAAAATTTCCAAAGTAAACAAATTTTGATTTTAAAATATTTCCAACGATGTAGCGTAATTTTTCTTGAGTTTTTTATAATGCAAACAAGTTGTATGCATAGTCAAAACATAAGTGATATCTCATGTAAAATGATGCTGCATAAAAGCATAGTTCAATGGCATTTTGACCTAAAAGTCTTTTTTTTTAAAAAATTAAAGAAGAACTAAGAACAGAAGAAGTCAGTGAAAAAAAAAAAGGAGTTAGCCTCAAATGAAGCGCAAATGTTGCTAAGTTAATTTGATCATTTAATTAGTTAATCTCTCAGAAAAAAATCTATTGCTTTTCTCATCGCTTAAAATCCATGTTACAGCTAAAAAGCAAAATATTCAAATTAATTTGAAATCAAGCAATCTTTATTCCTTTACTCAATAATATTTGTCGTCCAAGTACTTCATGACTAGACTTCAAGTGGATCAATCAGATCCATTCATAGTTTTATTCATAATGTTGAGTAGACATGTTAAGAAGTTCTTCCTTTTCTTTTTTTTTTTTTCTTCACTACATGGAATATTATCGTGCCACATAAGCTACTTCCCATACTCTCATATGTTTTATCGTCCTTGTCAAAAGTCGTCGTGATTTAACTTTCTCAAATTTTTGTCTTTTTATTAAAGTATAAAATGGCATCTAAATATGTAAATGGACAGTTATAATGAAGTTGTTTAATGACAACATATTCACAGTCGTGAAACCGAATAAACTAATACTTCGGAATTTGAAATTTTCACTGATAAAATTTCATCCGTCAACTTATCTATGGTACCTGAATGAATGCTAGCTTTAAATTCATATTATTTCCGCTTCATATCTCTGCTTCAAACTCATGAATCGTAGAGAATCTTCAGGCACTACAACTACAACACACTCGGGTTCAGAAAAGAATTGATGCTCACAAGGATATAATTGTAAATGAATTCACCCACATACACAAACACACATACACACACACATACACACACATACACACACACACATACACACACACACATACACACACACACATACACACACACATACACACATACACACGCATACATAAACAAACATAAAGAGCCATTAGGAAACACACAGCCATATTAATTGAAGCATTATTGCAAAGTAGATTGAAATTGTGACGATCGAGACCACCCACGAAGCTTTCATATCATGATAAATGATGTCGTTGTTGCTTGTTGCTGCAGGCCACCTGCAATGCTATGGATTACGGTAAAATGAGGAGTGATCCTATAAAAGGATACTAGAAGGATAATTGTTGCGTGGAAGTTGACGTAAGTGACGTGAGAGTACCAGTATAATCTTTGATAAGAGTCATTTAGACTTGTTAACGCAATTGAAGGATCCAAATAACATCAAGAAAATGCTAGCATTTCTGAATATGTTATGGTTGTTCATTTGTTTACAGTATTTTGAGTAAAACCATGCATGAGAGGTATGGTATATGGGATAGATTGTACGAGAGGTTATCCCAAATTTTACATTATTTCATGTTCTAATTACAAAATTTCGAAATATTTGCCTCAAAATTTTTATATGACTGTTTCTTCGTTTTCGATTTGGATGGACTTGTCCTGAATTTTAGTTCTTGAGTTAGGTGACCATTTCGAACACTTTAATACTTTCGTTTATGCTAGTTTGATTTAACTTTTATATCTGCTTGTTGAAATGATTCAGCTGAAGAAATATCAGCAGATAATGAAGAAGGAAAGACATATATATTCTAGGATATGGGACAAGAAGTTTTTAAAATGAGCAAAGGTTAGCGACATTTGATTCATAGTCTCTCATTCTTGAGTCAGATATGAACAAATTTAGTCTACTAACATTACATGAACACAGAATTACTTGTGCTGAGTCTGCAATCGTTCGAGTCACAGAGGTTACAATACTCATCACTTTAGAACTGAGATCACTCAAAAAACTTTTAAGAGCTGATTTCCGGAAATGTATTTTTCGCCAAATACTTAAGCGGTTGATGATAGGATAGTGACTGACATCGTCAATCTTCAAGACCATGCCGAGCGTAGTGTGTACAAGCATAGAGAATATCTTATGGGTTAATTCTATGATGAGTGATTGTGATCAACTCTTTGTTCTTTGTTTTAATGGTATAAAAGTTAAAAAATCCTTCCCGAGCTAAGGACGGATATGTATAATATTCTTGCCTAGCTTTAACTTACTTTTCACACCCCATGATAGTATTTGTAATTTCGAAAGGTTGGCAAGGACTTTTTACTTTGGATTTACTTAATTTTATTTTCAAAAAATGATAACATTTTATAGATTTGATTTACACGAGATATTTGTTAATAAACAGGTTTTGAGTGAAATCATTTAGATGTTGCAGCTATTTGTATTTCACGAATGAAGAATTCTAATCATCTCTGACTCTCCCACATGATGTATTGTCTCCTGGAGATTCTGAAGCAGCATAAATTTGTAATCGATTTTAATATTCCAACCATTTATCGTAGTAAACAATAATACCAACAAATTTTTTGGCAACTTGTAGGTCTTCATTTCGTTTTTCCACCTCCCTCTAACCATAGATGCAAGCAGGATAATGTAGCAACGAATACTTAAGATTCCAATGAGCAACCGGTTCACTTCCTTACCACCCCTCTCGTATCTTCCGAACCGGAGAACTCTACTCACCCTCGTACTCTCTTCCGGCACAGCAAACTTCGTGCAGCGTTTAGACATTCGGAATGCACAAGTACAGGCGTTTTGAAATCGTCCGTCCCTCTCGGTAAAGCAGCTAATTACGTTATTCCTGGGGCTATAAGAAAGAGAGGTAAGAGAGGGGAATGCTGTCACTGTTCGTTGGAAAGAAATGGTTGGGAACGACAGCAACTCGGAATTACGGGTGGGGTCGATACTTCGGCTCCATAGATCCAGAGTTGGGTGACAAGAAGCCAACATACATCATCGTTGGAGCTGGTTCAGCCGGATGTGTCCTGGTATAGTTTTAACAGACTTGATAGAAGAGTCCTCTGGCGATTACTAAAAAATGCATAAAGAAGTTACAGTAAATTTCGTTTCAGGCTAATCGACTAACAGAAAATTCAGCCAATCGAGTGTTATTGTTGGAGGCTGGGCCGCGAGATTCAAAATGGAATTGGAAATTTCACATGCCAGCAGCACTTATGTATAATCTGTGCGATGACAAGTATAACTGGTAAATTCGATTTCTTCACTGATACCACAAAGACTCAAGCTGCAGATGAATTTATCTGTTATTATATATACTTAGTGCTGCATCTCATTTGGATATATGAGTGATAAGGTGTATAGATAGTACTGAAATACTTCCGAGAAGCTTCAGGCCTTTCTTTGACATGCTAAGCTGTTGCTATATTCATATAAGAATGGAAAAGAAGCCATGAATGATAGTTTGGGAATATTATTTCGAAAAGAGCATTTTATCAGGTTTTGTAAACAGAAATTTACAGGTTTTACTACACTCAACCGCAAAAAAACATGAATGGTCGAACAGTTTACTGGCCTCGTGGACGTGTTTGGGGAGGCTCTTCCACTATTAATGCAATGGTTTATGTTCGTGGACATCCGTTTGATTATGACCGTTGGGAGCAAGAGGGGGCTACAAATTGGTCTTACAAGTATCTCTTCTTGAAGTTCATTCTCTACTTTCAAGTTAAAAATTAGAGCCCTTTCACTATAATCCAAACTTCCCGTTGAAGAAATTCACCATTTCAGGAATGTGCTTCCTTACTTTAAAAAAGCTCAAACTCATGAACTGTCGAAGGGACCATCAGATCCTTATCGTGGTTGGAATGGTCCACTTCATGTTATGCAGGGGAAATGCGAAAACTCGTTGCACAAAGCTTTTATTGAATGCGGAGATCAAGTAAATAGGATTTCAGTTATATGATGTTAGCTGCAGTTTTTCCATGATATATCATAGATTTTTTGAAAATTTTGGATGCAACATATAATCAGTACTTCTTGTAGTTTGGCGTTGGTGTTGTGGATGACATAAATGGATACAAACAAGAAGGAATAGCTCCATTCGATCTCACTATCCATAAGGGCTTACGTTGGAGTGCATCGAGAGCTTATTTGTGGCCTGTATGTAACAATAATTTTCGCGTATTGTATGTGCTCATGTTTCTATGCAAATGACCGTTCTAGGGATTAATTAATTATACTCTTTTGTATTCTTTGTTTCAGGCAGTTTCACGCCCTAATTTGCATACCTCGTCGAACATATTGTGTACTCGCATTTTATTTGATAACAACAAAGCAGTTGGTATCGAATTTATAAGGAAAGTAAGTGGTTTTTAATTATTTACTTGCAGTTTTGATAGATTTTGAAAAAACAGAGTATGGGGAAAAACCACCGTCGTCTTTTGATAATGAATGATATTTAATTTCAGGCATTTCTCTTATCCAAATTCGCGTTCAGGTCATTTTTTTTTCGTACTTTCAGATCTGATGAGAAATAGAGCAAAAAGCAATATAAAAGAGAGTAGGATAGGCTTAACTTTGTGAACTTAAGATATTTTTAAATGATTCTTGTCATGACACGATAACCGCACCTAAAAGTTTTTTTTATCTTGCAGAATGGCCCACTTACTGATAATATCAATTCATGGAATCGTGAGAAAGTGTACTGTGAAGAAGGCGTGATTCTTGCCTGTGGTGCAATCAATACTCCACAGCTATTGCTTCTTAGTGGAATCGGACCAGCAGATAATATAAAAGTAAAATTTTCAGTTGGCAGAAATGCATCAACAAAAATAAGCATTCTGTAAATGCTTTGGGCAGTTCGAGACTGATTGCATTTAATAAAGTTCCCTTCAGGCTCATTCGATTCCAGTGGTCGAGCACTTGCCGGGAGTTGGAAACAACTTACAGGATCATCTTGAGGTCTACGTACAACAGGTTTCTTTCGCTAAGATTTCCATTCTTTTCGCTGCCAACTTTTGACGGTCACGGTTTTCAATATAGATACAAGAAATAAATGAATTCAAATAGATTGGAATTCAAGTTCTAACTAGATTAACGATGCTTAGAAATGTACGCGACCAATTACACTTTACAACAAAAGTTCTTGGCGTTTCCCTCATAACATGATCAAAATTGGCTTGGAATGGTATTTGTCGAAGTCTGGTCTTGGAGCGAGCAGTCATCTGGAGTCTGGTGGCTTTGTGAGAAGTACACCGAGGGTTCGTTTTCCTCTGTATATATTTTCCAGTTCTTCAACTTCAGCATTTTGAAATGAACTTGAGCAAAATGGTTTACTTTTGATTTTAGGTCTCCCATCCAGATATTCAGTTCCATTTCCTTCCTTCTACAGTGCATGATGATGGGCGCACTACTGGCAAATGCCACGCTTATCAGGTAATTTTTAAACCATTTATGGATTTCTGGAAATTAGATGCTCTTTATACCTGGGAAAGTTAACTCTCAATGTTTAATTTAGGTACATGTTGGTCCACTGCGATCCAAGTCCAAGGGTACAATAACGCTGGCTAGTAATGATCCTAGGCGACACCCACTCATAAATCCGAACTATTTGGATCATATAGATGACTATACCGAATTTAGACTTGCCATACGAATTGCAAGGTTTATTTGAGAGAAATTTTCTGATACATCGGATTATGTTTTGACGAAACTAAAAGCAACTTAGTTATTTTCCCAATTGTTCTAGGGCACTGTTAAGTCAGCGAAGTTTTGATATATATCGCGGTGACGAGATATTACCCGGAGAAGATTGCCAGAGCAACGAACAGGTACGATAAGCTCTACAGTTTCATTAAGTGTGTTAACGGGTTCATACCACATAAATGTTTGGACTACAAGGAAGCATCATTTTTGCCAACTGTGTCACTTGAGGAAATTACCAAATATCTTGACAGATTGATGAATTTGTTCGGACGATGTCTGCTTCCGCTTATCATCCATCCTGTTCATGCAAAATGGGAACTGAGTCCGATAAATTTGCTGTTGTCAATCCGGAAACAATGGGCGTCTATGGAGTGGGGAATCTTTACGTAAGCTTGTTTTTTCATTGCAACACTGAAGTTTAAAAACGCTAATGTAGAACTACATATCTTCATTAAAAAGCAGTTCGGAAATAATCACTTGAAGGTAGCAGATGCATCAGTGATGCCATCAATTGTGAGTGGAAATCTTAATGCTCCAGTGATTATGCTGGCCGAAAGGGCAGCAGATTTGATACAAAGGCATACACCATTGACGGTGGAAAACGTACCAGTATGGTCTTCAAATGGAGAAAATTCAGCGAAGTGTATTCAGACAAACAATGCATAGTCCAAAATTTCATTACTTTGCTCAGTTTTTTTTTACTAGTATTGCTGTTGAACTTGAAGTAGCTCATAGCTCTTCAGTTTTATCTATTAATTTGTTTTTAATTGGTTGTGTACAAAAATTATCTCGAGTTCTTAAATGTCTGGGTTCTTGTTGATTTTTAAATTGACCAACTCATGCCATCCTTTAATTTCAATTCGTAAAGATTTCCAAAAATTTAATCTTGTTGGTTCTTCACGGTGTTGAACTTTATTACACTGTAAATGAAATGCGCAGCTGCCTTCAGAACATTTTCTAGTGGCTGCAAATAATATTTCCCGAGAGCAAATTTGTATTGGTTTTGTGTACGGTAAACAATCCCTAGACCAACAGTATTGTCATTTTTCTAACTAATCGAAGGAACTCAAATTTTCAGTGCTTTCTTTGTTTTCATTCATGTTTCCCTGTTAGTCTTTTTTTTTTGTCCGGATTTACTACATCATACTATTGTAATGAATATTCTTTTTTGTCATTTCAATCGTGCAAGCATGTAAATGCACGATTATTCGTACCTAATATATTTTACTTTGTCGTCTGGTCTCAGTAATCATATGGGTACAATGCGTTTTATTATTTTGTTGCTTACAAATCAATTTTTTTAGTCAAGACAGTATGGTTTACTTGTTGAAATTCGACTAAGTGGCGGTCGGGTTACATTTTTTCAGAGGATATAGGATTAATTTATACGAAATCTTCCTTCTATGGATTATAACTGATTACGAAACACATCATTAAATATAAACCTTACTGTAGAAGGCAACTGTCCTGATTTTTTGGTAATGTAAGGAAATTCTTACGTGTTATATATATTGGAAGACTGCGATGAATAGTTACATGAATGTTTTTAATAATGAACCATAGTGTAGAATATTTGGTTGAAGCTTGCAACCAAAGCAGTTGCAAATTTCGCTTCATTTGTCAATATTTGCCATTCAAGGAAACTAGATCATTTGGAAACCCTTCCTTGACTTCCAAGACCGAAATGCCCGCATCGCGATTATATAATATGGCTTGTAACATTCTGATGGTTCAAGACTTTCCTTTCAGGTCATCTAGCTCATACTCTTCAAGATATAATGGATAGCGTCATTTATAAACAGTAAGATTATACTATAGATACGATCCTGTCGGTCGGAGGGCTTGCAAATATTGTGGTGTACCTGAAACTTTCACTGAGATTTCAATGTTTTGTAGAGGAGAATATCCGGAACTTCAGAGAAATAAGTGGGAGTTTTCCACTGAAGTTTTATTGAGAAATTGCAGTTAAATTAAGGGATATTAAAAAATGGAAAAAAAAAACCCACATCATTTATGTGGTAGAAGGCACCACGTTCCAAATAAGCACTTTCCGGAGGCACTAATATGCCTTTCTGACGCATGATAAGTGGTGCTTTCTCTGTTTCTGCCACCGAACTTATCACAGGTACTGTATCAATAATTTTAAGGAAATCTTGATGAAGCTGAAATGAGGCAGTTGACAAGTCTACCAGGGAACCCGGGAATTACACTTGTCAAGTAAATTCTCGGCATTTCAATGATTATGAACTCTGTACCATACAAGCAGCTCCTTACCTGTCTGTTTGTCGCACTCTGTTGATGCAAAAGTTTTACATCATCAGATGGTCGCACGCCTAATGGTGCATACATGGCATAAGGACTGCCTCGGTGCGGTGTTGCCATAAACAGTATTCCCATCGTGCTGCGACGTATTTCTGGATCATCTAATAAAATTCGTTTCACTAACAGACCGCCTGAAATAGGTCCCTAGAATTCACTTAAACATAAATAATAAGGATGATCAACTATCGTCAAAAACAATTCAAAATCCTCACCCATGCTATGACAAATGAACAGGATGGGTCGATCACCAATACCAGCAGTTTTGAGTTCCACCGCAAATTTTTGAGCTCTTGTGCTCACTGTTTCAACAACTCCTGCAAAATGCACAAGCGAGGACAAGTAATCGATGGCAAGTATCCGCATTGGAATAGGAACATCTTGTGGAAGCCATGTCTGCAATAAAGCAGTTACAAGCCACGTTTTCAAAGAATGTTAATTATAGAAGCTGGAAATCCCCATAAACATTACCCTAGGCCAGCATCGAGTGCGTAGTGTCTTTGACGGATTATCTCTTTCTCGCCAAGTCCAAAAAACGCTACCACGAATACCATGGATTAGCACTAGATCGATTATCGGTGGTTGGTCGTCATCTGGACGAAAAAGCTCATAAACATTAGTTTTCAGTGGTTTTCTAGTGCTATCGAAAACACTCAAACCATTATTGCAGATCTGGAAAATCACATTCCGATAAAGATTTGACTAAAATCACATTATAAAAAGATCCTGACGGAAATCCTAAAGTCTGTATTACTCAACGACATACAAACTACTTACTAAATTTAAACAATGAAGAGAGTGCATGAAATGTCTTAAAAATGCAGAAATACGAATTTAGAACGTCTCCGGCACTCTCCTAATCACCATGTGACAGGCCAAACTCTACGACAAGGAAATGATTATTTTTCTATTATACCCATGTCACCTCTGATATAGCCAAGTTAAGCAAGATAAATATTATAAGCTTTCAAGTCTACCAGAAGAAAAATTTTCGAAATAAATCAATTAGATTAGCAAGATGAAGTCTGAAAAAGAGATAATATAATGCACCTTCTCAGCCATTAGCATCTCTTCAAAAACCTGTGACTTAGCCATAGCTGCGAGCAGTGGAAGCCATTCTGAAAGCTGGATTTCATTTCTTAAAACCAAACAGAAAGCGACTCAGCTCAATAAAGTAACAGCGATGAAAACGACCTGAATTTGCAACTGCTGTTGCACAGTATTCATTCTGCACGACAATATTCGCCAATATTTTCAATGCATTCAAATAAATGTTACGATTCGTCTCTCGATAATGATTGCAAAGTTCCAACAGTAGTGTTAGAATGCCTTGACTGACCAGTTCTTTTCCAAATCCAGTCTGAATTGCAAAGTTCCAAAGTCGAATATATTAAAAACGTAAGACGTGAAAATAGATTTCAAAGTAATGTTTGCCATGTAACATAAATGTACTACATGGAACCTTTGATTGCAGTATTTTATCAAAATTAATTAATAGTTGAAGGATAGAATAAATAGAGGAATTTGCGATAAAAGAGTGTTCGGATGAAAATGTTGAATGAAATTAAATATGAACAATCACCGCTAAAAATTAGGGAAAAATACCTCAGTTTTGCGGACCAGTTGGGAAAGGAAGCGATTCAAGCGTAGATCTTGAGATCGACGCCTTTTTAGAAAGTATTTATAAGATGAAGGGTCATCTTCATCATACATATGCGGAATTAACCATTTCACAGTTTCATCCCATTCATCATCGATTGCAAGCTGCAAATTCTTCGCAACTCTTCATTGAAGTACACAACATATACAAAATTCAACCCTTATTTTTAAAAAGCGGAGTAGTTTGTAGCATGAAGTAGAGCAATAAGGACTTCCAACCTGTTTGATAGCATTTTCCAACATTCCAACTGACTTAATGGATTTTTCAGCTGATGTCGTAGCAGTTCGCTTACATAAAGGGCTACCACGCAACGCAAGGCGAAATCGAGCTTGCGTATTCAGGATGCATAATTCGATGTCGGCTTCTGAAATCTGTGTGAATTCTCCATTTATCTTTCAAGACAATCCATTCCAACGGTTGAAAAATGCAACCTGTTCCCTCAAGATATTCCATAGCCATCTTAGCGTTCTTATTTTGATTGAGCATTGTGATGGCTTGAACAGAATCCTGGATTTTCCCATCTCGACGACATTTCAGTGCAGCGAAAAGACTTCTGCGAAAAAAAGTTTTTTTTCAAAGCATATATTTAAATTGGAAGTTTATCCGGATTATGTCTCACTCCCTTTCCTTTTTTCAAACAACACAAAGCAGAATAGATTGAAAATACTACAAAAATATCATAAAAAGAAATTAACAAGTGGCAGAAAAAACTACACGCATTTGTTTTGAAGTGTTTCTTCTTAAATTGACTGAATCTCGATCCCTTTCAAAATTCAATTCAGCTGCAGTTGAAGAGCTTGAGAACATAAAGTGTAGAAGGATAACTTACCCGAGTGAAAGTGGAGCGACAAGGCGCATCAGCATTTTTAATTGTTTTTGTATGTATATTTGTTAATCTCTCAATTTAGCCCATCAATTTCATGATCTAAAATGAAAGTCAGTCGAGAAATTAAATCAAACTGAAATAGAGTTATAAGAAAGCTTTGGAAGGAAGATCCTCACAATCTTTTAGAATCATCCAAAATTACTCAGATTTGATCAGATATTCAACGGAAAATTATTAAATTCCTGCATATCCGAAGAGATATTTCACTTTCAAGTGTAAAATGGTCACCCCATACTACTCAGACTTCACGTTGAACATAAGCAGTTCCAACGACTCCTACTATATACGTAATACGCCGTACGTAGCACGTGGCATGTACACGTAAGTGGACCACCAGCTCACAATATCTACAGCCGGCTTCATCCACGCAATAATCAGAAAACCGAGAGAGAGAGAGTTGGAGAACGCTGTGCAAACTATCATCCTACATAAACACACTATTTTCTCTATCATCAATCTCTCATTGAGTCATTCGCATTATAGAGTGGTATTCTCTCCTCTTTTCTCTCAATCCTATATCTATTGTATTTTGAATTCGTAGTACTCGAAGGGACATTATAAGACTCCTCATCTGCGTAATAAGTATGGGTAGCTGAAGAGAGTTAAGGATTGAAAAGGTTAGTTAGGAGAGCAGAGACAAATCAGTGATTGGTCTTATAAAACATTCATTCTACTTTTTATCACTTGTCCATTTTCTCGACATGTTATCCCGCTTATTTTCCGTACCTAATTCTTTTGGGAATGATTGATTTTTTTTTTTTTAACGCCTGATCATATTTTGCTAATATATCAGTAAGTTCTTATCACGTTGTAAGTTTTCTGCTCTGTCCGAAAGTGCTAATATCGTTAAACTCCCACAGCTGAACGGGAATTACTGCATAAATGATGATTGTAGTTGGCATGTGATTGATACTGATAGAGCTAAAGTAATAGGAGCTTATGGAGCTGTTTTTGTTATGAACCAGTGCAAGCGCAGATGGAAATGAGATTGAAATTCAATATTTCTTCATTTGTTACCAATTTATTTCATGTTGAGTGGTGCTCAGGAGCTGTATATTACTAAATTTTGATTGCTTATGATAATATGACTTCCACCTATCATTACTGGTAGGAATAATAGCTTAAATCACTGGTAGGATTTCTCACGTGAATATCTAACTTCCCTGGCTTTAAATTTTTCCGAGAAATGATTCAAAAGAGAAATATCAGAGCTGAAAGCTTAAGATGTCAATTTGAAAATGATATCTTTCATTTGATGTAAATCCATGCTCAGGCCCTAAGAATTTAACGGAAGCAATCTGAAATTGATTCATATCAATCATCGGATCATCAAGACGAAACATATAGCCCATGGATGGATATTGCTAGTTGTTACCTCCTTCTTGTAGTTGGTGAAGTAATGAACTTGTTAAGTGTCCATATATGTTTAATTTCGAAATTTCAAATTCTCTGTAGGTTAAAAAAAACCTTCGATATGCATCCATCCTCAGCCACACCCTTACAGATCATCCCTATCAGGGAGTGTAGTAGGCTCTTCTGGTCGTGTTGTGATTTGCTCCTCCTTTAGTAGTTGCATTTGCCCACTTCATCGAAAAGCTTCCCTTAAGCAATCCCCCATTCATCTATCTATTCATTCATTCGTTTACTCCGTCCTTCCCTCCCCTTTTGTCCATTTAAATTTAACCCGCGGAATACCAGTGACAACTAAGCGGGTAACATCACCTTGATCATCACCTTTACTTCCTACTATCATTGTGGGTGCAACTTGTCGATACATTTCCTTGATCATCCCCATGATGCTCTTTTTTTTGCTTTTCTATTATAATATGCTTTGAACGATTGATGTTAGTGATAGCAACTGTCTCAAGGGATAATCAACTCAAGCCGATCATGACATCCAGTGGGCCTTATTATCATCAGACGTCGCTCTCATATGACAACAACGCATAATTGAAATAGAAAATTTGCATGCTTCCAGGTGAACACTTGTCAATAAATTTTCTTTTTTTGATTTCAAATTGGCGCTTACTAATAACTAATAGGTACACACCACTGTTTTGCTGTACACTTTTCTTCTTCGTTAATAATCACTATGCAACAGTTTGACCTGATGAATTATAAAATTTCTGAATGACTGATAATTCTCGCAAGAAAATGTACGAGTCAGAGTTGAATTATTTTTACTTAAGATTCAAAGCCCTACTGATAATCAGATTATCGAGTGATTACTCAATGGTTCTTTCAAAATTTTTTTATCAGTGTCCAGCAAAATAATCAGATCTTCTAACGCATCATGCATTATCATTTTTGCGAAACGATTAAGATTATTTCATTACTTCATCAAAATGTTGAAGAAAATTAAGATGAATCACAATCAGTCAGCTTCCTGAATGCAGGAGAGTACATGCATTCGTGTTTCGTCTTCGATGAATTAATTCTACGTCCTAAAGTAAAATTAATAAGTAATGCATACAATAAAAGTTTCTTGTTTATTCGGAAATATCTTCTTTGACACCGGAAATGTTGCATTTGTTCTTGTTTAATTTATTACTTTGCAAAATGTGCCAAAGATTACAAATCTTATTTTATTTAAACCTTCCTTCCCCCCATCCGCCGTACTTTTTTTAACCCTCATAATATCTCCTCTCGAAATCAAAATTCAATACTCTCAAAATTATTTACCAAAAGGCTTTCTTCTCATCACGAAGTTACTTTATGATATATCTATCTCTCTCTCTCTCTCTCTCTCTCTCTCTCTCTCTATATATATATATATATATATATATATATAAAATAAATAAATATATATATGTAAGGTGTTTTGGAAAATAGGAAAAATGTAGATTTAAAGAAGAAAACTTCCTTGGCAGTTCATTTTTCAATCCGTCGGGGAAATGGACACACCCAGCTGCTCTGCTATCGCCACTACCTAATACTTATTAAAAGCTTGTGAACGAAACGATTTAAAGTGCCAAATACTAAGAATGTTTCCGGATGAAGTAATGGGATGTAATCCCATTCTTTTCCCATTCCATGTGAATATTAACCACTTTTAAAGATTGCTCATGAAAATTTGATAAGAAATTAAAATTGAAGAGTTTGCGAAGGAATGCAAATATTCCGATGGCAAATGATGTAGCAGATGTCAACACATCTTATGTTCTTTGATATATCACTCCACATAAAACAATTTGAATATTAGTATCAAATATTCTCTCAAAGAAATAAATGCTGTTATCAAATATAAGGGGTCATAATCATTACATTGTATCTGTTATCATCATAATTGCAAATTTTTTCAATGAATAATATATAATAGATTGCATTTTTATAATAGTTGTAAAAAAAAAGAGCTCTAAAACGCGATTTTTGGAGATTGTATTGAAATGTTGCTAGGGAACAAGCATTTTACATGAAAAACCATCTAAAGACTTTTCAAAAAGGCTTACTTTTCTCATTAATAATCTTTTGAGAAGTAATGATTTCTATTTTTTTTTTTTTTTTTTTTTTTTTTTTTTTTTTTTTTGTTTTCTTTTCTTTTTTTTACATAAAAAAACTTTCCTCTGGAAAACGATTTTTTAAATAAAAGATTAGAAAAAATTTTTTGAAGATGTTGCTAAGCTGATCGTTTATTCAGTGATGGTGGTAGAGGTGATTGTAGTAGTAGTAGTAGTAGTAGTAGTAATAGTAATAATAATAATAATAATAATAAATAGTAATAATAATAAATATTAATAATAATAAATAGTAATAATAATAATAATAATAATAATAATAATAATAATAATAATAATAATAATAATAATAATAATAATAATAATAAATAGTAATAATAATAATAATAATAATAATAATAATAATAATAATAATAATAATAATAATAATAATAATAATAATAATAATAATAATAATAATAATAATAATAATAATAATAATAATAATA